>JBAIZL010000411.1:1897500-1995000 GCA_036971475.1 Prosapia bicincta
AATCTAGATAATACAGAAGATAGCCGTGATCAAGTAGGCTCAGGTGCGGTACACTTTGTTCTCGCTAGATCTCTCGACCGGAAGTAATCATGCAAGATAGATTATCTTATATAACGTCGCATTGAGTCTATATTAATAGAGAGACTTTAGTACAGTACTTCAATTCATGTGTAATTATATCAAAGATATTCTGTAGAATTTCGAGCCGAAATAGACACCTAAAGTAACTTAAATAAGTACAACTAATGTACAATTCGATTGAGTAAAATGTATTGTATTATAAGTTGTGTGTAATTCTTGCGTAAATTAGTGAATACTTATGAACTTACTTGCTGACGCGTTTCGAAACAATAATTTCATTGACGCGGCCGACCGCTCTACGACGGTATTTATTACGTCGTATTTTATTACCATAATTTCGTAGGATATATTTTTAAAACACAATATTCAAATATTTATAAACTATTTTTAACTAATTGCTTTCAAAAATTGGTTGCGCTTCTGCAAATTACAGCTGCCAATAAACATGTGGGCCTAAATTATAACAAATTATTTTTGCATGAATACATAAATGCAGAAAAACTACGAAAAGTAGTGAAGGTTAAGTAGCTTGTTATTAGATGTTATTATTCTACAACAATCAGTTAGCAGTGCTTTCCTCTGGAATAAGTTGCACTTGTAAAACAATTTGTAGGTTATGCGCTAACAAAAAGAATAGCTTTGCGCACAGGAAGTTTAGATACAGGGATTCTACATAAAACTTTCTCAAGCCAAAAGTAATTTTCAAGATATTGACGATGACCATCCGTTTCATTTGTGCAGAATAACATGTCTGACATTAAAGTACTCAACAGGCAAGGGGGATGCATGTTTTACGTGTCTCGTATCGAAAGCAGTTAATTCACGTTTAAAATAGCCGAGGGGGGCCTTAGCCTCCGGTAAAGTGAGTTATGGTCTAAAACCCGGTAAAGGGAATTTTAGAATAAAGTAATTTGCTATGTTTCTATAATTCTTAATATTGTTATCTGTGAGAAATTAGTCAATACACCCTTTAGCTTCTTTAGCTTCTGTCTGTAAACGTTATGTGATAGAGGAAAGTATTCAAATATAAAATGTATTTTATCGCTTCTAGTTTGAGTTAATAAGTTTGTTTCCAATGAAGTGAAGTTTTGCAAACGGCCACACACTGAATGTGCCTATGTTAGTCATGTTACTCTTAGTGACCCAAATATCTCTCCCCGGAGCCCCCAGTGGTTAGTGCGTGGTTTTCCCAAACTTGCAGTGGGGAATGTTGTCTTAGCTAGTAAGCCTGATTACGCGCCGCAAATTACTCGCCTAAAATTTGCTTGTAAATCCATGTATGTTACATGTAACCTAACCTAACCTGACCTAACCAAACTTGCAGTGGGAAGTGTTGTACTAGCTAGTAAGCCTGATTACGCGCCGCAAATTACTCGCCTTAAATTTGCTTTTAAATCCATGTATGTTACATGTAACCTAACCTTACCTAACCAAACTTGCAGTGGGAAGTGTTGTACTAGCTAGTAAGCCTGATTACTCGCCTAAAATTTGCTTGTAAATCCATGTATGTTACATGTAATCTAACCTAACCTAACCTAAACTTACCTAACCAAACTTGCAGTGGGAAGTGTTGTACTAGCTAGTAAGCCTGATTACTCGCCTTAAATTTGCTTTTAAATCCATGTATGTTACATGTAATCTAACCTAACCTAACCTAAACTTACCTAACCAAACTTGCAGTGGGAAGTGTTGTACTAGCTAGTAAGCCTGATTACTCGCCTAAAATTTGCTTGTAAATCCATGTATGTTACATGTAATCTAACCTAACCTAACCTAAACTTACCTAACCAAACTTGCAGTGGGAAGTGTTGTACTAGCTAGTAAGCCTGATTACTCGCCTAAAATTTGCTTGTAAATCCATGTATGTTACATGTAATCTAACCTAACCTAACCTAAACTTACCTAACCAAACTTGCAGTGGGAAGTGTTGTACTAGCTAGTAAGCCTGATTACTCGCCTAAAATTTGCTTGTAAATCCATGTATGTTACATGTAATCTAACCTAACCTAACCTAAACTTACCTAACCAAACTTGCAGTGGGAAGTGTTGTACTAGCTAGTAAGCCTGATTACTCGCCTAAAATTTGCTTGTAAATCCATGTATGTTACATGTAATCTAACCTAACCTAACCTAAACTTACCTAACCAAACTTGCAGTGGGAAGTGTTGTACTAGCTAGTAAGCCTGATTACTCGCCTAAAATTTGCTTGTAAATCCATGTAATCTAACCTAACCTAACCTAAACTTACCTAACCAAACTTGCAGTGGGAAGTGTTGTACTAGCTAGTAAGCCTGATTACTCGCCTTAAATTTGCTTTTAAATCCATGTATGTTACATGTAATCTAACCTAACCTAACCTAACATAACCTAACCAAACTTGCAGTGGGAAGGGTTGTACTAGCTAGTAAGCCTGATTACGCGCCGCAAATTACTCGCCTAAAATTTGCTTGTAAATCCATGTATGTTACATGTAACCTAACCTAACCTGACCTAACCAAACTTGCAGTGGGAAGTGTTGTACTAGCTAGTAAGCCTGATTACGCGCCGCAAATTACTCGCCTTAAATTTGCTTTTAAATCCATGTATGTTACATGTAACCTAACCTTACCTAACCAAACTTGCAGTGGGAAGTGTTGTACTAGCTAGTAAGCCTGATTACTCGCCTAAAATTTGCTTGTAAATCCATGTATGTTACATGTAATCTAACCTAACCTAACCTAAACTTACCTAACCAAACTTGCAGTGGGAAGTGTTGTACTAGCTAGTAAGCCTGATTACTCGCCTTAAATTTGCTTTTAAATCCATGTATGTTACATGTAATCTAACCTAACCTAACCTAAACTTACCTAACCAAACTTGCAGTGGGAAGTGTTGTACTAGCTAGTAAGCCTGATTACTCGCCTAAAATTTGCTTGTAAATCCATGTATGTTACATGTAATCTAACCTAACCTAACCTAAACTTACCTAACCAAACTTGCAGTGGGAAGTGTTGTACTAGCTAGTAAGCCTGATTACTCGCCTAAAATTTGCTTGTAAATCCATGTATGTTACATGTAATCTAACCTAACCTAACCTAAACTTACCTAACCAAACTTGCAGTGGGAAGTGTTGTACTAGCTAGTAAGCCTGATTACTCGCCTAAAATTTGCTTGTAAATCCATGTATGTTACATGTAATCTAACCTAACCTAACCTAAACTTACCTAACCAAACTTGCAGTGGGAAGTGTTGTACTAGCTAGTAAGCCGGATTACTCGCCTAAAATTTGCTTGTAAATCCATGTAATCTAACCTAACCTAACCTAAACTTACCTAACCAAACTTGCAGTGGGAAGTGTTGTACTAGCTAGTAAGCCTGATTACTCGCCTTAAATTTGCTTTTAAATCCATGTATGTTACATGTAATCTAACCTAACCTAACCTAACATAACCTAACCAAACTTGCAGTGGGAAGGGTTGTACTAGCTAGTAAGCCTGATTACGCGCCGCAAATTACTCGCCTAAAATTTGCTTGTAAATCCATGTATGTTACATGTAACCTAACCTAACCTGACCTAACCAAACTTGCAGTGGGAAGTGTTGTACTAGCTAGTAAGCCTGATTACGCGCCGCAAATTACTCGCCTTAAATTTGCTTTTAAATCCATGTATGTTACATGTAACCTAACCTTACCTAACCAAACTTGCAGTGGGAAGTGTTGTACTAGCTAGTAAGCCTGATTACTCGCCTAAAATTTGCTTGTAAATCCATGTATGTTACATGTAATCTAACCTAACCTAACCTAAACTTACCTAACCAAACTTGCAGTGGGAAGTGTTGTACTAGCTAGTAAGCCTGATTACTCGCCTTAAATTTGCTTTTAAATCCATGTATGTTACATGTAATCTAACCTAACCTAACCTAAACTTACCTAACCAAACTTGCAGTGGGAAGTGTTGTACTAGCTAGTAAGCCTGATTACTCGCCTAAAATTTGCTTGTAAATCCATGTATGTTACATGTAATCTAACCTAACCTAACCTAAACTTACCTAACCAAACTTGCAGTGGGAAGTGTTGTACTAGCTAGTAAGCCTGATTACTCGCCTAAAATTTGCTTGTAAATCCATGT
Source organism: Prosapia bicincta (assembly GCA_036971475.1). NCBI lineage: Eukaryota > Metazoa > Arthropoda > Insecta > Hemiptera > Cercopidae > Prosapia > Prosapia bicincta. The sequence goes on from JBAIZL010000411.1 coordinate 1,901,690, forward strand.
ATGTTACATGTAATCTAACCTAACCTAACCTAAACTTACCTAACCAAACTTGCAGTGGGAAGTGTTGTACTAGCTAGTAAGCCTGATTACTCGCCTAAAATTTGCTTGTAAATCCATGTATGTTACATGTAATCTAACCTAACCTAACCTAAACTTACCTAACCAAACTTGCAGTGGGAAGTGTTGTACTAGCTAGTAAGCCTGATTACTCGCCTAAAATTTGCTTGTAAATCCATGTAATCTAACCTAACCTAACCTAAACTTACCTAACCAAACTTGCAGTGGGAAGTGTTGTACTAGCTAGTAAGCCTGATTACTCGCCTTAAATTTGCTTTTAAATCCATGTATGTTACATGTAATCTAACCTAACCTAACCTAACATAACCTAACCAAACTTGCAGTGGGAAGTGTTGTACTAGCTAGTAAGCCTGATTACGCGCCGCAAATTACTCGCCTAAAATTTGCTTGTAAATCCATGTATGTTACATGTAAAGTAACCTAACCTACCTATGTATGTTAAATATTCGAATTTTAAATAACAAAAAAGAAATTACTTGTTAAAGACAAAAATTGGATTTTCAAGCTCTAAACAGTTCTCGGTGGAAATATACCTTGAGTGAAATTGGGTTTTCCAATATAGATTAGGTTGTTTTCATTTAGTAAGTATGTCTTTGTAGGAAATTTCTGATTGAAATTAAAAATTGAATATCGATTTTTGTCGAGTGAGCTTAGGTTATGTAAAGTGTATTCACCTTTCTAAAAACGTATTTCTTTTTATTTCTTGAGTTGCGTAACAGTGAATGAATAGATTCCCACACTTTCGTCTCACGACAGAACCCCTGGCCTGTGGTCTATGGAAATACGAAGGAGAGAGCACTACCGCCAACTCCCATCTATGACAGCGTTACTGTCGCTGACACCTTGACACAGATTGTCGCCACTTCCTGTCTGTACGCCCGCAGGCCGCGTTTTTGCAACGTTTAAGGCGTGTCAAATTGCCGTCATCAAATTTCGATCCGACGTCAGTAATTTAGGGTTAGCAAAAGTTTTGCAAACAAGCTCACATCTGCTTTGATTTGTCACCTTTATTCCTGTTGTGTTTATTATCTATTGCTAGTAGCAACGTAAATTTTACCAAACAGATATTAACGTATTCATTAATTAAAATTTCTAAATTGTCTTGTCTAAAAAAAAAATTTGAAGCTTTGTGACTCTTAAAAGCATTGTAATGAGCCCATTATAAAATAAAACATTTTTATCTATAATTTTTGTTGATAAGTTTAAATTTATAGGTCTATTTTTCGTTTTTAATATTTGTGGATCGTGGTGTAAGTCCCTGTGTTATGTAGCACACAAGCGCAAGAGTACGTAGCTAAGAAAACAACAGCCTCCCTTGCCTCCAAGGAAACTCATCGTTCCAAACATTGGAATCCCACCGGCTTATAAGAGCGAACAACATTGTTCAGTTGCAAGCAATCCTGAATATCCTTATACAGTAACCACCGAATAGATTGGCCAGCACTCTCTGAATAGAGTTGAAACTTAGACAACTCAATAGAAGTGCGCCGAGTACAATGAAATATGTTTCAGATTGTTAGCTAACATCAAACAGTATATTTGTGAGTGAATGTGCACGAGCGTGTGAAAAAATACAAGAGAAACCATAACATTTTAAAGTGTACACTTCACATAAATTTAGACATGAGCAAACAAAAACCTACATAAGCCTAAATATTAGCCTCTACATCTCGCTATATAAGTCTATATAAGCCTAGACATAAGCCTACAAGATCCTACATAAGCCTGTAAGAGCTTACATGAGGTTAAATATTAGCCTGTCCCTATATACGTCTACATAATCCTACAAGAGCCTACATAAGCCTATAAGAGCCTACATAAGCCCTAATATTAGCGTATACATCTCCCTATATAAGTCTACATAAGCCTACAAAAGCCTACGTAAGCCTATAAAAGCCCTATAAGTCTAAACATAAGCTTCATGCACATACACTTACCCATGTTTGCAAACACGCTTACCCAAGTTAATAAATAAATATACAAAAATTATAAATAAAAATTATTTAATTATAGGCCTAATTAATAACACAAAAACAAACTAAATATTCAGCTGCTCAACCAGGCCCAACTAATAAAACAAAATCGATATTTTCCCAATAGGAATGAGGGCACACTTAATCAGTACCTGCCCCTTAATTCTAATTATAACCTTATAAAATAAGAGTGCTAAATATATTTAGGCTATGTTACTACCAAGAAATATTTAAATAGTGAGACCAGATAATTTGAAGAGTTGTTGAATGGAAACTTGAAAATTTATAGGTTTAAGTACAAAACTGAAAACATGTACTAATCTGACTAAAAACCGTTATAGTTAAAAAAGGAAAAATTTAGTGAGAAATGATCCCCATGTAAAGCGCATCTATGGGTTATTGAACTCTATGTTTGTTCTTGTGTGCTTAGTGTTTTGTTTTCTTTCTGTTTGTACAGGTTTAAATATTTTGTCTCTTTCTGCAAACTTCAGCTTAATTTACCGAGATATATTGTTCTTCCATTGTTTTACGTCAGTTACAAACAAATATTTGGAGATATTTACTTCCTCTATTCTTCCGCAAGAGTGAGTTACGGTCTCCTTTCGGAGTTCGATTTAAGCCGCCATACATTTTCCTAATGGTGTGCATATACAGAAGCTTTTTGCACTTAATTTGCCAATATTTGCGACGTAAAATGCGTCATAAAGCTGTAGGCCACGAAAAGGTGTTGCTAAATGCGTCATGTGCGGTTTCGTTAACGATATTTTACCTGATTTTAAGAGAACTGATTTTTCATTGTAATTGTATTTCTTCTAAAACAAAATTGAAATACGCGAAAAAGTTGAATGAACACAGAATTTTGGAAATAACGTTTTCCCCGATTTCAAGCAGCAATATTATTTCCTTTCTTCACTGCGCCTCTTTATTAAAAGAAGGTTCTATTTACACAATTTGAAATTCCCAGTTTGCAGTTAGTTTTATTCAGTCATTGAGTCTTCTTGCACGATTTTAATGTCGAGAATCTACGTTAATTTGTAATTGATTTGCTAATAGCCTATATTGTTTTCGTGGAACCTACTTATACTATAGGCCTAATAGGTATGGCTTATACCTCTGAGCGGTTGCTACGGGAAGTGTTTGGCTTAGCAGACAACTTGCTACAACATCCTTTCTTAGCTCACAGTACAACAAACGTATTGTAGTGTGTCCTTACCAACAACCTCATTCTACCCTTCTTGTAGTTCCTTTAAAGCCATCTATTTCACGCCTATTCGATATGAAAGCCCATTTTAAGTAGTTGTTAAGAGGGTATTCAAAAATCATAATAAAACCTAGTGCTGCATCACTAGAACTACCCTCCCAAACACACTAATATTTACAGGCATAACCTCAAGGCATCTATAAAACAGAGCATATGTTTTATATTACAATATAAGTACAAAAAGACCAATAAGATAGAATCGAATACAGACATAAAATAATCTAGTTCAGTAACGTAAGCTAACTAATTGACAAACGAAGGGTGTTTATGTCGATACATGTTTCATCACCGCACGAAACAAGGAGGCTGTGATGAAAGGAGGAGAGGATGTGCAGGAAACTTTATAAAATACAAATAATCCCAACCGAATACGCTGTTAGCACACTGTAACACAGTGCCTTATTGTAGGATATTGTAGGCATGATATAGGATATTGTAACACATAGAGGCTCGTAAAGAAACCTTTAGTTTACATACATGTGTGAGTTGTAAGGGTAATTTTTTTTTATTCAAAACTTATTTCAATTTGCGACATCAACACATTTTTATTACTATTTCTGTTTTTGTGATAACTTCCTACATAACTACGTATATAAATGTGGGTGTGTGGTCTTATGTGTAGTGTAAGTGAATGTTCTATGTGTTAGAATGTGGTGTATCTGTGTGTGTGTGTGTGTGTGTGTGTGTTTGTTTGTGTGTGTGTTTGTTTGTGTGTGTGTGTGTGTGTGTGTGTGTGTGTGTGTGTGTGGGCGTGTATATGTGTGTGCGTGTATATGTGTGTTCGTATTTGTGGTATAGGTGTATGTTGTATGTGTTACAATATGCTGTATGTGTGTGTGTGTGTGTGTGTGTGTGTGTGTGTGTGTGTGTTTGTGTGTGTGTGTGTGTGTGTGTGTGTGTGTGTGTATGTGTGTGTGTGTGTGCGTGTATATGTGTGTGCGTGTATATGTGTGTTCGTATTTGTGGTATAGGTGTATGTTTTGTGTGTTACAATGTGCTGTATGTGTGTTTGTGTGTGTGTGTGTGTGTGTGTGTGTGTGTGTGTTGTGTGTGTGTGTGTGTGTGTGTGTGTGTGTGTGTGTGTTGTGTGTGTGTGTGTGTGTGTGTGTGTTGTGTGTGTGTGTTTGTGTGTGTGTGTGTGTGTGTGTATGTGTGTGTGTGTGAGTGTGCGTGCTTGCGCGTGTGGTCGTACTTGATTGTGTATATTTAGATGTTTTTCACTTAATAAGCTAATATCATAATATTCCATTGACGCATTTAACTCTTCTAAACTCTAGAACTGGGTTACACCCAGCAAGCAAAATATGTACAGGTAAACAGAAAGTCTATGGCTTTTGTACGCAAAATTCGCGTTTTTTCCCTTGCTTATCATCAGTTGAGCACAAAACCTTGTTGAGGTGTTGTTTTTATACCTTGAACACCGCCCCATGACTAATTGTCAAAGATACTATTCCCTTGGGCTCGGCTTCTCGTTTTTATAAACCAACTTTGTTATAACATAAAGACCAGAGCGCGTTGATATTTATATCTCTTCTTCACGTTTGAGTAATAGAAGACAGCAGTTGCCAAATAGTTTGTAAACTAAGAACGATATTTTCTTAAGTCTTACCGGAAGATTCAAATTGAGGAACTCAAGCTTTGAAAAATCATTAAAATTACACGTCATGTTAAAATGCCTAAACAAAGCGCTCGAGTCGTATAGCAGCGTACAACGCATTACCTAACACACAGTATTTACATAAGCACGTTTGCTTTATTTGCAAAAGAGGACTCATTCCTATATTTAACGAATCGCTTTGACACTTCCACAATGGACTGGAATCGGCGTAACAATGCTAACCATGGGAACACAATAATGGCTGCGCGAATCTACAATTTGAAATTTACTTCGAGTCATCTTCAGTTACAGGGAATAATTATCGTTTGTTTGTTACGTAAAATGATAATATCTGGCTAAGCAGTGTACTTGTCGCTGCTGTAGCTCAATCTGGCTACGCAATGTACTTGTCACCGGTATAGCTCCATCTGGCTACGCATTTTACTTGTCGCCGGTGTAGCTCCATCTGGCTACGCATTGTACTTGTCGCCGGTATAGTTTAATCTGACTATGCACGCTACTTGTAGCAGGTGTAGTTCAATCTGGTTACGCAGTGTACTTGTCTCCGGTATAGTTTAATCTGACTATGCAGGCTACTTGTAGCAGGTGTAGTTCAATCTGGCTACGCAATGTACTTGTCACCGGTATAGTTTAATCTGACTATGCAGGCTACTTGTAGCAGGTGTAGCTCCATCTGGCTACGCAATGTACTTGTCACCGGTATAGTTTAATCTGACTATGCAGGCTACTTGTAGCAGGTGTAGTTCAATCTGGCTACGCAATGTACTTGTCACCGGTATAGTTTAATCTGACTATGCAGGCTACTTGTAGCAGGTGTAGTTCAATCTGGCTACGCAATGTACTTGTCACCGGTATAGTTTAATCTGACTATGCAGGCTACTTGTAGCAGGTGTAGTTCAATCTGGCTACGCAATGTACTTGTCACCGGTATAGTTTAATCTGACTATGCAGGCTACTTGTAGCAGGTGTAGTTCAATCTGGCTACGCAATGTACTTGTCACCGGTATAGTTTAATCTGACTATGCAGGCTACTTGTAGCAGGTGTAGTTCAATCTGGCTACGCAATGTACTTGTCACCGGTATAGTTTAATCTGACTATGCAGGCTACTTGTAGCAGGTGTAGTTCAATCTGGCTACGCAATGTACTTGTCACCGGTATAGTTTAATCTGACTATGCAGGCTACTTGTAGCAGGTGTAGCTCCATCTGGCTACGCAATGTACTTGTCACCGGTATAGTTTAATCTGACTATGCAGGCTACTTGTAGCAGGTGTAGTTCAATCTGGCTACGCAGTGTACTTGTCTCCGGTATAGTTTAATCTGACTATGCAGGCTACTTGTAGCAGGTGTAGTTCAATCTGGCTACGCAGTGTACTTGTCTCCGGTATAGTTTAATCTGACTATGCAGGCTACTTGTAGCAGGTGTAGTTCAATCTGGCTACGCAGTGTACTTGTCTCCGGTATAGTTTAATCTGACTATGCAGGCTACTTGTAGCAGGTGTAGTTCAATCTGGCTACGCAGTGTACTTGTCTCCGGTATAGTTTAATCTGACTATGCAGGCTACTTGTAACAGGTGTAGTTCAATCTGGCTACGCATTGTACTTGTCGTTGGTGTAGCTCCACCTGGCTACGCATTGTACTTGTCGCCGGTGTAGCTCCATCTGGCTACGCATTTTACTTGTCGCCGGTGTAGCTCCATCTGGCTACGCAATGTACTTGTCACCGGTATAGTTTAATCTGCCTATTCAGGCTACTTGTAGCAGGTGTAGTTCAATCTGGCTACGCAGTGTACTTGTCTCCGGTATAGTTTAATCTGACTATGCAGGCTACTTGTAACAGGTGTAGTTCAATCTGGCTACGCATGGTACTTGTCGTTGGTGTAGCTCCACCTGGCTACGCAGTGTACTTGTCGCCGGTGTAGCTCCATCTGGTTACGCAGTGTACATGTCACCGGTATAGCTCCATCTGACTACGCAATGTATTTGTCACCGGTATAGTTTAATCTGACTATGAAGGCTACTTGTAGCAGGTGTAGTTCAATCTGGCTACGCAGTGTACTTGTCGCTGGTGTGGCTACATCTGACTGCGCAGGCTACTTGTAGCAGGTGTGGTTCAATCTGGCTACGCAGTGTACTTGTCTCCGGTATAGTTTAATCTGGCTACGCATTGTACTTGTCGTTGGTGTAGCTCCACCTGGCTACGCATTGTACTTGTCGCCGGTGTAGCTCCATCTGGTTACGCAGTGTACATGTCACCGGTATAGCTCCATCTGACTACGCAATGTATTTGTCACCGGTATAGTTTAATCTGACTATGAAGGCTACTTGTAGCAGGTGTAGTTCAATCTGGCTACGCAGTGTACTTGTCGCTGGTGTGGCTACATCTGACTGCGCAGGCTACTTGTAGCAGGTGTGGTTCAATCTGTCTACGCAGTGTACTTGTCTCCGGTATAGTTTAATCTGGCTACGCATTGTACTTGTCGTTGGTGTAGCTCCACCTGGCTACGCATTGTACTTGTCGCCGGTGTAGCTCCATCTGGTTACGCAGTGTACATGTCACCGGTATAGTTTAATCTGGCTACGCATTGTACTTGTCGTTGGTGTAGCTCCACCTGGCTACGCATTGTACTTGTCGCCGGTGTAGCTCCATCTGGTTACGCAGTGTACTTGTCGCCGGTGTAGCTCCATCTGGTTACGCAGTGTACATGTCACCGGTATAGCTCCATCTGACTACGCAATGTATTTGTCACCGGTATAGTTTAATCTGGCTACGCATTGTACTTGTCGTTGGTGTAGCTCCATCTGGTTACGCAGTGTACATGTCACCGGTATAGTTTAATCTGGCTACGCATTGTACTTGTCGTTGGTGTAGCTCCACCTGGCTACGCATTGTACTTGTCGCCGGTGTAGCTCCATCTGGTTACGCAGTGTACTTGTCGCCGGTGTAGCTCCATCTGGTTACGCAGTGTACATGTCACCGGTATAGTTTAATCTGGCTACGCATTGTACTTGTCGTTGGTGTAGCTCCACCTGGCTACGCATTGTACTTGTCGCCGGTGTAGCTCCATCTGGTTACGCAGTGTACATGTCACCGGTATAGCTCCATCTGACTACGCAATGTATTTGTCACCGGTATAGTTTAATCTGGCTACGCATTGTACTTGTCGTTGGTGTAGCTCCACCTGGCTACGCATTGTACTTGTCGCCGGTGTAGCTCCATCTGGTTACGCAGTGTACATGTCACCGGTATAGCTCCATCTGACTACGCAATGTATTTGTCACCGGTATAGTTTAATCTGACTATGCAGGATACTTCTAGCAGGTGTAGTTCAATCTGGCTACGCAGTGTACTTGTCGCTGGTGTGGCTACATCTGACTGCGCAGGCTACTTGTAGCAGGTGTGGTTCAATCTGGCTACGCAGTGTACTTGTCTCCGGTATAGTTTAATCTGACTATGCAGGCTACTTGTAGCAGGTGTAGTTCAATCTGGCTACGCAGTGTACTTGTCTCCGGTATAGTTTAATCTGACTATGCAGGCTACTTGTAGCAGGTGTAGTTCAATCTGGCTACGCAGTGTACTTGTCTCCGGTATAGTTTAATCTGACTATGCAGGCTACTTGTAGCAGGTGTAGTTCAATCTGGCTACGCAGTGTACTTGTCTCCGGTATAGTTTAATCTGACTATGCAGGCTACTTGTAACAGGTGTAGTTCAATCTGGCTACGCATTGTACTTGTCGTTGGTGTAGCTCCACCTGGCTACGCATTGTACTTGTCGCCGGTGTAGCTCCATCTGGCTACGCATTTTACTTGTCGCCGGTGTAGCTCCATCTGGCTACGCAATGTACTTGTCACCGGTATAGTTTAATCTGCCTATTCAGGCTACTTGTAGCAGGTGTAGTTCAATCTGGCTACGCAGTGTACTTGTCTCCGGTATAGTTTAATCTGACTATGCAGGCTACTTGTAGCAGGTGTAGTTCAATCTGGCTACGCAGTGTACTTGTCTCCGGTATAGTTTAATCTGACTATGCAGGCTACTTGTAACAGGTGTAGTTCAATCTGGCTACGCATGGTACTTGTCGTTGGTGTAGCTCCACCTGGCTACGCAGTGTACTTGTCGCCGGTGTAGCTCCATCTGGTTACGCAGTGTACATGTCACCGGTATAGCTCCATCTGACTACGCAATGTATTTGTCACCGGTATAGTTTAATCTGACTATGAAGGCTACTTGTAGCAGGTGTAGTTCAATCTGGCTACGCAGTGTACTTGTCGCTGGTGTGGCTACATCTGACTGCGCAGGCTACTTGTAGCAGGTGTGGTTCAATCTGGCTACGCAGTGTACTTGTCTCCGGTATAGTTTAATCTGGCTACGCATTGTACTTGTCGTTGGTGTAGCTCCACCTGGCTACGCATTGTACTTGTCGCCGGTGTAGCTCCATCTGGTTACGCAGTGTACATGTCACCGGTATAGCTCCATCTGACTACGCAATGTATTTGTCACCGGTATAGTTTAATCTGACTATGAAGGCTACTTGTAGCAGGTGTAGTTCAATCTGGCTACGCAGTGTACTTGTCGCTGGTGTGGCTACATCTGACTGCGCAGGCTACTTGTAGCAGGTGTGGTTCAATCTGGCTACGCAGTGTACTTGTCTCCGGTATAGTTTAATCTGGCTACGCATTGTACTTGTCGTTGGTGTAGCTCCACCTGGCTACGCATTGTACTTGTCGCCGGTGTAGCTCCATCTGGTTACGCAGTGTACATGTCACCGGTATAGTTTAATCTGGCTACGCATTGTACTTGTCGTTGGTGTAGCTCCACCTGGCTACGCATTGTACTTGTCGCCGGTGTAGCTCCATCTGGTTACGCAGTGTACTTGTCGCCGGTGTAGCTCCATCTGGTTACGCAGTGTACATGTCACCGGTATAGCTCCATCTGACTACGCAATGTATTTGTCACCGGTATAGTTTAATCTGGCTACGCATTGTACTTGTCGTTGGTGTAGCTCCATCTGGTTACGCAGTGTACATGTCACCGGTATAGTTTAATCTGGCTACGCATTGTACTTGTCGTTGGTGTAGCTCCACCTGGCTACGCATTGTACTTGTCGCCGGTGTAGCTCCATCTGGTTACGCAGTGTACTTGTCGCCGGTGTAGCTCCATCTGGTTACGCAGTGTACATGTCACCGGTATAGTTTAATCTGGCTACGCATTGTACTTGTCGTTGGTGTAGCTCCACCTGGCTACGCATTGTACTTGTCGCCGGTGTAGCTCCATCTGGTTACGCAGTGTACATGTCACCGGTATAGCTCCATCTGACTACGCAATGTATTTGTCACCGGTATAGTTTAATCTGGCTACGCATTGTACTTGTCGTTGGTGTAGCTCCACCTGGCTACGCATTGTACTTGTCGCCGGTGTAGCTCCATCTGGTTACGCAGTGTACATGTCACCGGTATAGCTCCATCTGACTACGCAATGTATTTGTCACCGGTATAGTTTAATCTGACTATGCAGGATACTTCTAGCAGGTGTAGTTCAATCTGGCTACGCAGTGTACTTGTCGCTGGTGTGGCTACATCTGACTGCGCAGGCTACTTGTAGCAGGTGTGGTTCAATCTGGCTACGCAGTGTACTTGTCTCCGGTATAGTTTAATCTGGCTACGCATTGTACTTGTCGTTGGTGTAGCTCCACCTGGCTACGCATTGTACTTGTCGCCGGTGTAGCTCCACCTGGCTACGCAATGTACTTGTCACCGGTATAGTTTAATCTGACTATGAAGGCTACTTGTAGCAGGTGTAGTTCAATCTGGCTACGCAGTGTACTTGTCGCTGGTGTGGCTACATCTGACTGCGCAGGATACTTCTAGCAGGTTTAGTTTAACCTGACTACGCATTGTACTTGTCACGGGTGTAGTTCAATCTGGCTGCGCAGTGATCGTGTCGCAGGTGTAGCTCCGTCATTCTGCGCAGTGAACTGTGTAGTTCGGAGTATCAGAAGATGAATATCGCATGTACTAAATAAAAACACGATTTATTTTTTTATATAAAGTATTATACAACTGTTATTCTGGTTCCCGGCATAAAGTGGCGATAGCTCTAGTTTGCCATCGTCTGGATAGCGGTACTCCAGGAAGTTAGATCCAGCCAAGAGCAGTCTTGTCCTTATTGTGTTATGACTTCCAAGGATTGTTCTCAATGCCATTGATATAACGTGTAAACCAAGTAATGCAATCAATCATTACGCTAACATTAGGCCACCTGTTGTAATGATGCGCAGATATTCTCTTACTTTTAACATTCGCCCATGATAGAACCAAGAACGACGTAATAATGGATTCATTATATCAGGTCACTTACTATGCTTGCAGTCTCAGTTACTTCGGTGGATAACAGATTTGGTAAAACTTACAAAATATATTCCGACGTCAAGAATATGGTTTTGGTTCAGTAATTGCGTTTTGCAAAGCGTCAGACACAACCATTGACCGAAACACTTTCTCCGAATCACTTAGGCTTTTGGTTAAGCCTTCATTACTTTCTACTTCCAACCTGAGACACTGCCCACTTTCTTAATATGACGAGTGCTTACCTGCTTACTACTTGTCAGACGCTACTTTCCATATGTTATCCCAACAATAGACTAGGCGTACTTTTTCAGCGAAATTATATCTAACACACATAGTTAAATATCTGTTAGACATGTACGCCAGAACCTGTTGCAAAATTTACTGCTTAATCATCATCTTTAATATTGAAAAATAACGGATAAATTATGCATAATCAGAACAGCTTAAATATGCACTAAAATAATTACAATTGCTAAGTTTTTTTATACATCTGGCAAAACATTAAAGCACAAACAAAAGAGGTTCATGTGTAACGAAACAACTTCTGAAATACACGCACACACACGCGCGAGCCTGCGCGCGCGCGCACACACACACACACCTTCTGCTTCACCTCTCCTGCTGCAGAACCTTGTCTTGTGTTGCGCAGGGAGACATATAGATATTAGATATAGATATATCTAATATTTCAATATTATCCATACATATAAATTTAGCTTTACTTTATATATATATATATATATGTGTGTGTGTGTGTGTGTGTGTGTGTGTGTGAGTATGTGTGTGTGTGTGTGTGTGTGTGTGTGTATGTGTGTGTGTGTGTGTGTTTGTGTGTGTGTTTGTGTGTGTGTGTGTGTTTGTGTGTGTGTGTGTGTGTGTGTGTGTATGTGTATGTGTGTGTGTGTGTGTGTGTGTTGTATGTGTGTGTGTGTGTGTTTGTGTGTGTGTGTGTGTGTGTGTGTGTGTGTGTGTGTGTGTGTGTGTGTGTGTGTGTGTGTGTGTGTGTGTGTGTGTGTTGTATGTGTGTGTGTGTGTGTTTGTGTGTGTGTGTGTGTGTGTGTGTGTGTGTGTGTGTGTGTATGTGTATGTGTGTGTGTGTGTGTGTGTGTGTGTGTGTGTGTGTGTGTGTGTTGTATGTGTGTGTGTGTGTGTTTGTGTGTGTGTGTGTGTGTGTGTGTGTGTGTGTGTCTGTGTGTGTGTGTGTGTGTGTGTGTGTGTGTGTGTGTGTGTGTGTGTGTGTGTGTGTGTGTGTGTGTGTGTGTGTGTGTGTGTGTTTTGTTGGGTTGATATTGCTTTCGGTGGATTTGTAATGTTAAAGTTTAGTTAGAACAATAATCTTGACTAAAAACTACTTATCGATCGCTTCTAATACTGTCATATTTTCAGTGATACGTAATTGGAGGAAACCCTTGCCGCGACCTCGATTTATCATGCAAGTGTAAACCCATTTTCCCGCTAATTTGTGGTGATATTGGGCGCGCACGCATAGTCCAGCCTTGAAACAATTCTTTTGCTGCGATATTTCGCAGAACTATTAAAACAATATCAATCTTGAAGCGTTTAATTACCTATACGGCCAAGGCTGCTTGTTGTGGTTTATCCCAAAGGTTTGAGGTTAACAAGGCCAAATGTTGATCAGAATTAACGTCCTGAAAGGTTTATCGTTACCATTGTGGATACGCAATGCCACCTTTATTTGTGGCAACGACTTCAAGATATAGGTGTCTGCAATCATTTTACCTCTAATAAATCCTCATCCACCAAAAGCAGTGTTTTAGTTTAAGCATTACAAAATAACCTTATCTTAGTTACTTTTTATTGAATACATTCAGTTAATATAAAAAAAGTAACATAAACTACGCGTTAAAAAAGTTGTTCTACCACATAACCTATAACATAGAATCTGCTGTTTTATGGAACCATATGTTTTCACTTAATTTAAGTCAAATGGGACGAAGTAACTATATTTCATACCTTGCCCTTTTTGTAATAAGGTTTCTTCTGTATAGAACTGAAATTAATTCAATAAATTTAATTATTGAAATATTATATGAAAAAACTGTATAAACATCAATAAAATTGTTAATTACTACAAGTTTAAAAAATGTATTTGAACTTGAGTGGATGAATAAAAAGTATTTTACTAACGCTTGATATATATATATATATATATATATATATATATATATATATATATATTAAAACAACACAGGTTATTCAAATACAAGAATATTTATTATTTTATATAATAAGAATATTATTAAATATTATATATATTATTTTATTTATTATTTATATGGATATAAAATAATAAATATTCTTGTATTTGAATAACCTGTGTGTTTTAAATTATTAAACAAGAAAACGTATTTTATATATATATATATATATATGAGGAGAGTGTGAACTAATAGGAGGAATCGAAAAATTAAGTGTTCTATTATTGTTTTAAAATGTATATTTGGATTATTTATTAAAACTATTTGGTAATTTTAAATTAAATCCCTTTAAAATATATTCAACTACTTCGTCTTAGAAAAATTTATATTATTTTTGAAATTATAAACTTTTACTATTGAGTGCAATAAAAAGTACTTTTCTTTAACTTTTCTTTTGTTCGTTAGTTTTAGTTTTCTCTTTGTTGTGTAAATATCTTTCATATAAAATTCGTTTATTTTTAAATACCTGAGTGTTCATACATCAGCTTTATAATCCTTAGCATTATACTCAGCAATTACAGTTTAAGTCAAACTTAAATTGATTTTTACCATTGTTATTTAAAACGGTAAATGTTGAAAAAAATTATTAAAACCTCACTACTCACTTTATTACATATATTAATGTGAAACTAGTTAATAATATATATATATATATATATATATATATATATATATATATATATATATATTAGTTTCAGCGATAATATTGCCTTCATCGGTGCTAGACTAACATTATGTGCTAGCCTCAATGTCTCAGTTAATAACTGAGGATGGGGCATCATCGCCGAAACTTTTATTGTTCTAATTTTACTATTCTATAATATTTGTCATGGAAACCCTATTATCATGTAATGGCAATTGATAGCAGTTGAAATAAAATGGATTGAAAATTTACGAAGAATATTATAATTTTATTATTCCCTAAAGTAATTAAATTCAAATATCGTTAGAGAGGCTTAATCTCGCTCAGCCTACTCCTGGGCAAATAAAACTATTAACTGTATATAAACACGACAAGAGGGACAAGGACAGATCAACACAGGAGGTAATACAAGAATAGCAGAAGCAACAAGAACAAAAATACAAAGCCTAACAATAAAATATAGCCTCACGCCTTAATTATGTTTAGAAATGCCAGAAAATTGATTATAGATTTATTAATAAATTTCTTCTATTAGCTCACACTCTCCAGATATGTACAAATTTTCAATCGTTAATAAAATACGTTGTAATTCATCCAATCAAGTTCAATTTGCATTTATTTTTACCTATATTGGAGGACAATTAATGTTAATAAAGTTTTTTCAAATATTTATTCAATAATTAAATTATAAAACCTTGGGGGGACTATCGAGATTCGAACTATGAATCTTCAAGTTCAAATTCTAGCGTGGTTTGGTACTGCGCCAACTTTCCAATACCAAGAAATAAATTTCTCAAAGACGTGTATGAATTTCTCTCCCCCATCTGGTTGCCATAGAAACCGCCATTGTACAACCTTAAACTGTTGCCATGGCTACCACAAAATATCATAAATAGTGCTGTAAAATTAAAAATAAACGAAACGAATAAAATAAACAAACAAACTGGAAATAAGCAAACAATGATAATTTTTTTTTCTTGGCCTCAGTAAGAATTTATTTATTTTTTTAATTTCATATTAGTCGTTTTTAAATATTGTTTTTTATTGACAATGTGTATTTTATTCTTTAACTGATAACAAGCTAGTGAAATAAGTCAATAAAAACAAGTTAGTGAATAAGTAAATAAAATTAATTCAAATGTTACATAGTTAAATGAAACTTGTGTAAATTTAGTTTCTATCTTCCTTTGTTTGTAACATTTGTGAGCAGTTGAGTGTGTAACGTTTAAAATGATCGTTTTACCTGGAATCCACTGTTTTCTTTGTACAGGTGATGTGCTGATGTTTCCACACTTTATTCGCGTATCAATTAAGTTAGTAAACAAAACCCAACACTGCTACTGTTTGTCTAACTGCTAAAGAGCCCATTAGTTTATCGTTAAAGGTACTAACTTTTAGCACTTTTAGTAAGAAGGAAACAATTGTGTTATTTTTTTAAACCAAGGTTGATATGTGAGATGAGAAATCTTTAGTGAAGGAATCTATTAAGATTTAAATAACACTGTGATCTATTGGGTAGTGGTATGTGGGTAGCTGAAGAGTCGCAGTTTTAATCAAAATTATTGTATCTGGATGTCCTCTTTATAAAATAAAATAAAACTAAACGTCGAAAAAAAATTGACTTACGTCCTTTTAAAAAGTTATTTATTAGGAAGAAAAGTTGTTTAAACACAGAACCATTAATTATCAAAATAACCACTTTAAAAACAATCACAAAAAGATTTAGTTGTTTTGTGAATGTGTTTTCATAAACTCTTAATTCATAAATATTCTTAAAAGTTAGACAATTTAACGGTTAGTATTTTGCTAAGCTTTACTCATAGCAAACGTATTCAATACCTTCTATTAGCTCACACTCTCCTGATATATATCTTATACAAATTTTCAATCGTTAATAAAATACGTTTTATCCCTCCACTCAAGTTCAAATACATGTTCTTAAACTTGTGGTGGATGACAGTTTTGTCAATACATTTTTTAAAAATATAAATTATTTAAATAAATTTATTGAAATAATTTTACTTTTATTTGGGAGAAATACTTTTCCACAAAAAGGGCAAGGAATACAGTACAGTTCTTTCGTTCCATTTTGCTTAAAATAAGTGAAAACAGCTGATTTTATCATATTATAAATATGATTTAATAAAACAGCTGAATTTATTTTATAGGTTAAGGGTAGAATAGCGGTTTTAACGCTTAGATTATGTTACTTTATTTATATTAATTGTAGATATTTAAAAAAAATTAACGAAAATAAAATTTGTCTTTGTTGACCTAAGTAAGCATTAACTATAAAAATATTTTGTCTATATTACTTGTTTTGATTTACACGTTTTTCAGTACATTAAAACCAATACAATGATCCTGTGCCTGCTAATAAAAAAAAATAACCAATGTTTCACAAGATTTCTCTGCAATTAAAATTTAAACGTTGTTTATGTTGGAGAAGTTTTTTGTGTTTACTGCAACCTGCCATTAAGAATCAATGCACCCGTAGTTGTATACAAACATTGTGTTGCAGTGGTGGATGGCCTCCACGGAATCTCCCACTACGGCCGTGATTGTGGTAGTGAAGTCAGTCAGCTGGCTCTACGCTCAGCATTGCTCCTTGTGCCACCACTCGGCGAACATCTAACCATGTGCATCTAGAACTAGTGCCGCCATGTACGACAACGTGTTCAAGAGGTTTTGGAAGATATGGAAGTGGGGTATCGGCCGGACTGTGAGTATTGCTCTTGCTTGTAGAGTGTAATCAATATAGTTAAACTATCAACTAATAAAATAACACCTCAGAAAACTGAAGCTGTTGAGAAATATAATCATCTTTTCCCTTGTAGCTAGATTTTATTGTTATATTTCATAATGTATCTATTCAAGAAAAAACATTTAAAAAACAAGATTTATTTAGAAGAGGTAGAACCAAATACTACATAATACAGTCTTTAAGCCAGTACTATTAGTAATTAAATTTTAGGCCTATAATATAATAATAAACAAATTTATTACAGTAAACAAACATTTAGTGAAATTGAAACAAAATCATTTACACATTGAAAGTAACATAAAAAATGTCATATTTGTATTTAGTAACTAATTGAATTAACTAAAAATTTTTATTAATATCTGGAAATAGCATTTAGTTTTTAAACTTGCTCTGTTATTGTTTACTTGCTTAAGCGTAATAAAATTTCTTAAATTAATTTAAAATTATTAATTTGTTTAACAAAAATTAACATATGCTAGAGAAAATTATTATTATTTACTTTCGACTAAACGGATATTTAGACTAAAATGTATTTCTTTATTGTATTATAATATTTGAAAACCCTTCCTTGTTGGAGAACCAGTAATCTAGTAGCTTTGGAAGATAGCAAAATCCGTATTTTAAAAGTAAAAGCTGTTTTAATGTTTTACTGAATAATAATAATAATTAGGTTTCGTTTGATAAAAGGGATTTTTGAAAATTTTTGTATTTATGGAATAAAACACAAAATTTTACTTTTAAATTTTGATTAAAACATATTTTTTTAATAATAGGCCTAATAATAATTTTAATAATAATAATAAATCTACGCTGAATTTCAATATATTTAGTTTAATATTTTAAAAATAAATTCATTAAATTAAGTTTTTAATATAAGTTTAATTACATCATTTTAATGTCTATATACTGCAATTATACACGATAATGTTTGTATGTTTGTACTACATAATGTTTGTGTTACGATAACTATTCTTAGATTAAATGTGATGTAAGTTATACAAGATTTATTACAAAACTAAATGTGTGCTTTTGTCTGTTATAAGCAATAATTTGGCTTCTTGAATGAAGTGTCTCATAAATGAGTGAAACAATGTTTATATAAACATATGTTACAAACAGTTTTCTTTATTTTAAAACACATTTTGACTACTACTCTCGTTAGTTGAGTTTTTAAGTCACTTCTACGGGTGCAAGCAATTGGAAGAAGCGATCCGTGAACTTCTATGGATGCGAAGTGATATTAATTCAGAGTTTTTTAAAGTTACTTTGTAACTAAATATATTTATTGCCTTAGAGAAGACTTTTACGTGTTTACTATCCATTGCCGCTGTCTTGATATGAATTTGTACGGTTAGATGGAGGGACAGTCATTTCCTAGGGGAATTTTAACCTATAAGTTACAATTCTAAAATGACGATTAACTCACAGCCAATAAGATATTTTACAACAAGCCTTTAATTTACAAATTATAATCTGTGAGTGCAGCTACAACTGCATCCGTGATGAATCCCATTCCTGTGACACGACTGGGATTGTGAGTTTGTTACTATTTAATTGTTCCCTTTACTTACAATCAATTCTAAAATATTTCTATCAACACGTTGTTTTAAAAGATTTAAAACTTAGGAATTATTTATACAAATTTTACGAATCTGAATATTTTATTGTTATTTTTTTATTAGAATAGTTTCTTCTAAAATTAGGAAGAGCGCATTCAGGGGGCACGTGCCCCTCCCCCAAACCAATTGATTTTAGCCAATTTATTCTACTCCACCAATTCTAGGAAAAAACGATTACTAAAATAGCTCATTTTTACAAAATGTTATAGTTCAGTAAGTTTTAGCAAAACAGCTTCCCGACGACTCAAAAATTGTGTAATTCTTAATCCCAAAATAGCATAAAATATGTTTTATAGAGATGACAAATGCTCAAAATTTCCCCAGTGTTATCTCCATCCCTCACCCCACCCCCAATACATCATCCTGGCTACGTCCCAAAGATATTCTATTATAAAACTATTGTATTTATTAAATTCTAATTGCTTTTCTGTGAGCAATAGCTACGTTTCTTTTAAATAAACTAATATCCCAGGGTTTTGTAAACAAGCTAGATAATGCACAAATATGTTTTAAGGATTAGGAATTTGTCGTAACTATTTAATGTCAATTTATAAACCAATCACAATTGCTGTGGTTTTGATTTATTACAGCAAAACAACACAATACTTGGCCAAATCATTAGCTCTAAACAAATTCTTGTTTTGTGTTTAGAGGAATGTATAAGCCTATAATTATTTCTTAGGCCATGTTCTTTACTTAGGCTGTATTCTCTATTTAGGCCTCAATCTCTTCTTAGGCATAATTCTCTACTTGGGCCATATTCTCTACTTAGACCATGTTCTCTACTTAGGCCATATTCTCTATTTATGTCATATATTCTTCTTGGGCATAATTCTCTACTTGGGCCATATTCTCTACTTCGGCCATGTTCTCTACTTAGGCCATATTCTCTACTTAGGCCATATTTTCTACTTAGGCATAATTCTGACTTGGGTCATATTCTCTACTTCGGCTATATTCTCTATTTATGCCATATTCTCTTCTTGGGCATAATTCTCTACTTGTTCCATATTCTCTACTTCGGCCATGTTCTCTACTTCGGCAATGTTCTCTACTTAGGCCATATTCTCTACTTAGGCCATATTCTCTACTTAGGCATAATTCTCTACTTGGGCCATATTCTCTACTTAGGCCATGTTCTCTACTTAGACCATATTCTTTACTTAGGCCATATTCTCTTCTTGGACATAATTCTCTACTTAGGCCATATTCTCTACTTAGACCATGTTCTCTACTTGGGCCTTGTTCTCTAATTATGCCATGTTCTCTAATTATGCCATATTCTCTACTTAGGCCATATTCTCTACTTAGGCATAATTCCCTACTTGGGCTATATTCTCTACTTAGGCCATGTTCTCTACTTAGGCCATATTCTCTACTTGGGCCATATTTTCTAATTGGGCCATGTTCTCTACTTAGGCCATATTCTCTACTTAGGCGTAATTCTCTACTTGGGTCATATTCTCTACTTAGGCCTTATTCTCTTCTTGGGCATAATTCTCTACTTGGGCCATACTCTCTACTTAGGTCATGTTCTCTACTTAGGCCATATTCTCTACCTGGGCATAATTCTCTACTTGGGCCATATTCTCTACTTGGGCCATATTCTCTACTTCGGCCATATTCTCTACTTGGGCCATATTCTCTACTTGGGCCATATTTTCTACTTGAGCCATATTCTCTACTTGGGCCATGTTCTCTACTTAGGCCATATTCTTTACTTATGTCATATTCTCTATTTATGCCATATTCTCTTCTTGGGCATAATTTTCTACTTGGGCCATATTATCTATTTAGGCCATATTCTCTATTTATGCCATATTCTCTACTTGGGCCATGTTCTCTACTTAGGCAATATTCTCTACTTAGGCCATGTTCTCTACTTAGGCCATGTTCTCTACTTAGGCCATATTCTCTACCTGGGCATAATTCTCTACTTGGGCCATATTCTCTACTTCGGCCATATTCTCTACTTAGGCCATATCCTCTACTTAGGCCATATTCTCTACAATTAGATTGAACTTCAATAAAGATAATATTTAAAACGTTTCTTTCAAATTATTCTGTTTTAGGAACAACATAAATATTTCCCAAATAGCGATATGTAACAAGGCTCTTTATACGTATTGGCCTGAATAGAAAGGTTTTATAGATTATGTTTCGGAAACGTGTAGGTCTATTAGCTAACACAGTTTGAGGAATATTGGAATAGGGCAACGGTAGCCTGCATCGTATGTGAAGATTTCCTTACATTCAAATTGCAAGAGCTCTTATGAATATCTTGAAAATTCTATGAATTTATTAATTATTATTCTCTGTCAAGAGAATAACTTGAAGATATTAAATATATTTTCTTATTTATCTCACAATCTTCTGGTCCTGTCTTCAAACCTTTTTCATAAAATCCTAAATGTTGTTCTGTCGTCTGCTTTAGGTCTTCCCAGTGTTGGCTTCCCTCCTAATTACTTCTCCCCATCAGGCCCATGGGTTCCAAGATTCTTGCCGGGGAAAGTGGGATTACTCAAGTAGTAAATCTATAACACTATTGTATTTTTACTTATACACGATGTTATTCCCGAACTTGTAATTTCACGCAGGCCTATCCTAGGCTTATAATAACCTATCCCCCTTTGCAGTCATACTGATTCAATGGGGAAAATTAAGTTCTTCTACAATACAGTAGTTGTGTATATCTGTCGAGATAGATAAAAGATAAGTAATACAGCAAAGACTAAATTAGAAAGGATAGTTTGAGATAAAAAACGTTCAACTACAATTTCATTGATTTTGTTTTCTCAACATTAATTTTAATTATGAATACGCTCCTATTTTTTGAAAATGGTACTTCAATTAAAAAATTAATTTCATTTCATAACGTTAAATATGCAATAATAATTTAATAAAACAAGTAAAATAATAGAATTCTTTTTAGTCAATTCCTTAGTAGGTCAACAAGGAATTTTATTGAATAATTACAATTAATATGAATAAAGTAACATAACCTATGCCTTAAAACATCTGTTCTACCACGTAACCTATAACATAAAATCAGCTGTTTTATGAAATCATATGTTGTCACTTATTTTAAGCGAAATTGGACGGAATAACTATATTGCATTAATTGCCCCTTTTTTAAAAAAAACTTTTTCCCCCATATAAAACTAAAATTAATTCATTAAATTTGATTAATGAAATAATATTTGGAAACACTGTATTAACATCAAAGTTTCATCCGCTACTAGTTAAAAAAATATATTTGAACTTGAGTTGATGAATAAAAAGTATTTTATTAATGATTAAAAATTTGAACAATATATATATATATATATATATATATATATATATATATATATATATATATATATATATATAAAGAGAGAGAGGGGGGAGAGAGGGGGGGAAGAGAGTGAGAGAGAAGAGGGAGAGAGAGAACTAATAAAAGAAAGTGAATAAAACACATGCGATCGTGAATAACTTAAGAATCTGTTATTACAAATTAATTTGTTCGCCAACTTTATTTATGCATGTTTAAGGTACAAAGCGACTGTTCCTTGGATGCCAACAAATTGTTTTCCAAATAAAATGTACATAGGGTTAATAAAGAAAATAATTGGAGTTAGAGGGTTATTTAATTAGTGTCCCCAATCTTGTAGCAACACACTTAGAGATGATTTCTTTAGTAGTCAATGCGGTGACAATATACATGAGTAAATTTTCTTTCTTTGAAATTCCTCTCAGTAATATTATAATATATTGAATATTTAATACCAAAAACAACCGGATGTTATTCTAATAAACTACGTAGTATATAAGAACAGGTCACAGTGTACAGCAGGAGTCAATGATAAAGTCTTGTTGCGTCTAGGTCGCTTCCGAGGCCGTGCCGGCATTGAAAAGTGCAAAAATACGCAAAGTACGGGCACCTAAGGCCAGCCGACGCATAACCACTGCCTCATAGATGGGGCTTTTATTCCTGTTTTTCCTTGCAATGTTTACATCTTTGCAACGAGTTATTTTCTAAGAACACTTTCTCTTTTGAAAATGATTATTCACTCGTGTTTGTGCCAATGCCATTTGTGCCATGCCTTAATTGTTGAATCATGAACTTGGTGGATATTGAAGTGTACGTATATGTTTACTTCCTGCACCGTGCCATTCTGGTTTCAACATGATGTCTATGGCGTCAGGACTATTGCACGTTCTCATCTGTGCTTATCGATTATCTATCGCCATCCGCTGGCCAGAGTTGCTTCATAGCAACCATCCGACGGTGACGTGGCAGCTGGGATTTATTTAGAAATATTTATCTCTATTTAGAAATATTATTTTGAATAAATACAAAAAATGCCTTCATGATATGCTTTTGAATATTTTACTATTATTACTTTAATTTTACAACAGCTCCTTCATCAGAAGCGTTTAAGGGACCCTAACGTCACTTTCTCTCTCTCTCTCTCTCTCTCTCTCTCTCTCTCTCTCTCTCTCTCTCTCTCTCTCTCTCTCTCTCTCTCTCTCTCTCTCTCTCTCTCTCTGTTACACACACACACACACACACTCACACATACGTGCGCGTGCTTGCACACATTCATCTAAAATACTGCTTTGTTGCTCACGTGCATAACTAAAATTCACAGTAAAAAAACTAATGCCATCTTGATATACTGCGTCCGATTATTCAGCTATAATTATTTTAATTTTACAATAAACCCTCTTGTTACAACAGTTCTTTACACACGTACGTAAAAATACAGCTGTAACCCATCCATGTGAAATGTTTTTCGTACATAAATGATTGTTTCAGAGAAAAATAACAAACACTTTATAGTAACACTATAGAAATATGGGAAGTTATATGGACTGTTTGAGTCCGGCTTCAACCATACCATATGGATGATCAGTTTGGCTCCTGCTAGGCCTTGCCACGTATCGGGGAAAACAATTTCTTCCTTCTTACTGTTGAACATATGTCCCTATGGTATTATGGCCCCAAGCAACATCTGAGATGTGCCAAACTAATTGTAGGTTTCAATGCCTCAGATTGATAATGTGGGTTTAGTGGCTTGTTAAACTGGTAATTTTATCTGTGATATGTTTACTGAACAACAGTACAGTATATTTAGCTGTTGGTTACTGCTTTTCGAACTATTTACGATCCGTAAAACCTATAGACCCCACGGCTTCCAAGTTATATTCCTCCATGTTTTATTGTTGCTATGTCTATTATTGCGGTTTACTTCGGGTTACCATGGGTTGGGAGAGTCTTAAATATGTCGTCACTGTTTATTTCCCAAAGTGGAGCCGTTTAAAAAGGCGTTCATTTAAATGAATCGGCTTCCATTGCACATTCTGCGCATAAAACGGAATGGTCGATAGTTCATGTTTAAAATATCCAAAATACCAGATTTATGTCCTTTACAAAAACAAAAACTACGTCCTTAACTTTTATAGATACATCGATCCTCTCCTCTCAGCTGATTTAATATATATAAAACCTATATAAACAAAAATTATTAAAAGTCAATTCCTACTGAGATTTAAAAAAATTTTATAGTTAGGCCTACTTTATACTAAAACAATTGCAATAAATATAAATAAAGAAACATAGCCTATGCGCTAAAGCAGCTGTTCTATCACGTAACCTATAACATAAAATCAGGTGTTTTATGAAATCATATGTTATAACTTGTTTAAATCCAAATGGTACGAAGTAACTATATTACATAGCTTGCCTCTTTTGTGAAAAGTTATCCATATAACACTAAAATTAATTCATTAGATTTAATTAATGAGTTAATATCTGATAAACTGAGTTAAGATCAAATGTCATCGATTGTAAGTTTTAAAACTGTATTTGAACTTGACTGGATGAATAAAAAATATTCTATTAACAATTAAAATTTTGAATTATATATATATAGAGAGAGAGAGAGTAAGAAAAAGAGAGAGAGAGTTAACTAATAGAAGGAATTTAATAAAACCGGACCAACAATGAACTGACTGTTCTTAACGGCACGATTTTTACAAGAGTTCGAGAAATGCACTTACGTAAATGGCAGATGGCTATAATTACTATCGCAGAAAGTTGGCATAATACAATAATTATAAAACTCTTATTAAACCTTCAAATAATTAGTCCTGTCATTCTCGTATTTATTACGTAACTTCCTGGAGTCCGCAGAGACCAGGCTGCCTTGTTTACCTGTCATACAGCTCGTGTTGGCGAACTGGATAAATCTGGAGTATTACCTAAACTACTTGCTTTGCTGTGTCTTAAAGATTTTATTACCTTTGAAGAGAGTATTTTTTTTAGGCTATAAGCAACGGAGAAAAACAAATTAATGATAGGTGTTGGAAAAAAGAATATATATTAGATTGAAATTATAAACTCTTTTTAGCAGTTAAAGGCTAAAGGTTTTGCCTACTTAGAGACCGGTAGTTTCCATGGAAACCTATAACAGGTTACAGTGTTCCTTACGGAAGATGTCACCGCGTTGTCACTAGCTTCTCTTTGCATCTGTTGTGAGAGACTTAAAACATAAAACAACAGCTCCTCTAACTTACAAAAGCCTTTAGAATGTTTGCAATAAATGGCGGGTGGTTTGATGAAACCTAGGCGAAGTTCAATGCTTGCGCACGTGATACCTTACCCATTCCTCCGTCCCATGAGAGTATTACCCTCTACCTTGACCCTAAATATACTCACAAGCCTACTTTAAGCGTTACACTGACCGGTCGACTGTAGAATAAATAAAAAGTGGTGTGTTTTGATTGAATGAAAAAATTAAATTTTCTAAAACTTCAGTTGAATCACTTCAGTGATCTACGAGTCCTGTGCAGAGGTAACTTCATGGTCACCGGCCTTGAGGCTGCCAAGTGTTTGAAGTTATTCGCTATTTAAAATGGCTTATCGTGTTAGCAGCCACATTTAGAAACCGATGCGTGTTCAGAAAAGGGGCTTCTTCTACGTAATCATCGGACATCGTTAGTGATGTACACAGTCCTTTGAAAGGGTAGCTTCAAGGTCACCGGCCTTGAGGCTGCCAAATGTCACTGGCTTGAGGTTTATCGCTATTTAAAAGGGCTTATAATGTTAGCAGCCACATTTAGAAGCCGATGTCGTGTTCAGAAAAGGGGCTTCTTCTACGTCATCATTGGACATCGTAAGTGATCTACACAGTCCTTTGAAAGGGTAGCTTCAAGGTCACCGGCCTTGAGGCTGCCAAATGTCACTGGCTTGAGGTTTATCGCTATTTAAAAGGGCTTATAATGTTAGCAGCCACATTTAGAAGCCGATGCGTGTTCAGAAAAGGGGCTTCTTCTACGTCATCATTGGACATCGTTAGTGATCTACACAGTCCTTTGAAAGGGTAGCTTCAAGGTCACCGGCCTTGAGGCTGCCAAATGTCACTGGCTTGAGGTTTATCGCTATTTAAAAGGGCTTATAATGTTAGCAGCCACATTTAGAAACCGATGCGTGTTCAGAAAAGGGGCTTCTTCTACGTCATCATTGGACATCGTTAGTGATGTACACAGTCCTTTGAAAGGGTAGCTTCAAGGTCTCCGGCCTTGAGGCTGCCAAATGTCACTGGCTTGAGGTTTATCGCTATTTAAAAGGGCTTATAATGTTAGCAGCCACATTTAGAAACCGATGCGTGTTCAGAAAAGGGGCTTCTTCTACGTCATCATTGGACATCGTTAGTGATCTACACAGTCCTTTGAAAGGGTAGCTTCAAGGTCTCCGGCCTTGAGGCTGCCAAATGTCACTGGCTTGAGGTTTATCGCTATTTAAAAGGGCTTATAATGTTAGCAGCCACATTTAGAAACCGATGCGTGTTCAGAAAAGGGGCTTCTTCTACGTCATCATTGGACATCGTTAGTGATCTACACAGTCCTTTGAAAGGGTAGCTTCAAGGTCACCGGCCTTGAGGCTGCCAAATGTCACTGGCTTGAGGTTTATCGCTATTTAAAAGGGCTTATAATGTTAGCAGCCACATTTAGAAACCGATGCGTGTTCAGAAAAGGGGCTTCTTCTACGTCATCATTGGACATCGTTAGTGATCTACACAGTCCTTTGAAAGGGTAGCTTCAAGGTCTCCGGCCTTGAGGCTGCCAAATGTCACTGGCTTGAGGTTTATCGCTATTTAAAAGGGCTTATAATGTTAGCAGCCACATTTAGAAACCGATGCGTGTTCAGAAAAGGGGCTTCTTCTACGTCATCATTGGACATCGTTAGTGATCTACACAGTCCTTTGAAAGGGTAGCTTCAAGGTCTCCGGCCTTGAGGCTGCCAAATGTCACTGGCTTGAGGTTTATCGCTATTTAAAAGGGCTTATAATGTTAGCAGCCACATTTAGAAACCGATGCGTGTTCAGAAAAGGGGCTTCTTCTACGTCATCATTGGACATCGTTAGTGATCTACACAGTCCTTTGAAAGGGTAGCTTCAAGGTCACCGGCCTTGAGGCTGCCAAATGTCACTGGCTTGAGGTTTATCGCTATTTAAAAGGGCTTATAATGTTAGCAGCCACATTTAGAAACCGATGCGTGTTCAGAAAAGAGGCTTCTTCTACGTCATCATTAGACATCGTTAGTGATCTACACAGTCCTTTGAAAGGGTAGCTTCAAGGTCTCCGGCCTTGAGGCTGCCAAATGTCACTGGCTTGAGGTTTATCGCTATTTAAAAGGGCTTATAATGTTAGCAGCCACATTTAGAAGCCGATGTCGTGTTCAGAAAAGGGGCTTCTTCTACGTCATCATTGGACATCGTAAGTGATGTACACAGTCCTTTGAAAGAGTAGCTTCAAGGTCACCGGCCTTGAGGCTGCAAAATGTTACTAGCTTAAAACGGCTTATAGTGTTAGTCGATGTGTTAGAATCCGATGCCGTGTTCACATAGGGGGCTTCTTCTACGTCATCATTGGACAACGTCAGGTACGAGGACTTGTTTGAAAAGTCAAACAACTACGTCACTATAGTAAAAACAAGTGCATTAAGATCACACTGTTGTAAGGGGTTCAAAAATACAGTATCTACAATTTACAATGAAACATTTCAATGACTTTCAATCATATTGAATCAGGAGCCATACTTACTGTTGTCTAAAATCTGGTACACGTTGTTTCTTATCGGGGAGAGTTCGAATTCCACTTGCTTTTAAAATATACGAAAGGTACGACTCCATTAAAAATGTCGTTTCCTTTTACAAAAACAATTTTTCCAAACCTCATTCTTAGACAATTAAAAACGGTATAACGTTATTAAGCCAGTAGAAACTTGAGTAAATATAGGTCACAGAGTCACAAAAGGATGCTAACTGTGTAACAGAAGGTACGGCATGGCAACCTTGTACATTAACTCTATTGAAGGCGCAATGGCTTCAACGATAGAGGGGGGAGAAACCATTGTACTGCACACTGCCAGCTCCGAACATCTGTCAAGGAATGTTACTTGTCACACTTAAAGTGCAAAGGGTGAGGGAACCCATGTTCACTTTAAAGACTCCACCTCCCGATGTAAACCCGAAGGTTGTTGCGGGCAAAGTGTTTGCCAGACGAGGGGAAGAACTCATTGTACTGTACACTGCCAGCTCCGAACATCTGTCAAGGAATGTTACTTGTCACACTTAAAGTGCAAAGGGTGAGGGAACCCATATTCACTTTAAAGGCTCTACCTCCCGATGTAAACCCGAAGGTTGTTGCGGGCAAAGTGTTTGCCAGACGAGGGGAAGAACTCATTGTACTGTACACTGCCAGCTCCGAACATCGGTCAAGGAATGTTACTTGTCACACTTAAAGTGCAAAGGGTGAGGGAACCCATGTTCACTTTAAAGGCTCTACCTCCCGATGTAAACCCGAAGGTTGTTGCGGGCAAAGTGTTTGCCAGACGAGGGGAAGAACTCATTGTACTGTACACTGCCAGCTCCGAACATCTGTCAAGGAATGTTACTTGTCACACTTAAAGTGCAAAGGGTGAGGGAACCCATGTTCACTTTAAAGGCTCTACCTCCTGATGTAAACCCGAAGGTTGCTGCGGGCAAAGTGTTTGCCAGACGAGGGGAAGAACTCATTGTACTGTACACTGCCAGCTCCGAACATCTGTCAAGGAATGTTACTTGTCACACTTAAAGTGCAAAGGGTGAGGGAACTCATGTTCACTTTAAAGGCTCTACCTCCCGATGTAAACCCGAAGGTTGTTGCGGGCAAAGTGTTTGCCAGACGAGGGGAAGAACTCATTGTACTGTACACTGCCAGCTCCGAACATCTGTCAAGGAATGTTACTTGTCACACTTAAAGTGCAAAGGTTGAGGGAACTCATGTTCACTTTAAAGGCTCTACCTCCCGATGTAAACCCGAAGGTTGTTGCGGGCAAAGTGTTTGCCAGACGAGGGGAAGAACTCATTGTACTGCACACTGCCAGCTCCGAACATCTGTCAAGGAATGTTACTTGTCACACTTAAAGTGCAAAGGGTGAGGGAACTCATGTTCACTTTAAAGGCTCTACCTCCCGATGTAAACCCGAAGGTTGTTGCGGGCAAAGTGTTTGCCAGACGAGGGGAAGAACTCATTGTACTGCACACTGCCAGCTCCGAACATCTGTCAAGGAATGTTACTTGTCACACTTAAAGTACAAAGGGTGAGGGAACTCATGTTCACTTTAAAGGCTCTACCTCCCGATGTAAACTCGAAGGTTGTTGCGGGCAAAGTGTTTGCCAGACGAGGGGAAGAACTCATTGTACTGTACACTGCCAGCTCGGAACATCTGCCAAGGAATGTTACTTGTCACACTTACAGTGCAAAGGGTGAGGGAACCCATGTTCACTTTAAAGGCTCTACCTCCCGATGTAAACCCGAAGGTTGTTGCGGGCAAAGGGTTTGCCAGACGAGGGGAAGAACTCATTGTACTGTACACTGCCAGCTCCGATCATCTGCCAAGGAATGTTACTTGTCACACTTAAAGTGCAAAGGGTGAGGGAACTCATGTTCACTTTAAAGGCTCTACCTCCCGATGTAAACTCGAAGGTTGTTGCGGGCAAAGTGTTTGCCAGACGAGGGGAAGAACTCATTGTACTGCACACTGCCAGCTCCGAACATCTGTCAAGGAATGTTACTTGTCACACTTAAAGTGCAAAGGGTGAGGGAACCCATGTTCACTTTAAAGGCTCCACCTCCTGATGTAAACCCGAAGGTTGTTGCGGGCAAAGTGTTTGCCAGACGAGGGGAAGAACTCATTGTACTGCACACTGCCAGCTCCGAACATCTGTCAAGGAATGTTACTTGTCACACTTAAAGTGCAAAGGGTGAGGGAACTCATGTTCACTTTAAAGGCTCTACCTCCCGATGTAAACCCGAAGGTTGTTGCGGGCAAAGTGTTTGCCAGACGAGGGGAAGAACTCATTGTACTGCACACTGCCAGCTCCGAACATCTGCCAAGGAATGTTACTTGTCACACTTAAAGTGCAAAGGGTGAGGGAACCCATGTTCACTTTAAAGGCTCTACCTCCCGATGTAAACCCGAAGGTTGTTGCGGGCAAAGTGTTTACCAGACGAGGGGAAGAACTCATTGTACTGCACACTGCCAGCTCCGAACATCTGTCAAGGAATGTTACTTACCACACTTAAAGTGCAAAGGTTGAGGGAACTCATTTTCACTTTAAAGGCTCCACCTCCCGATGTAAACCCGAAGGTTGTTGCGGGCAAAGTGTTTGCCAGACGAGGGGAAGAACTCATTGTACTGTACACTGCCAGCTCCGAACATCTGTCAAGGAATGTTACTTGTCACACTTAAATGGCAAAGGGTGAGGGAACCCATGTTCACTTTAAAGGCTCTACCTCCCGATGTAAACCCGAAGGTTGTTGCGGGCAAAGTGTTTGCCAGACGAGGGGAAGAACTCATTGTACTGCACACTGCCAGCTCCGAACATCTGTCAAGGAATGTTACTTGTCACACTTAAAGTGCAAAGGGTGAGGGAACCCATGTTCACTTTAAAGGCTCTACCTCCCGATGTAAACCCGAAGGTTGTTGCGGGCAAAGTGTTTGCCAGACGAGGGGAAGATCTCATTGTACTGCACACTGCCAGCTCCGAACATCTGTCAAGGAATGTTACTTGTCACACTTAAAGTGCAAAGGGTGAGGGAACCCATGTTCACTTTAAAGGCTCTACCTCCCGATGTAAACCCGAAGGTTGTTGCGGGCAAAGTGTTTGCCAGACGAGGGGAAGAACTCATTGTACTGCACACTGCCAGCTCCGAACATCTGTCAAGGAATGTTACTTGTCACACTTAAAGTGCAAAGGGTGAGGGAACCCATGTTCACTTTAAAGAATCTACCTCCCGATGTAAACCCGAAGGTTGTTGCGGGCAAAGTGTTTGCCAGACGAGGGGAAGAACTCATTGTACTGTACACTGCCAGCTCCGAACATCTGTCAAGGAATGTTACTTGTCACACTTAAAGTGCAAAGGGTGAGGGAACCCATGTTCACTTTAAAGGCTCCACCTCCTGATGTAAACCCGAAGGTTGTTGCGGGCAAAGTGTTTGCCAGACGAGGGGAAGAACTCATTGTACTGTACACTGCCAGCTCCGAACATCTGTCAAGGAATGTTACTTGTCACACTTAAAGTGCAAAGGGTGAGGGAACCCATGTTCACTTTAAAGGCTCTACCTCCTGATGTAACCCCGAAGGTTGTTGCGGGCAAAGTGTTTGCCAGACGAGGGGAAGAACTCATTGTACTGCACACTGCCAGCTCCGAACATCTGCCAAGGAATGTTACTTGTCACACTTAAAGTGCAAAGGGTGAGGGAACCCATGTTCACTTTAAAGGCTCCACCTCCTGATGTAAACCCGAAGGTTGTTGCGGGCAAAGTGTTTGCCAGACGAGGGGAAGAACTCATTGTACTGCACACTGCCAGCTCCGAACATCTGCCAAGGAATGTTACTTGTCACACTTAAAGTGCAAAGGTTGAGGGAACCCATGTTCACTTTAAAGACTCCACCTCCTGATGTAAACCCGAAGGTTGTTGCGGGCAAAGTGTTTGCCAGACGAGGGGAAGAACTCATTGTACTGCACACTGCCAGCTCCGAACATCTGTCAAGGAATGTTACTTGTCACACTTAAAGTGCAAAGGGTGAGGGAACCCATGTTCACTTTAAAGGCTCTACCTCCCGATGTAAACCCGAAGGTTGTTGCGGGCAAAGTGTTTGCCAGACGAGGGGAAGAACTCATTGTACTGCACACTGCCAGATCCGAACATCTGCCAAGGAATGTTACTTGTCACACTTAAAGTGCAAAGGGTGAGGGAACCCATGTTCACTTTAAAGGCTCCACCTCCTGATGTAAACCCGAAGGTTGTTGCGGGCAAAGTGTTTGCCAGACGAGGGGAAGAACTCATTGTACTGCACACTGTAAGCTCCGAACATCTGTCAAGGAATGTTACTTACCACACTTGAAGTGCAAAGGGTGAGGGAACTCATGTTCACTTTAAAGGCTCTACCTCCCGATGTAAACCCGAAGGTTGTTGCGGGCAAAGTGTTTGCCAGACGAGGGGAAGAACTTATTGTACTGCACACTGCCAGCTCCGAACATCTGTCAAGGAATGTTACTTGTCACACTTAAAGTGCAAAGGGTGAGGGAACTCATGTTCACTTTAAAGGCTCTACCTCCCGATGTAAACCCGAAGGTTGTTGCGGGCAAAGTGTTTGCCAGACGAGGGGAAGAACTCATTGTACTGCACACTGCCAGCTCCGAACATCTGTCAAGGAATGTTACTTGTCACACATACAGTGCAAAGGGTGAGGGAACCCATGTTCACTTTAAAGGCTCTACAACCCGATGTAAACCCGAAGGTTGTTGCGGGCAAAGTGTTTGCCAGACGAGGGGAAGAACTCATTGTACTGCACACTGCCAGCTCCGAACATCTGCCAAGGAATGTTACTTGTCACACTTAAAGTGCAAAGGGTGAGGGAACCCATGTTCACTTTAAAGGCTCTACCTCCCGATGTAAACCCGAAGGTTGTTGCGGGCAAAGTGTTTGCCAGACGAGGGGAAGAACTCATTGTACTGCACACTGCCAGCTCCGAACATCTGTCAAGGAATATTACTTGTCACACTTACAGTGCAAAGGGTGAGGGAACCCATGTTCACTTTAAAGGCTCTACCTCCCGATGTAAACCCGAAGGTTGTTGCGGGCAAAGTGTTTGCCAGACGAGGGGAAGAACTCATTGTACTGTACACTGCCAGCTCCGAACATCTGTCAAGGAATGTTACTTGTCACACTTAAAGTGCAAAGGGTGAGGGAACCCATGTTCACTTTAAAGACTCCACCTCCCGATGTAAACCCGAAGGTTGTTGCGGGCAAAGTGTTTGCCAGACGAGGGGAAGAACTCATTGTACTGCACACTGCCAGCTCCGAACATCTGTCAAGGAATGTTACTTGTCACACTTAAAGTGCAAAGGGTGAGGGAACTCATGTTCACTTTAAAGGCTCTACCTCCCGATGTAAACCCGAAGGTTGTTGCGGGCAAAGTGTTTGCCAGACGAGAGGAAGAACTCATTGTACTGCACACTGCCAGCTCCGAACATCTGTCAAGGAATGTTACTTGTCACACTTAAAGTGCAAAGGGTGAGGGAACCCATGTTCACTTTAAAGGCTCTACCTCCTGATGTAAACCCGAAGGTTGTTGCGGGCAAAGTGTTTGCCAGACGAGGGGAAGAACTCATTGTACTGCACACTGCCAGCTCCGAACATCTGCCAAGGAATGTTACTTGTCACACTTAAAGTGCAAAGGGTGAGGGAACCCATGTTCACTTTAAAGGCTCTACCTCCCGATGTAAACCCGAAGGTTGTTGCGGGCAAAGTGTTTGCCAGACGAGGGGAAGAACTCATTGTACTGCACACTGCCAGCTTCGAACATCTGCCAAGGAATGTTACTTGTCACACTTAAAGTGCAAAGGGTGAGGGAACTCATGTTCACTTTAAAGGCTCTACCTCCCGATGTAAACTCGAAGGTTGTTGCGGGCAAAGTGTTTGCCAGACGAGGGGAAGAACTCATTGTACTGTACACTGCCAGCTCCGAACATCTGCCAAGGAATGTTACTTGTCACACTTAAAGTGCAAAGGGTGAGGGAACCCATGTTCACTTTAAAGGCTCTACCTCCCGATGTAAACTCGAAGGTTGTTGCGGGCAAAGTGTTTGCCAGACGAGGGGAAGAACTCATTGTACTGTACACTGCCAGCTCGGAACATCTGCCAAGGAATGTTACTTGTCACACTTAAAGTGCAAAGGGTGAGGGAACTCATGTTCACTTTAAAGGCTCTACCTCCCGATTTAAAGTCGAAGGTTGTTGCGGGCAAAGTGTTTGCCAGACGAGGGGAAGAACTCATTGTACTGCACACTGCCAGCTCCGAACATCTGTCAAGGAATGTTACTTGTCACACTTAAAGTGCAAAGGGTGAGGGAACCCATGTTCACTTTAAAGGCTCTACCTCCCGATGTAAACCCGAAGGTTGTTGCGGGCAAAGTGTTTACCAGACGAGGGGAAGAACTCATTGTACTGCACACTGCCAGCTCCGAACATCTGTCAAGGAATGTTACTTACCACACTTAAAGTGCAAAGGTTGAGGGAACTCATTTTCACTTTAAAGGCTCCACCTCCCGATGTAAACCCGAAGGTTGTTGCGGGCAAAGTGTTTGCCAGACGAGGGGAAGAACTCATTGTACTGTACACTGCCAGCTCCGAACATCTGTCAAGGAATGTTACTTGTCACACTTAAATGGCAAAGGGTGAGGGAACCCATGTTCACTTTAAAGGCTCTACCTCCCGATGTAAACCCGAAGGTTGTTGCGGGCAAAGTGTTTGCCAGACGAGGGGAAGAACTCATTGTACTGCACACTGCCAGCTCCGAACATCTGTCAAGGAATGTTACTTGTCACACTTAAAGTGCAAAGGGTGAGGGAACCCATGTTCACTTTAAAGGCTCTACCTCCCGATGTAAACCCGAAGGTTGTTGCGGGCAAAGTGTTTGCCAGACGAGGGGAAGATCTCATTGTACTGCACACTGCCAGCTCCGAACATCTGTCAAGGAATGTTACTTGTCACACTTAAAGTGCAAAGGGTGAGGGAACCCATGTTCACTTTAAAGGCTCTACCTCCCGATGTTAACCCGAAGGTTGTTGCGGGCAAAGTGTTTGCCAGACGAGGGGAAGAACTCATTGTACTGCACACTGCCAGCTCCGAACATCTGTCAAGGAATGTTACTTGTCACACTTAAAGTGCAAAGGGTGAGGGAACCCATGTTCACTTTAAAGGCTCTACCTCCCGATGTAAACCCGAAGGTTGTTGCGGGCAAAGTGTTTGCCAGACGAGGGGAAGAACTCATTGTACTGTACACTGCCAGCTCCGAACATCTGTCAAGGAATGTTACTTGTCACACTTAAAGTGCAAAGGGTGAGGGAACCCATGTTCACTTTAAAGGCTCCACCTCCTGATGTAAACCCGAAGGTTGTTGCGGGCAAAGTGTTTGCCAGACGAGGGGAAGAACTCATTGTACTGTACACTGCCAGCTCCGAACATCTGTCAAGGAATGTTACTTGTCACACTTAAAGTGCAAAGGGTGAGGGAACCCATGTTCACTTTAAAGGCTCTACCTCCTGATGTAACCCCGAAGGTTGTTGCGGGCAAAGTGTTTGCCAGACGAGGGGAAGAACTCATTGTACTGCACACTGCCAGCTCCGAACATCTGCCAAGGAATGTTACTTGTCACACTTAAAGTGCAAAGGGTGAGGGAACCCATGTTCACTTTAAAGGCTCCACCTCCTGATGTAAACCCGAAGGTTGTTGCGGGCAAAGTGTTTGCCAGACGAGGGGAAGAACTTATTGTACTGCACACTGCCAGCTCCGAACATCTGCCAAGGAATGTTACTTGTCACACTTAAAGTGCAAAGGTTGAGGGAACCCATGTTCACTTTAAAGACTCCACCTCCTGATGTAAACCCGAAGGTTGTTGCGGGCAAAGTGTTTGCCAGACGAGGGGAAGAACTCATTGTACTGCACACTGCCAGCTCCGAACATCTGTCAAGGAATGTTACTTGTCACACTTAAAGTGCAAAGGGTGAGGGAACCCATGTTCACTTTAAAGGCTCTACCTCCCGATGTAAACCCGAAGGTTGTTGCGGGCAAAGTGTTTGCCAGACGAGGGGAAGAACTCATTGTACTGCACACTGCCAGATCCGAACATCTGCCAAGGAATGTTACTTGTCACACTTAAAGTGCAAAGGGTGAGGGAACCCATGTTCACTTTAAAGGCTCCACCTCCTGATGTAAACCCGAAGGTTGTTGCGGGCAAAGTGTTTGCCAGACGAGGGGAAGAACTCATTGTACTGCACACTGTAAGCTCCGAACATCTGTCAAGGAATGTTACTTACCACACTTGAAGTGCAAAGGGTGAGGGAACTCATGTTCACTTTAAAGGCTCTACCTCCCGATGTAAACCCGAAGGTTGTTGCGGGCAAAGTGTTTGCCAGACGAGGGGAAGAACTTATTGTACTGCACACTGCCAGCTCCGAACATCTGTCAAGGAATGTTACTTGTCACACTTAAAGTGCAAAGGGTGAGGGAACTCATGTTCACTTTAAAGGCTCTACCTCCCGATGTAAACCCGAAGGTTGTTGCGGGCAAAGTGTTTGCCAGACGAGGGGAAGAACTCATTGTACTGCACACTGCCAGCTCCGAACATCTGTCAAGGAATGTTACTTGTCACACATACAGTGCAAAGGTTCAGGGAACCCATGTTCACTTTAAAGGCTCTACAACCCGATGTAAACCCGAAGGTTGTTGCGGGCAAAGTGTTTGCCAGACGAGGGGAAGAACTCATTGTACTGCACACTGCCAGCTCCGAACATCTGCCAAGGAATGTTACTTGTCACACTTAAAGTGCAAAGGGTGAGGGAACCCATGTTCACTTTAAAGGCTCTACCTCCCGATGTAAACCCGAAGGTTGTTGCGGGCAAAGTGTTTGCCAGACGAGGGGAAGAACTCATTGTACTGCACACTGCCAGCTCCGAACATCTGTCAAGGAATATTACTTGTCACACTTACAGTGCAAAGGGTGAGGGAACCCATGTTCACTTTAAAGGCTCTACCTCCCGATGTAAACCCGAAGGTTGTTGCGGGCAAAGTGTTTGCCAGACGAGGGGAAGAACTCATTGTACTGTACACTGCCAGCTCCGAACATCTGTCAAGGAATGTTACTTGTCACACTTAAAGTGCAAAGGG
This sequence comes from Prosapia bicincta, assembly GCA_036971475.1. Lineage (NCBI taxonomy): Eukaryota > Metazoa > Arthropoda > Insecta > Hemiptera > Cercopidae > Prosapia > Prosapia bicincta. The sequence goes on from JBAIZL010000411.1 coordinate 1,938,476, forward strand.
TGAGGGAACCCATGTTCACTTTAAAGACTCCACCTCCCGATGTAAACCCGAAGGTTGTTGCGGGCAAAGTGTTTGCCAGACGAGGGGAAGAACTCATTGTACTGCACACTGCCAGCTCCGAACATCTGTCAAGGAATGTTACTTGTCACACTTAAAGTGCAAAGGGTGAGGGAACTCATGTTCACTTTAAAGGCTCTACCTCCCGATGTAAACCCGAAGGTTGTTGCGGGCAAAGTGTTTGCCAGACGAGAGGAAGAACTCATTGTACTGCACACTGCCAGCTCCGAACATCTGTCAAGGAATGTTACTTGTCACACTTAAAGTGCAAAGGGTGAGGGAACCCATGTTCACTTTAAAGGCTCTACCTCCTGATGTAAACCCGAAGGTTGTTGCGGGCAAAGTGTTTGCCAGACGAGGGGAAGAACTCATTGTACTGCACACTGCCAGCTCCGAACATCTGTCAAGGAATGTTACTTGTCACACTTAAAGTGCAAAGGGTGAGGGAACCCATGTTCACTTTAAAGGCTCTACCTCCCGATGTAAACCCGAAGGTTGTTGCGGGCAAAGTGTTTGCCAGACGAGGGGAAGAACTCATTGTACTGCACACTGCCAGCTTCGAACATCTGCCAAGGAATGTTACTTGTCACACTTAAAGTGCAAAGGGTGAGGGAACTCATGTTCACTTTAAAGGCTCTACCTCCCGATGTAAACTCGAAGGTTGTTGCGGGCAAAGTGTTTGCCAGACGAGGGGAAGAACTCATTGTACTGTACACTGCCAGCTCCGAACATCTGCCAAGGAATGTTACTTGTCACACTTAAAGTGCAAAGGGTGAGGGAACCCATGTTCACTTTAAAGGCTCTACCTCCCGATGTAAACTCGAAGGTTGTTGCGGGCAAAGTGTTTGCCAGACGAGGGGAAGAACTCATTGTACTGTACACTGCCAGCTCGGAACATCTGCCAAGGAATGTTACTTGTCACACTTAAAGTGCAAAGGGTGAGGGAACTCATGTTCACTTTAAAGGCTCTACCTCCCGATTTAAACTCGAAGGTTGTTGCGGGCAAAGTGTTTGCCAGACGAGGGGAAGAACTCATTGTACTGCACACTGCCAGCTCCGAACATCTGTCAAGGAATGTTACTTGTCACACTTAAAGTGCAAAGGGTGAGGGAACCCATGTTCACTTTAAAGGCTCTACCTCCCGATGTAAACCCGAAGGTTGTTGCGGGCAAAGTGTTTGCCAGACGAGGGGAAGAACTCATTGTACTGTACACTGCCAGCTCCGAACATCTGCCAAGGAATGTTACTTGTCACACTTAAAGTGCAAAGGGTGAGGGAACCCATGTTCACTTTAAAGGCTCTACCTCCCGATGTAAACCCGAAGGTTGTTGCGGGCAAAGTGTTTGCCAGACGAGGGGAAGACCTCATTGTACTGCAGACTGCCAGCTCCGAACATCTGCCAAGGAATGTTACTTGTCACACTTAAAGTGCAAAGGGTGAGGGAACCCATGTTCACTTTAAAGGCTCTACCTCCCGATGTAAACCCGAAGGTTGTTGCGGGCAAAGTGTTTGCCAGACGAGGGGAAGAACTCATTGTACTGCACACTGCCAGCTCCGAACATCTGTCAAGGAATGTTACTTGTCACACTTAAAGTGCAAAGGGTGAGGGAACCCATGTTCACTTTAAAGATTCCACCTCCTGATGTAAACCCGAAGGTTGTTGCGGGCAAAGTGTTTGCCAGACGAGGGGAAGAACTCATTGTACTGCACACTGCCAGCTCCGAACATCTGTCAAGGAATGTTACTTGTCACACTTAAAGTGCAAAGGGTGAGGGAACCCATGTTCACTTTAAAGGCTCTACCTCCCGATGTAAACCCGAAGGTTGTTGCGGGCAAAGTGTTTGCCAGACGAGGGGAAGAACTCATTGTACTGCACACTGCCAGCTCCGAACCTCTGCCAAGGAATGTTACTTGTCACACTTAAAGTGCAAAGGTTGAGGGAACCCATGTTCACTTTAAAGGCTCTACCTCCCGATGTAAACCCGAAGGTTGTTGCGGGCAAAGTGTTTGCCAGACGAGGGGAAGAACTCATTGTACTGCACACTGCCAGCTCCGAACATCTGTCAAGGAATGTTACTTGTCACACTTAAAGTGCAAAGGGTGAGGGAACCCATGTTCACTTTAAAGGCTCTACCTCCCGATGTAAACCCGAAGGTTGTTGCGGGCAAAGTGTTTGCCAGACGAGGGGAAGAACTCATTGTACTGCACACTGCCAGCTCCGAACATCTGTCAAGGAATGTTACTTGTCACACTTAAAGTGCAAAGGGTGAGGGAACCCATGTTTTCTTTAAAGGCTCTACCTCCCGATGTAAACCCGAAGGTTGTTGCGGGCAAAGTGTTTGCCAGACGAGGGGAAGAACTCATTGTACTGCACACTGCCAGCTCCGAACATCTGTCAAGGAATGTTACTTGTCACACTTAAAGTGCAAAGGGTGAGGGAACCCATGTTCACTTTAAAGGCTCTACCTCCTGATGTAAACCCGAAGGTTGTTGCGGGCAAAGTGTTTGCCAGACGAGGGGAAGAACTCATTGTACTGCACACTGCCAGCTCCGAACATCTGTCAAGGAATGTTACTTGTCACACTTAAAGTGCAAAAGGTGAGGGAACCCATGTTCACTTTAAAGGCTCTACCTCCTGATGTAAACCCGAAGGTTGTTGCGGGCAAAGTGTTTGCCAGACGAGGGGAAGAACTCATTGTACTGCACACTGCCAGCTCCGAACCTCTGCCAAGGAATGTTACTTGTCACACTTAAAGTGCAAAGGTTGAGGGAACCCATGTTCACTTTAAAGGCTCTACCTCCCGATGTAAACCCGAAGGTTGTTGCGGGCAAAGTGTTTGCCAGACGAGGGGAAGAACTCATTGTACTGCACACTGCCAGCTCCGAACATCTGTCAAGGAATGTTACTTGTCACACTTAAAGTGCAAAGGGTGAGGGAACCCATGTTCACTTTAAAGGCTCTACCTCCCGATGTAAACCCGAAGGTTGTTGCGGGCAAAGTGTTTGCCAGACGAGGGGAAGAACTCATTGTACTGCACACTGCCAGCTCCGAACATCTGCCAAGGAATGTTACTTGTCACACTTAAAGTGCAAAGGGTGAGGGAACTCATGTTCACTTTAAAGACTCTACCTCCCGATGTAAACCCGAAGGTTGTTGCGGGCAAAGTGTTTGCCAGACGAGGGGAAGAACTCATTGTACTGCACACTGCCAGCTCCGAACATCTGTCAAGGAATGTTACTTGTCACACTTAAAGTGCAAAGGGTGAGGGAACCCATGTTCACTTTAAAGGCTCTACCTCCCGATGTAAACCCGAAGGTTGTTGCGGGCAAAGTGTTTGCCAGACGAGGGGAAGAACTCATTGTACTGCACACTGCCAGCTCCGAACATCTGTCAAGGAATGTTACTTACCACACTTAAAGTGCAAAGGTTGAGGGAACTCATGTTCACTTTAAAGGCTCTACCTCCCGATGTAAACCCGAAGGTTGTTGCGGGCAAAGTGTTTGCCAGACGAGGGGAAGAACTCATTGTACTGCACACTGCCAGCTCGGAACATCTGCCAAGGAATGTTACTTGTCACACTTAAAGTGCAAAGGGTGAGGGAACTCATGTTCACTTTAAAGACTCTACCTCCCGATGTAAACCCGAAGGTTGTTGCGGGCAAAGTGTTTGCCAGACGAGGGGAAGAACTCATTGTACTGCACACTGCCAGCTCCGAACATCTGTCAAGGAATGTTACTTGTCACACTTACAGTGCAAAGGGTGAGGGAACCCATGATCACTTTAAAGGCTCTACCTCCCGATGTAAACCCGAAGGTTGTTGCGGGCAAAGTGTTTGCCAGACGAGGGGAAGAACTCATTGTACTGCACACTGCCAGCTCCGAACATCTGCCAAGGAATGTTACTTGTCACACTTAAAGTGCAAAGGGTGAGGGAACCCATGTTCACTTTAAAGGTTCCACCTCTTGATGTAAACCCGAAGGTTGTTGCGGGCAAAGTGTTTGCCAGACGAGGGGAAGAACTCATTGTACTGCACACTGCCAGCTCCGAACATCTGCCAAGGAATGTTACTTGTCACACTTAAAGTGCAAATGGTGAGGGAACCCATGATCACTTTAAAGGCTCTACCTCCCGATTTAAACCCGAAGGTTGTTGCGGGCAAAGTGTTTGCCAGACGAGGGGAAGAACTCATTGTACTGCACACTGCCAGCTCCGAACATCTGTCAAGGAATGTTACTTGTCACACTTAAAGTGCAAAGGGTGAGGGAACCCATGTTCACTTTAAAGGCTCCACCTCCTGATGTAAACCCGAAGGTTGTTGCGGGCAAAGTGTTTGCCAGACGAGGGGAAGAACTCATTGTACTGCACACTGCCAGCTCCGAACATCTGTCAAGGAATGTTACTTGTCACACTTAAAGTGCAAAGGGTGAGGGAACCCATGTTCACTTTAAAGGCTCCACCTCCTGATGTAAACCCGAAGGTTGTTGCGGGCAAAGTGTTTGCTTGGTACCGAAAAGTCGAGACGATGCAATGAGTGTATCTAGAACAAAAGTATATAGTCAGGCAAAATAAACTAACAAGTCCTTATGTATATGTCACAGATAGATTAATAACTACATTAAAAGGCCATACAATTATTTAGCTTCTTCACTATTTTCAATATGAGTCTAAAAAAATATTCAAGAGGAAATAAAATATTTAAATCCAGAATATAAGGAATGAAACAAGAATTATAGAGGGAATTTAAGTATTAGGCCTACTTTGTCGAACATTGCTTGATGTACACTCAATACTTAACTATACAATCAAGGAGATCGAAATGGTTTTAGTCTTTGTCTACGTGAAGGTCGAGATATTTAATATAAAATAACCATATCAGATCATTTTTAAGTACACATTTTAAAGATTAAGAACTCATTGTATATTAACAAAAGTATTAAACAAATACTTAAAAGAACCCAATGAAATTACGTACATATAATCATTGCTGTACATCTAATTGTATTACTAAACAACTATATCTTTAATGTATATCAATAATAAATTGTATACTAAAAATATACAATTCGCAATAACAGTTTTAAAGGGTATAGACCACTCCGTGACTTTTCTTTAGATAATATCAAGATTTTTTGTGTAAAGCATTTGCAATGTGTAATCATTTATAAATAATAATGCAAGGTCTTACATATTTATTTACAGTGATCGAAGAATAGGATAAAATTAAACCTCTAAGTAGGAAAATCTTAATTATACGCTTCTATAGATACCAGATATTGGCTACTTAGAGGGATGTGCTGTTATGTGAACTGTTTTCCAAGTAACTGCAACGAGATGTACTCCTCGTGTTCTATAACCTGCGACAGACTTTCACTCGGAGATTCAGTGAATCACAAGAAGTGGGAATACCTCGAAGTGAGAGTACATGGAAGAGAGGGGAGGGTAGGGGACGCAAGGCACGAGGCTTTTGGGCTCTTTAAGGTGGGAAGAATCGCAGAAGAACACCGAAACTCGAGTTTGCCGTCTGAAAGGAACCCGCGATTTCATTGCCACAGCCAACAGCGCTTTCCAACAGTGGAGGCCCGTGTGAAACCGGCCTCGCTGAATGCTGTAACGATATCCTAGTATAACATTTATTTTAAAATACGAATCAATCTATATTTCAAAAAAATGTTTTTTTGCAATAACGGGAAAACTGGTTGTATATCCTAAGACAAAATTCCTTTGTAAATTCAGCCTCATTTTGTACTTTGCATCGATTATTTTTGTAAAAGATGAAGGCTTATAAAATATTCCAGATTGATATTAAAAACACATAAACATTATTGTTGGAAACCGTAGGTTAAACGATTGTTCTGTTGTACAATAGCTGTAAATAAAATGATGTCTACGGGAATCTTTAATACGTCGAGGGTAAATATAGTAATCTAATAGTCACTGGAGCGTTTTATAGTGCCTCAAGTTATATTTCCTAATTACGTTTATTTACTATAAAATGCATTGAATAAATTAACGCAAACTTGTAATCATAGTTAATGATATGTTACATTATGTATTGTGTGAGTCTTATGTGTTTATCCATAATAATGTCAATTTTTATTGGAGATTAGATTCTGTAATCATTTTATGGGGAAAATTTAACTATTAATAACTTATTAAGGGTTCAGTTGCGTTCTTAATAACTTACATGACTTTATTCAATTCCTTCTATTAGTTTACACTCTACTTATATTTATCTTGTTCAAATTTAATCAATATTAAATACTTTTTGTTCGTGCACTCAAGCTTAACTACATTTTCTTAAACTTGTAGGGGAACACTTGATGGTAATACCAAATATAAATCCAAATTCCAAATATAAATTCATTCATTTTAGTTTTACATGGGAGAAAAGTTTTTCACAAAAGGGGCAAGTTATACAATGTAGTTATTTCGACCAATTTGGATTAAAATAAGTGATATATGATTTCATAAAACAGCTGATTATATGTCATGTGGTAGAACAGCTGTTTTAACGCCTAGGTTATGTTACTTTATATTTATTGTAATTATTCAATAAAAAGTAACTAAAATAAATTTTTGTTTTGGTGACTCAAGCAGGAATTGACGTATTTTTTTTCATATTATTAGATTTAATTTGTAATCCTGCCCAAGGATTTCTTATCATTCAGGATAATGAGTTTGGGTTTCCTTTAAAAACGTTGATTACTCGATGTAGCTTTCTATCGCCCTGTTTTAACCCATTTAAATGTTTAAAGCTGCGAGTAAATGCTTTCATTTTTACTTATAACAAAGCCATCAGTACGAGCGCTCTTGGCCTTCATTGCAATGATGTGAGAATCTCGACGTTTGTGGACTTGATGAATATTTGTGAGGATTCTGAGTGACGATAGTTTACCTGTTTGTTGATGCTTTGTTTGCCTGTTTAAACATAATGAAGCTAGGTTTCTGAAATAAATATCGTCAACATTTGTATTTTAAAAACACATAATTTGGTCAAATCGTTCACAAATTTTATCGAACATTATTTAATAAAGAACAATTATTAGATATCAATTCATGTTAATTTAGGCATTCGAATTAAGTATTAATAACTGTTGTGACCGAGTCAAAGATATTTATTTTAATAATGCAACGTTTCGGCAACTTATCAAGGCTGTTGTGCTGTGAAAAACTAGGTCTTTACATTTAGAGTTGAAATATGTAACGTGAGGAGGCAAAGCATCAAACCCCGACACTTCACTAAGAACTGCCTTTGACCTGTAGCCCTACTAAATTTCCTTCCAGCATCACTATAGCCCTAAGGAGAGTGAAAGGGGTTTGATATTTTGCCTCCTCACAGACATGAATGTTATATGAAAGGACTTAGTTTTTATAGTACAGTGGACTTGATAAGGCTTATTTGGCGAAACGTTTATGTTACTTGTTTCTGTTTCGCCTTTCTAAATACCGCACTACAATAAACGATTAAAAGCTATTTTGTTACTTTAAATCTGTTGTAATGGCCTTGCCTCGGGTAGTTTGAAAGTCTCTACTTCAATTGCTTTGTGAAAGTACAGTCTTGTCGTACTTCAATAATGTTCTAGGGTTAGAAAATATTGTTTAAAGATAGTAAAAACGACAAAATCACCAAGGACAGTTACGATCGAAAACCTATCAATTGTTAGATCTGGCACGACCAATCATTTAACAAACAAATTTGTGAAACCCAGTGTAACCTTGGATGTATTTCGTTCGATCTAAAGAGTTCATATCAGCATTCTTTTCCTACTTGAGAATTTGTACAACTTAAATCACTAAATCGTGGCAAAGCGAGATTTTGATTCAATTCTTTGTATTAGTACAATATATATAAATTGTTCAAATTTGCAATCCTTAATAAAATATTTTTATTCATCCACCCAAGTTTAAATACTTTTTTTGAAACTTGTAGTGGATGACACTAGATGTTGATACAGTTTTTTTTCAAATAATATTTCATTAATCAATATTAATGAATTAATTTTAGTTTTATATGTTAGAAACACTTTTTATAAAAGGGGCAAGGTATGCAATATAGTTATTCTGTCCAATTTCGCTTAAAATAAGTGATAACATATGATTTCATAAAACAGCTGATTTTATGTTATAGGTTATGTGGTAGAATAGATATTTTAACGCATAGGTTATGTTACTTTATTTATATTAATTGTAATTATTTCATAAAAATTAACTAAAATATAAATTTTCTTCGTTGACCTAAGTAGGAACTTTTAAAAAACGTTCTATATATTAGATGTGTTATTAAATTATTAATGCATATTTAACTTTATTAAATCAAATTACTTTTTTAATTGAAGTACCATTTTCAAAAAAAACAGAAGCGTATTCATAATTAAAGTTATGTTTACGGGTAAAATTACAGTTTTTTCAAATATTAATTCATTAATTAAATTTAATGAATCAATTTAAGTTTTATGTAGGAGAAAAACTTTTTACAAAAGGTGCAAGGTATTCAATATAGTAATGTCGTCCAATTTAAAGTAAGTGATAACATATGATTTCTATGAACAGCTGATTTATGTTACAGGTTATGTGGTAGAACACTGTTTACGCGTATAGGTTATGTTAATCTATTTATATTAATTGCAATAATTTAATGAAAAGTAACTAAAATATTTTTCAAATTGACATTCAAAATATTTTGTTTATATTACTCGTTCTAGTTATTTGTTATTAGATTTACACCTTCGTGTTTCATTTATTTTCTTAATTGTATTATTGTTCGTAACGAAATTTAAAATTGTATTCATATAAATATCTTAATTTTAATAAACAGATTTTAATTAAATTAAAGAAAAGAAATTTAGACACAGTTATTCTAGCAATATAATTAGAAGCAACTTTTTCATGAAGGTTAATTGAAAACGTGTATCAATAGTTGCATTTTGTTGTTGGGGAGCGCGCTCACCACCCGCTTGTGAACAGGTCTTACTCATGATGAGACCCTACTCACGCCTTGCTGCAGCTCTCCCATATTATCAGTACAAGTAACTCTATGTTGTAGGTCGCAGCCACGATAGCGGCGCATACGAACTCTATCTCGGTAGGCATGTGTCAAGGCTACTCTGCCGTGCTCATCCCCCAGCTGCAGGCGTCTAACTATGACCTCATTACTCAGGACGACGCTTCTTGGATAGGTAAGTGGATACGCACGACTCGGATGTATCATATAGCTCATCTCGCTTCCACAGTGCCCTGACGTTACGAATATGTTTCAGCTAGCTTAGGCGTGATCTCCACCCCAGGAGGGGCCATCCTCGCAGGTCTGCTGACGGAGCTTCTGGGCCGTAAGACAGCCGTGCAACTCACTTCCGTCCCCTTTCTTATCGGTTGGGCCATCATTGCGTTCTCTACGGGAAAGTTTTCTCTCTACATAGGAAGGTTCATATCTGGACTCGCTATTGGTGAGTATTTCCATCGTTCAACCAAGATTGGTTTACTCATAATTTTAGGATTTAATGTTTCAAAACCAAAAATGCAAAAATTGTATCTGTGGTCTATCTTTATATCTTAAAGCTAACACGCCCTTGTTATGGGGGTATTTTATTTTAAATTAATTTTATTTTGTTTCTTGTTATGGAATAAAATGTTCATATATATGCATATAAATGTATTTATAAATATATGTATGTATGTATTTATTTGTTTACTTATATATTAAATATGATGATACGTTTTCTTGTAATGTAATAAAAGATAAACATATTTCAAATACAAGAATTATATAACTTAAAACAGTTCTTGTATTTGAAATAATTTTGTTAATATAGGCTATACATATATATATATATATATATATATATATATATATATATATATATATATATATATATATTTATATATATACTATATATATATATATATATATATATATATATATATATATATTTTAAAACAACATAGGTTATTCAAATCCAAGAATATTTATTAATTTATATCCAAAGCTTTTCGTTGGTAAACAGTAGGCCTACCAACATCATCAGGAATGAAAATTACAATAATGTAAGCTATAGGCCTAAAACATATGTTAAATTATATATATATATATATATATATATATATATATATATATGTATGTATGTATGTATGTATGTATGTATGTATATATAACTTGGTGATATTTTCTTGTAGCATAATAGAAGAATAAAATTATTTTATATACAAGAATTGTTTTAAATTTATATATTTTTCAAAGCTTTTCGCTAGTTAATGTATTATCATCTTCAGGGAAAATAAGAGATATATCTTTTAAAAATATGTTTATATATATTGTGGATGTTTTTATTCATCATGTATTTAAATTTGTAGTATTTAACAGTCATTATTTATAGTATATTTTAATATAAAAAGTTACAGGATATTTTCATACCTGCATTGCAAACCTAAAATTGCATTTAAAATAAATACGTATATTACGTATATTAAAAACTAGATATTAACTAAACGCTAAGGACGGGTTCACGTTGGCACGACTCAAGGACTTGATCGTTTGTTACAATAAGTCAAAACTACGACAAAAAGCTACTTCCAAAACGTTTCCAATTTTGGGTTCCCATGATCCAAGTTGTCGGCCAAATCGTAAAATAAAATGAAAACTTAATGTCGACACGCGAAATGTTTAAATGTTCCCATAAAAAAATTAATTGAATAAGTTGTCACCGATTGTCATACATTGCTTCAATTACAAACAACCAAATAATATTGTAATTTGCTGTCAAATTTAAAACTATTTGACAACAACTTTAACGTCAAAGATAATTAAATGAATAGCATAATTGGTTTAGAAATTTGCATAACGTGCATTTGGTCTTGGCCACGACCTTCGACACACGAAAGCCTGTCACCGCTAATGTATGTAGATTGGCATTGCTCTGATTGGCCGATACATTACTCCAATAAACAGACCGCCTTCAGTTTGCTGACTCGCAACATAAAGAAAGTGCCTTTAAACTATTCAGGATTAAAGTTATACCGTTAGAGGTGTTTAATAATGTTATTTCACGTTATTTATAAATAAGGAGAATAAATAATAAGTTAGTAACCAATTCTTGTTCATACAATTCTTTATCCATATTTCGCTACACAATTATTTACGCACATTTCGCTTTACAAGTCTTTATCCATATTTCGCTACACAATTATTTACGCACATTTCGCTTTACAAGTCTTTATCCATATTTCGCTACACAATTCTTTACGCATATTTCGCTATACAATTCTTTACGCATATTTCGCAATACAATTCTTTACGCATATTTCGCTTTACATTTGTTTATACATATTTCACTATACAATTCTTTATGCATATTTCGCAATACAATTATTTTTGCATATTTCGCTACACAATTTTTTATGCATATTTCGCTACACAATTTTTATTCATATTTCGCTTCTCAATTATTTATTCATGTTACGCTACATAATTATTGTGCATATTTTGCTATACGATTCTTTATTATAAATATTCCGCTACAGTATTTTTTATCCATATTCCGCTATAAAATTCTGTATGCATGATTCGATATGCAATTCTATGCATATTTCGCTAATAATAAATACACAAAAACCTCTTAACCACAAACTTTCTTTAATTTACCCTAATGTACATTTCAGTTACAAAGTAACCATCCTCAGAGGGATAACATACAAAGACTTATTTCGCTACACAATTCCTTATCCATATTGAGCTATACAATTCTTATGCATATTTTACTTTACAGTTCTTTATCCATATTTCACTATGTAATTCTTTTTGCATATTTGCTATACAATTCTTTATTATACATACTCCGCTACCCAATTCTTTATGCATATTTCGCTACACAATCATCTATGCATATTACGCTATACAATTCTTATGCATATTTCACTACACAATTCTTTATGCATATTTCACTACAGAATTCCTTAAGCATATTTCGCTACACAATCATTTATGCATATTTCACTACACTATTCTTTATGCATATTTCACTACACAATTCTGTATGCATATTTCGCTCTACGATTATTTATGCACATTACGCTATATAATTCGTATGCATATTTTGCTTTACAATTCTTTATCCATATTCCGTTATAGAATTATTTTTGCACACTTGCTATACAATTCTTTGTTATACATATTCCGCTACGCAATTCTTTATGCAAATTTCGTTACACAATTCTTTATTCGTATTCCGCTATAGAATTCTGTATGCATATCTCGCTGCATATACAACTCTATGTATATTTCGCTATATAATTATGTTCGTCAGAAGGTTACGAATGAATTGATACCCTTGGTTGAACAAAGCATTGTCATTACGTACATATTTGGTTTTTGTTCATTTGAATGTAAATTGACTTAAGTGCCCGCCGCGGAGCGCCGTCAGTATCCAGAACCTATTAATCTACTTTGTATCGACACGTACACGTGGGTGTAGGTGTCCTTCTAGCCACGCCTGCCAGAGGTATCAGAATCTGGGACAATGCTTACACTACTGGCGTCTTCTACCTATGAGAATGTGCCAAAGTAAGGCGTTTAAGAGTTTTCTCTCTTGCAATGCAATTTAAAGAATTTAGTTTAAATTAATCAAAACATTTTTATCATTCAACTTTATGAATATGCTTTTAAAAACGTTTTAACCAATTGATGCCTTCAAAATTTTGAAGCAACCAGGGCGTTCAAATCAATGTAGCAAACTAGTCTTTTCTCTTATGTTTTTCCTTAATATATATTTCAATTAAATAATGAAGAACATGCAATTACAAGCAATAATTTACTTTCTCAAACGCGTTTCAAGATAAAGTTATCATCATGAGTGAGGTAGTACAATCATTCTAAAACATAAGATTAGTTGTTGGAAACTTGTATTGTTATGCTCGCTGATGAAGGTGTCTTTGTTAGTCGAAATTAAATTTCAGTTTTTTTAAGTTGGTTGATTATTTTTATTATGGGCTGCGCTCAACATTTGTTATAGGCCTACGTATTTTTAAAAACGTTATCAAATTTAGGTACGTATATAATATAGTTTACATTTTTATAATAGGTTTTTTGATATTTTTATTAAACAAATTTGTCTTTTGGGAACAAATTATCGACATTTTTGACGATAACATTTATGTAAGGAAACTTTTTATGCGTCACTAAATGGTTTCACAACGTGCCCTGGCTTCGTGTATGCGCCACTAAATGGTTTCACAACGTGCCCTGGCTTCGTGTATGCGCCACTAAATGGTTACACAACGTGCCCTGGCTGCGTGTATGCGCCACTAAATGGTTACACAACGTGCCCTGGCTCCGTGTATGCGCCACTAAATGGTTACACAAGGTGCCCTGGTTCCGTGTATGCGCCACTAAATGGTTACACAACGTGCCCTGGCTCCGTGTATGCGCCACTAAATGGTTACACAACGTGCCCTGGCTCCGTGTATGCGCCACTAAATGGTTACACAAGGTGCTCTGGTTCCGTGTATGCGTCACTAAATGGTTACACAACGTGCCCTGGCTCCGTGTATGCGCCACTAAATGGTTACACAAGGTGCCCTGGTTCCGTGTATGCGTCACTAAATGGTTACACAACGTGCCCTGGCTCCGTGTATGCGTCACTAAATGGTTACACAAGGTGCCCTGGTTCCGTGTATGCGTCACTAAATGGTTACACAAGGTGCCCTGGCTCCGTGTATGCGTCACTAAATGGTTACACAAGGTGCCCTGGTTCCGTGTATGCGTCACTAAATGGTTACACAACGTGCCCTGGCTCCGTGTATGCGCCACTAAATGGTTACACAACGTGCCCTGGCTCCGTGTATGCGCCACTAAATGGTTACACAACGTGCCCTGGCTCCGTGTATGCGCCACTAAATGGTTACACAACGTGCCCTGGCTCCGTGTATGCGCCACTAAATGGTTACACAACGTGCCCTGGCTCCGTGTATGCGCCACTAAATGGTTACACAACGTGCCCTGGCTCCGTGTATGCGCCACTAAATGGTTACACAACGTGCCCTGGCTCCGTGTATGCGCCACTAAATGGTTACACAACGTGCCCTGGCTCCGTGTATGCGCCACTAAATGGTTACACAAGGTGCCCTGGTTCCGTGTATGCGTCACTAAATGGTTACACAACGTGCCCTGGCTCCGTGTATGCGCCTATAAATGGTTACACAAGGTGCCCTGGTTCCGTGTATGCGTCACTAAATGGTTACACAACGTGCCCTGGCTCCGTGTATGCGTCACTAAATGGTTACACAAGGTGCCCTGGTTCCGTGTATGCGTCACTAAATGGTTACACAAGGTGCCCTGGCTCCGTGTATGCGTCACTAAATGGTTACACAAGGTGCCCTGGTTCCGTGTATGCGTCACTAAATGGTTACACAACGTGCCCTGGCTCCGTGTATGCGTCACTAAATGGTTACACAAGGTGCCCTGGTTCCGTGTATGCGTCACTAAATGGTTACACAAGGTGCCCTGGCTCCGTGTATGCGTCACTAAATGGTTACACAAGGTGCCCTGGTTCCGTGTATGCGTCACTAAATGGTTACACAACGTGCCCTGGCTCCGTGTATGCGCCACTAAATGGTTACACAAGGTGCCCTGGTTCCGTGTATGCGTCACTAAATGGTTACACAACGTGCCCTGGCTCCGTGTATGCGCCACTAAATGGTTACACAACGTGCCCTGGCTGCGTGTATGCGCCACTAAATGGTTACACAACGTGCCCTGGCTCCGTGTATGCGCCACTAAATGGTTACACAACGTGCCCTGGTTCCGTGTATGCGCCACTAAATGGTTACACAACGTGCCCTGGCTCCGTGTATGCGCCACTAAATGGTTACACAACGTGCCCTGGCTGCGTGTATGCGCCACTAAATGGTTACACAACGTGCCCTGGCTCCGTGTATGCGCCACTAAATGGTTACACAACGTGCCCTGGCTCCGTGTATGCGCCACTAAATGGTTACACAAGGTGCCCTGGTTCCGTGTATGCGTCACTAAATGGTTACACAACGTGCCCTGGCTCCGTGTATGCGCCACTAAATGGTTACACAACGTGCCCTGGCTCCGTGTATGCGCCACTAAATGGTTACACAACGTGCCCTGGCTGCGTGTATGCGCCACTAAATGGTTACACAACGTGCCCTGGCTCCGTGTATGCGCCACTAAATGGTTACACAAGGTGCCCTGGTTCCGTGTATGCGCCACTAAATGGTTACACAAGGTGCCCTGGTTCCGTGTATGCGCCACTAAATGGTTTCACAACGTGCCCTGGCTCCGTGTATGCGCCACTAAATGGTTACACAACGTCCCCTGGCTCCGTGTATGCGCCACTAAATGGTTACACAACGTGTCCTTGCTCCGTGTATGCGCCACTGAATGGTTTCACAACGTGCCCTGGCTTCGTGTATGCGCCACTAAATGGTTACACAACGTGCCCTATCTCCTTGTATGCGCCACTAAATTGTTACACAACGTGCCCTGGCTCCGTGTATGCGCCACTAAATGGTTTCACAACGTGCCCTGGCTCCGTGTATGCGTCACTAAATGGTTTCACAACGTGCCCTGGCTCCGTGTATGCGCCACTAAACGGTTTCACAACGTGCCCTGGCTTCGTGTATGCGCCACATACTGTCGAATTGTGCACTACTTAAGAATTTATTACTAAACTTATCTGTGGTTAAATAACTTACGTTTCGAAATTTTAATTTTGAATATTACGAAAGATTTTATATATTTTTACCATGGATCGTAAATTGCCAGAGCTCTGATAGAAAATCAAATAAGAAAGAAACGTCAGGCCTCACACAACATTATGTGAGATCTAATATCGTGATATATATATATATATATATATATATATATATATATATATATATATGTGTGTGTGTGTGTGTGTGTAAGTGTGTGTGTGTGTGTGTGTGTGTGTGTGTGTGTGTGTGTGTGTGTGTGTGTGTGTGTAATACATATTTGCATTTATGTGTTTGAAAATTCGCTATTTAGCCTACATATTAGGATAAATTCAAGTCAAGATAGAATTAGATAAACTAATTTATCAATAAACATATTTTTGTGTTCGTATTAGAGATTCCCGTAGACTTCATTTTAATATACAGCTATTGTACAACAGGACAATCGGTTAACCTGCGAGTATTAGTTGTAGGGATGTATGCGTTAACATATAATTAAATCAAATATAATATTACTGAAGATATTATATAGTATGTTGCATTTTTAAAGCGTACACGTAACCTCAAAACAATCTCTAAATAAAGTTAAGAACACCTGTTAGCATCAACAGCAATGTTTCAAATTCGGATATCTTCGGGACAAAATTCGTTGTTCTCCGGATTCTTACACAGTATCGTGTAATAACTAAAAGCAATAAAAGACAAATTCTAAATTATATTCCTACTTAGGTCAACAAAGAAACATTTTATTAAATAATTACAATTAGTATAAATATGTAAAGCTTATACATATAACAGAATCACAATATTAACTGGCAAAATAGAAAACTAAAATATTTACTTTAAGTGTCATCCACTACGAGTTATGTATTTTATTAACGGTTGAAATTTTGAACAAGATATATAAATATATAGGCCTACAGAGGTAATGAACTAATAGAAGGAATTGGAAAAATTACATCTCTTTCACTTCCAAATTATGTATTTTATAAGCTAGACTTTAAAAATTACATTAAAAAAACGATAAAAAATTAATTACCATCAATGCTTTTCAAAGTTTTTTTTCAAACATTATTTTATCGGTTTATTTCAATGTGTTTTACAACAATTCCCAATGTGTTCTTCATTATTTTTTACTTCTAAATGTGTCACTCTAGACCAATATTTACATCTCTAACTTGTTACTTTGTCGATCAACTTATTGTTTTTCGAAAACTCATTTTTTTTGTAATTAAAAACTTGACATTTGTTGATTCCATCTTCGCGTGAGCTAGTAATCACTTACACTTTTAATGTTTTAAACTTGCCTATAGTAGCACGATGGAGGGTTGATGCTCGGCTTGCAATATTATCATTTGTTGATTCCATCTTCGCGTGAGCTACTACTAATCACTTACACTTATAATGTTTTAAACTTGCCTATAGTAGCACGATGGATGGTTGATGCTCGGCTTGCAATATTAACATTTGTTGATTCCATCTTCGCGTGAGCTACTACTAATCACTTACACTTATAATGTTTTAAACTTGCCTATAGTAGCACGATGGATGGTTGATGCTCGGCTTGCAATATTATCATTTGTTGATTCCATCTTCGCGTGAGCTACTACTAATCACTTACACTTATAATGTTTTAAACTTGCCTATAGTAGCACGATGGAGGGTTGATGCTCGGCTTGCAATATTAACATTTGTTGATTCCATCTTCGCGTGAGCTACTACTAATCACTTACACTTATAATGTTTTAAACTTGCCTATAGTAGCACAGATGGAGGGTTGATGCTCGGCTTGCAATATTAACATTTGTTGATTCCATCTTCGCGTGAGCTAGTAATCACTTACACTTTTAATGTTTTAAACTTGCCTATAGTAGCACAGATGGAGGGTTGATGCTCGGCTTGCAATATTAACATTTGTTGATTCCATCTTCGCGTGAGCTAGTAATCACTTACACTTATAATGTTTTAAACTTGACTATAGTAGCACAGATGGAGGGTTGATGCTCGGCTTGCAATATTAACATTTGTTGATTCCATCTTCGCGTGAGCTACTAGTAATCACTTACACTTTTAATGTTTTAAACTTGCCTATAGTAGCACGATGGATGGTTGATGCTCGGCTTGCAATATTATCATTTGTTGATTCCATCTTCGCGTGAGCTACTAGTAATCAGTTACACTTATAATGTTTTAAACTTGCCTATAGTAGCACAGATGGAGGGTTGATGCTCGGCTTGCAATATTCACATTTGTTGATTCCATCTTCGCGTGAGCTACTAGTAAATCAGTTACACTTATAATGTTTTAAACTTGCCTATAGTAGCACAGATGGAGGGTTGATGCTCGGCTTGCAATATTATCATTTGTTGATTCCATATTCGCGTGAGCTACTAGTAATCAGTTACACTTATAATGTTTTAAACTTGCCTATAGTAGCACAGATGGAGGGTTGATGCTCGGCTTGCAATATTAACATTTGTTGATTCCATCTTCGCGTGAGCTAGTAATCACTTACACTTATAATGTTTTAAACTTGCCTATAGTAGCACAGATGGAGGGTTGATGCTCGGCTTGCAATATTAACATTTGTTGATTCCATCTTCGCGTGAGCTACTAGTAATCACTTACACTTTTAATGTTTTAAACTTGCCTATAGTAGCACGATGGATGGTTGATGCTCGGCTTGCAATATTATCATTTGTTGATTCCATATTCGCGTGAGCTACTAGTAATCAGTTACACTTATAATGTTTTAAACTTGCCTATAGTAGCACAGATGGAGGGTTGATGCTCGGCTTGCAATATTAACATTTGTTGATTCCATCTTCGCGTGAGCTACTAGTAATCAGTTACACTTATAATGTTTTAAACTTGCCTATAGTAGCACAGATGGAGGGTTGATGCTCGGCTTGCAATATTAACATTTGTTGATTCCATATTCGCGTGAGCTACTAGTAATCAGTTACACTTATAATGTTTTAAACTTGCCTATAGTAGCACAGATGGAGGGTTGATGCTCGGCTTGCAATATTATCATTTGTTGATTCCATCTTCGCGTGAGCTAGTAGTAATCAGTTACACTTATAATGTTTTAAACTTGCCTATAGTAGCACAGATGGAGGGTTGATGCTCGGCTTGCAATATTAACATTTGTTGATTCCATCTTCGCGTGAGCTACTAGTAATCAGTTACGGTCTGAGTTGACAAAGGGACACATCTCCCGAAACGGCCGTCCTCAACAAACAAAGTAAGTGCTACTATAGGCAAATTTAAAACATTAAAAGTGTAAGTAAAAACTTGACTTGAATTTTTTTAAACTTTGATGTAAATGTTAGGTGTTCATTGATGTATTATTCAAATAATCCTACATCACGGACAATATACTACACTACAACCACAGTTACCCATCAATATGATCTGTAGATAGGCCTACCTACACTGCAACCACAGATACCCACCAATATGATCTGTAGATAGGCCTAGCTACACCGCAACCACAGTTACCTATTAATAACATCTGTAGATAGCCCTACCTACACTGCAATCACAGATACTCATCAATATGATCTGTAGATAGGCCTATTTACACTGTAACCACAGATACCCATCAATATGATCTGTAGATAGGCCTACCTACACTGTAACCACAGATACCCATCAATATGATCTGTAGATAGGCCTATTTACACTGTAACCACAGATACCCATCAATATGATCTGTAGATAGGCCTACCTACACTGTAACCACAGATGCGCATCGACATATTGATTCACAGATAGGCCTACACTCTACTAGCACGAAGCATATCTGCTAAGAAACTTAAGTTAGTCAGTGGTTAAAAGTGTTATAATTATAAAAATAGTGAATAATATTAAAGCCGTGATATTACGATTTTACTTAAAGTAAGTTTACGAAATGCAATTGTTTGGAAATAGTTTTGTAAACTAAGCATATTTATTTGCAACTAAACAAACACACGGGCCTAACAGCTTCTAGTCAGCTTGCCGCCTGGTGCTAGTAACTAGGTTGGCGGTCTATAGGAACTTGGAAAGTAAAATTGCCGCAAAACTAAGGCCTTGCACAAGGTGGTTGAACTTGTAGACTACTTTCATTACAATCTTTGAAAGAGGCCTTTATCAGTGCATTAGCTTTCGACCGTGGTCAAACAAACCGTATAATTCGCTAACCGAATGTTATTTGTTTAAATTTTAAACAAATAAGACTTTCTAAATTTTATATAATAATAAGTTGAATCTGTTACTAGTCACAGAATATATCATAAACAAACTGAATGCTATGCAAGAAAATGTATCTCGATGTATTTCATATCCTAAGTTATTGTTCATTTTTAGGATAGTTAATAAAGAAACGTTTTTAGGACATTTGTACATTTATAACTTAGATCGTACAGTATAAATACAATTTTCTCCAGATCTTTCTTCTCTGATTTTCGTATTTCTCTGCTTGTGATATGTTTCAATCAATAATTCTGTTGAATTCAATGTAGTTTTATTTTTATTTAGACCAAACCCTTTATTTTTTTTAGCAAAACCTCATGTTTCAAATGTATATTTTAATAACTACGAATGAAAAACATTTTTGTAAGTGAAAATGAGTGAGTTCGTACAATCTTTGCCACGTATTTCCTAGTTTTGTTTTTGGCAATATTTGTCTCGTATTGCCTAGATTTTTTTTGGCAGTTGGTATAATCTTTGTCGTCTATTGCCTAGTTTTCTTTTTGGCTGTTGGTATAATCTTTGTCGCCTATTGCATAGATTTCTTTTAGGAAGTTGACATAATCTTTGCCTGTGTTTTTTTTACCTAATAATATATCCGATGATTTAGAATTAACACATGAATCGATACTTTCAACAGCTGTTTAAAGATTGCAAAACAAATTAGTTTTCTATTAATACAAAATACTTAAGTGTATTTGAAATTGTAAGATTTTTCAAATTCTACTTAAATTATTCCAGGATTTACTACTAAATAAAAATAATTTAAAGTCTGTCTACTATAAAATTATTGTATAAAAGAAATTTACTGTCTTTTTATTCGTGCGTAAAACGTTTTTCGACGAGAATAAAACTGAATACACACTTTAAGTTTCTGTAAGCTCAAAGAACATTCTAAAGACAAAAAGGTAAATGGTAACAGCTACTTTTGTCGTCATTTAGAGGTGATTTCCAGGTTAAACCTAAATATTCTTCAAATACATTTCATATATATAAACAGAAATATTTTATGTTTCTTTAAACTCTGTGATACGTTGATTGCTACTTGGCTACTCTTTAGATTGCACAATAAACCTGTAAGAAATATCTTGGATAAATATAGATAATAATGACTTCTCCACAACTTGAGCTATGTTGAGTAAGTTGATTTATCAGGGTTTTTTAATAAAATTTAAAAGTACAAAATAAAAATGTTTAATTATGTTGAATTCAAAAAAGTACAGTTAGCCTATAATAATGTAAGGTAAAGTTTCGTTCTGTATTGTTTGAGTTTATATATTATATGTTGGAATTATATAATGCAATGAATAGTTGAAATCATTTGAAATATTGAAGAATATTCACTGGTTATACTACGTTAGCAATGGCCTGCATGATATTGGTATAAGAAGCTCACACTGCATCCTTGCGCGCAAATACACTTCTACAAAAGCTATTTATAGATTAGCCAACCTATTCACAACATGTCCTTTGTTTTGTTCCAGGGATGGCATCAGCATGTTACATCTACGTAGCAGAAATCACCCAGCCCGATCACCGCGGCTTCCTCTCTGCATTTGGACCTATTTTTGTCTCCCTGGGCGTGTTAATTGTATATTCCTTAGGTTATTTGATGTCATGGCAAACAGTGTCCGCTATTTGCGCTGCAGTAGCTGTCTTCAGCTTCTCTCTGGTCCACCTGATCCCAGAGACGCCCTCTTGGCTAGTGACTAAGAAGAAGATTCCAGAAGCGAAATCTGCGCTCGTCTGGCTCCGAAGAAGCTCCGCCCTCGCCGACGAAGAACTGGCGCAGTTGTTACAGACGGTGAAGTCAACGCAGAGCGAGGAAGAAGAGAAAGACTTGAAGCACTACATGCTCAACTTCATCAGACCAAGTGTTTGGAAGCCTTTTCTAATTCTAGTAGTGTTCTTCTTGTTCCAAGAAGGGACCGGTATGTACGTTGTTCTATACTACGCCGTTAACGTGTTCCAAAAGCTTGGCTCCTCGATGAACGATTATATCGCGTCGATAGCAGTGGCTCTAGTCCGACTCCTGATGAGTATCCTGGGATCCCTTTGCATCCAGCACTTCAACAGACGAACCTTGGCCATGGCGTCTGGATTTGGCATGGCGATTTCAATGGGCGTTGTAGGTACCTATGAATATTGGTACGAAAACTGGCCAGTTGACCAGAGGCCATACTCTTGGACGCCATTGGTCGGAATATTGTTCAACGTGTGTGCCAGCATGCTGGGGATGCTACAACTCCCTTGGCTTATGATTGGAGAGCTGTTTCCTCTCTCGGTGAGAGGCTTTATGGGGGGGATAGTTTCATCTCTAGCGTACATCTTTATATTTGGTGTAGTGAAAGTGTATCCGAATGTGCAAAGTACTTTAGAAATGCACGGGACAATGTGGCTGTTCACTGCGGCATCTTTTGGTGTCATTATCTACGTAAAACTGTTTTTACCAGAAACAAGGGGAAAGACTTTGTTGGAAATAGAAATGAAGTTTATGGGGGAGGGTAAAAGTGACAGTGAAAAAGATTTAGAGAAAGGAAATGTTAGGCATGATAATATTGTTTATTGTATCGGTAAAGAGCAGAGTAACTGAAGGCTTACAGAGCTCTCTGGCCACTGTTTGCAAACATAAACTGTGCTGAACCAATCGGTAATACTGGAACATTGAAGTCTGTTTAGTGTTTCGCGATCCTATCCTACAGTACGTTGCAACTGGAAAATATCTCGAGCCTGAGCCGTTGTGCATCAGTAAAAGCAGAATATTCAGGAACATTATTTTTAAAAATTCCTTTAGTTGTGTGCATATTTTATCAAAGTCTAAAGTTATAAACAATTCACAAGGTTAAATTACCTACACTTGGGATTGTAATGCAATATCGTTGAAGCACGTTGATTTCAAATTAGGAATACAACGACTTGCTATAGAATATTCCATCGCAGGTTCTGCGCATGCGCAATACTGAAACCACTTAATAAACCAGGTTTTTTTATGATATATACAAAATTATTAAAACAACGTATAAAGACATTATAAAAACATATCATACGACCGTTGTTAATTTCTTTAAATGTTTGCAAGGAAAATTACACACACACACACACCTACACACACACACACACACACACACACACACACACACACACACACACACACACACACATATATATATATATATATATATATATATATATATATATATATATATATATATATATATATAAAGAACTAAGTCAAAATACAAATAAAAGAATTATAAATATATATTATAATTCTTGTATTTGTATTTTGACTTAGTTCTTTATTAATACACAAGAATACATATTGCGATATATATATATATATATATATATATATTAACATCACTAGAATTCAAATTCTGATTAATTGTACAAGAGCAAATTATCGCCCAATCAAATTTAACAAATGAGAAAATATTAAGTTCGATATTTTTATAATTGTATTATTCTATAGATATTATGAAGAATCTTCAGACCGTCCTAAGTCATGATTGTATTAGTTCAGTGTTTAGAGCTTTACAGGCTGCCAGTAGTTTCACTCAAAGAGAGAGAGAGAGAGAGAGAGAGAGAGAGAGAGAGAGAAAGAGAGAGAGAGAGAGTTCAGTATCCAGGCTAGGTGGTGGGAGAAACAGTATTAAGCAATTGGTTACCCAGAAAATGTTTTGGAAAACTATTGAATTGCATTACTGTTTAATTTGTTTCAATATTATCATTTTAGTATTTTTTTACATACATGTTTGATATGAGGCACATATTTGATTCCTAAAGCCCATTCAGTCTTTCATTAAAACATATGTTTAAACCATATTGGTGCTATCTTTCAAAAGAATATTATTTTATTTGTTCTTACCCTATATTAAACTTTAAAAATAACATTTATTAATAGTGTCCAATTATACTAATAACTTTTAACACCATTTAATTTTACGCACACATTTTAACTTATTTGTAAAATTAACTGTTTGAACACAGGCAACATTAAATTGCCAGTTGTAACTTCAATGTCATATTTTTATAAAGTGTACAGTTTCAATGCACAGTTATTATTATTTACAATAATTATTATTATTAGACAGATGTTTTCCTGTTTATAATTGTTCTTGGGATACATGTGTTTCTGACACACAAAATGTTCTATTACATGTAAACATTCTGAATTTGATTCAACTTAAGAATCACTCAATTGTTTTCTTAACCAATAAAACAAATAGCACTGTCTACATTAGTAAAAGTGGCTTTAAATGTACATCTGTGACTGGGAAATCCCTCACAAAGTACGTACTGTATTAAAGCTAAATTCCTTACAATGTATATTATTTATAAGCATGTTAAACTTTAGTTACATTAACAGAAGTAGAACTAGTGAGAATTTGTAGTCTCTGTGCTCGACTTTGTCGATGTAATTCTATGTATAATATAGAACGTATGACTGACATAAATAGTGACTGCATTCGCTCATAGAGTTCGAAGATAGACTGTGAACTAGGTGATAATGTGACAATATAATGTTTAACCTTTTCTCTGTGATGCATAATCTTACAAGCAAGAATTAGTTCCATTGAACTAGACCAGTACAAAGTAGTTGCAGCCAAGGCCTACAGAGTGTGTTAGCTGTACACTGTTTAATATTTGCCCAGTATGCAAATGCAGTAGATACGTTTGTACGAAGGTTCAGCAACTCTTATATACTGTATTAAATATATATATGTAATTTATATATTTATTAATAAAACACCAAAGAATGTTTCATATTGTTTTTAGTTGTATTACAAGACTCCCTCATTTCCTTACACAAAGACTCCAAACAAGTAGATTCCATGTTTACGTTTAATAATACGGAAAAATCAAAACAGTATGTATTTTTCATTAATTTATCTCACAATTATATTTTCCAAATGGAACTATAGGAGTGTGATAGTTTAATTCTAATCGCTGCTCTGCTAATCTTTGCCTGACTAATCCATACCCTGCTAATCTATGCCTGACTCATATATACCCGACTGAACATCAAATAGTAATATTTCGTTGCGAAGATGAGAAAGGAATTTTAGTATATAAGCTGTTAAACTGGCAACAGATGTAAACTACATATGCCCTGCTAATCTTCCTCTTAATAATCTATACCCGACTTATCTATGCATGGTAATCTATGCCTGACTCATCTATGCCCAGATAATCTTTCTCTGACTAATCTGTACCCGGCTAATCTATGCCTGATAATCTATGCCCGGCTAAACATCATTCATTTATTTCGTTGCGAAGATGAGAATGGAATTTTAGTATATAAACTGTTAAACTTGTAACAGATGTAAACTATATTTGCCCTCCTAATCTATGCCTGACTAATCTATACCCGGCTAATCTATGCCTGACTAGTCTATCCCCGGCTGAACATCTTGCGTAATATTTCGTTGCAAATATGAAATGGAAATCCTAGCCTTTAGCCTGTTAAACTTGCAACAAATTTAAACTGTAATACTGTAACCATATATATACTGATATTTGTATAAAGTGTTAACTAGCATTTAGTAACTACACTTTATTTAATAATCAATAATACAGAAGAATAACCGATTAGTTGAAGTAATAAGTCATCTGTTGTTCGAAAACATACTTTATCGCTTAATTTAATGCGTGTACCTTTATGTAGAAGAATCTCCCCCGGAAAATATATAAGTTAAAGTGAATTCATCTAGTAAGATGTTGAAACATAAACTAATATTGTTATTAAATGATAAATGATAATGAACTAGCTAAGTGTTAATTAATATTGAGTCAAATATTCTTTGAGCTTAGCTTGTGAGGTTATGTTAAAAACAAATAAAAACATACACAAAACTCACAAATTATTCATTTATTTACTCATACGCGTTTCAATGACCAAGTCATCATCATAAGTGAGTGTTACTACTACATAATGAATGAATACTACTACAATAAATGAATAATTTGTGAGTTTTGTGTATGTTTTTATTTGTTTTTAATATTGAGTAATTACACTTGACCTTAACGAGCTGAAATACAGAACACTACTGTCAGATTATAATGTACTTGAATCATACATCTGTTGCGATCTAGCGGCTTAAAAGAAAACTATATGTACTTCCACGAGGTCAAGCAAGAATGAGCAAGATTGGATGGTGACCACTTGCGAACACCTCGTGCTGTTCCCAAACAGGAGCTTATCAGCTTCGTATATGGGCATCCATCCCGATTCCTTCACGGGCGGTGGAGATACTCAGCACAAGTGAGACGGAGTCAGTTAGAGGGAGGAAGTCACGAAGTTTTGGGAACCGTCTTGGTTTTAGAACGAAATTGTCTATGACAAAGAGTAATATTATCCCAATAAAGCAAGACGTCTGTTCATAGCCAATGAGAACAGTTCGTGCGTCTTTAGAGAGAGACAATGAATTCAACAGAGGATAAATTGTACAAAGGGGGGGGGAAGAATAGGCCTATATTAACTTTACAATAACTCATCTAGACATATGTTAGTACATTACATTTTCTATAGTAGCACTAAATTTTTTGATTATTCAGGACGGCCGGGACAAAAGTTTTATCAACTCAGGTCCATTAATACTCCTGAATCCTATTGCCCGTGATGGTCAGCTAAACCTCTCTTTGGACGTAACAAGACATGCTGTACTTACAATGTAAGTAAGTTTATGGAACCTTACGCAGACAAAGCGCACTCGGACGCACCTCCTCGTTGTCCCTACCAAACATAATTATACATAAAGGTGAGCTTAATTAACTTAATGTAAACATATTGGCAAATTTTCTTCCTAAAAATAACAACTGCATGAGGTTGGATCGTATATAATTGAACGATATGTGTGTGTGTGTGTGTGTGTGTGTGTGTGTGTGTGTGTGTGTGTGTGTGTGTGTGTGTGTGTGTGTGTGTGTGTGTATGTGTGTGTGTGTGTGTGTGTGTGTGTGTGTGTATGTGTGTGTGAGCGCACGTGTGTGGGTCATATGCTTGTATAAATAAATAAAGCAATTTCATGAACGTTTAAATTCACATAAAATCATAATAAATGAGTTTAGCTTCTAACGACAGCAATTTTAACAATAAATTGAACTCAAACTATGACCAATGCCAAGTTTATTATTTTATTATTATAAAAGCAACGTTTCGGTCACACTTTAGGCGGTCCTTTTCTAGGCAAATTAAGTATTTACGGTTCTTTTCTGTGAAGACGTACTGATAGATGAGCAAAATAGCGGAAGGAGACAACAACCGAGCACGCTCCAGTGCATAAGTACGAACGCATAAAAATATACAAACTAGAAAATAATAATAATAAATTAATAATATAATAATAAATAATAATTATTATTATAATTAAACGAACAAACACAATACAAATCGCACATACTCTATGATACAATCGAAAATCTACCTATAAATCCCTCACCGCTTGACCCAACATCTCCAAGTAGAAGACACTGATAAAGATCGGCACATAGCGATCGAAAACGTTCTGTCTCAGTAAGTTTTAACAAATTTACTAAATTTAAAGTCCGGATAGTCATAACTATTGTTTAAGTCAATAAGAAAATAATATGTTTCTAATTCATATGGCCACTAGAAATTTTTGGTTGCCTAATCTTCAAGTTTAAATTTTTTTTTTCTAATAATTTCATGCTAAATTGTAAAATTAATTTTTATTCCTGGTAAAATGAGTAGGTACCTGTTTACACGCTGTGGTGGCTGAAGGAATACTGATAGCTGCTGGGTGACCGGTGGGATCTTAGTGAAAAGCCCCCGAAGGAACGTCAACCTCTCCCACCATATCGGGGGTCACTCTTTTTTTTAGGGAAAAGAGGCTCCCACAGGCATAGGTCACATAAACCTGTGGTACGGAGAAAAACCCCAAAGAACTTTTCATGTAAGCCTTTGCTTGTTGGTTTTTCACTTTTGCATGGATGCCAACCGTACAATCAAGTAATCTAGTCCAATCTAATCCAAGTTTATATTCTTCATGTCTATTTACCGTCCCCACATTGAAGGACGTTCCTCTAAAACCCATTTTTAGGGTATTTTTGGCCGACCTTTATCCTTCCACTAATTGATCTAAGACTCACTCATTTTGGTCTTGCAGTGATAGAAAATGCAAAGAAGTCGTGCCCTTAAGGCTAGCTCACGTGATGGGATATCGTTGTATCTAGCCAACGTTCTAGCTTCCCGTATCTTCGATTAGGGCGTCTGTAGAAACAATACTAAGAGGGTATATTAGCTGTCCTCCAAGACTGAGTAGAGACTGAAGACTCGAATTTCGTTATCTTAGTGTAGCGATTTCGATTTAGTAGCTCCCTGATCTGACTCCTGCACGAATGGGATATAGCTGGTGCTATTAATAATGATAAGAACGCCATATACCGGTGAACGAATTCGCTGGGGTTTAGCTAACATTTGGGGAGGGATTGTGAAAGCTATCCTCTTACTAGCGACCCCTTCTCACATACGCAATCGGTTAGTATCTCCACCGCGAATGAAGAAAACGGGATTGATTGTCGATGTACCAAACTGAGAAGCTCTTTCCAAGGAGAATCAGGAGATAGTGATATGAAATAGTACGGTGTGTGTCGCGCTAAGAGCGGGATGAAAAAATCTGGCAAGAAAGAAACCCTGCCAGGAAAATCCCGCGACAGACCATGCAGGAACCCTGGGGCTTGGATCACCCTATGCTACGATGAGGAGGGGTATTACTTTACAAATACCTTGTTAGTGAGTCTGTGGGAGGAATGCCATGCACCTCTTCTTCTGCTGTTTACTCGAAACTGAAAAGCATGCAAACAAAATTAATACTTCTGCTGGACTAAACTGAATCCCTGGGGATGTGCTACTGCGTCATCTGGAACATAACTGTGAAGCAGATTCATATTAGTATGGTTACAGCTAGGCAGTCAGTAGGGGCAGCAGCTGTCTGTGTGTGTCGTGGGTGGGGTCGTACCTACCCTAGATGTAGTATGTACGTGGAGCTGTTTGTAGAACCTTCTTGCTAAGTGTCGGAAGTGTTGTTTGATTAAAGGCAATTTTAATTCAGTGTGAGACAGTGTTAATCTTGTACATCTAGGTAAACTAGTGATTAATCGCAAAATATTGTTGTGGAATAACTGGAGTCTGCGTGTGCGTGAGTTGCCTGCATGGCCCCAGACGGGTGAAGCGTACGTGAGTATGCTGCGCAACATAGATACGTATATAGTAGTGGCCGCCCGTAGTGAAAGCGGGCTTGTTCTGTTAAGCATAGGATATAGTTGTGTTAATATTATTGTTACTTTCTTTAATCTGTTAGTAATGTGAGGGTCCCAAGTCAGGCCTCTGTCGAGTATGACTCCCAGATATTTGACTTGGTTCCCCCAGTGAATGTCCTCGCCTAATAGTTTTAGTGGTGTGTTGAGTCTGTGTGTCCTACGTTTGGAGTGATGTAGAGCCTAGCACTTGGCCACGTTCACCTTAACTCTCCAGTAGCTCAGCAATGATTTTAGTAAAGTGGACCTGTAGGCTGGAGTGTATGAAATCTGGTTGTCATGACTGAGGGGATAACGCGGTGCCATCTGCAAATATAGCCACTTGTGTGTTGAGTGTTATCGGTATGTCGTTGATGTAGATGTTGAACAATACGGTCGCAATAATTGAGCCCTGAGAGACTCCGGCCCGTATAGTCTGCAGAGTAGATTGAGTTTTGTCTACATCAACCCTAAACTTCCGGTTGGGCAGGTATGAGCTAACTACATGTATAATCCCATCTGGAAAGTCATAGTATCGTAGTTTCACTGAGCGGTCAAAGCTTTTCAATGTCAAGGAAGACTTCCCCAGTCGAGCAGAAAGTGTTAAGCCCCTTGGTTACATGCTTCACCACTGTCATCAGCTGATGCGTGGCCGAGTGTTTTGTCCTACAGCCAAATTGCTCTTGCCTCAGTATATTGTATGCGTGTAAATGCTTGTCGATATGTTTGAATTTGATTTTACAATTACCTTGCCCTTCGTATACATCAAGATTATTTGCGATATGAGTCTAGCCGTGGATTTTTCTCGGTTTGGGGAATACCAAGATCTTGGCCTCCTTCCAAGCGTCTTGAAAGTGTTGTGGCCGGAGTATAGCATTGTAGATGTTTGAAAGATAAGTAATCGTTGTGTTGGACTGCTTTCTATTGATTGTGGTGTTTGATCAGGGTGCTTTCCTGGAGTTTGTTTGATTGCCCACATTATCTCTGTGCTTGTAACGTCAGTGATTGGCCCCAGTGCAGGGTAGTAGGAAAACTGAATTGCTGCTAAATCTAAGTTAGTGTTAACGATTGCATCAGCTGGGTTGGTTGTTTAGCTGTAACATGGTCTCAAGCGTTAACCTTGTAACTGGGTCGCCCACCTGGCCGTTCGGGCGGCTGATGTGGGAATGTCGCAGGAGTTCTGTCTTTAACCATTACCCAGATGGGTACTTGTCCTGAATTAGTTTCGGCCTGGTTTGCATAAGCGATTGAGTGCTATATACCTAGTGTTAATAATAATGACAATAATGCCATTTATTGGTTGACAAATTCACCAGGATTCAGCTAGTGTTAATAATAACAATAACACCATCGATCATTGAACCAATTCGACGGGCTTTAATTACTCCTAATAATAATGATAATAACTACAACGATAACAATACAGTTTTAAATTTATGTCACTATAAACAGAAATTTCAAATACACTGATAAAATAAAGGTCTCATTCACGTTAGCAGCAAAGTAAACTCACATTAGTAATAATTAACAAACATTAAGCTCGCAATTACAGAATTATGAACTCAAATAAGTACACGTGTTAATATAGGCATATTATACGCTCTGTAAGATAATTAATTAATTTATGAAACATGATTAACAAAATTTAATATTTAATATATGAAAAGTGACCATTTTTAGACACCACAAGAGAACACAGCCACATATTATAACGATACATTTTAAATAGCTTTTCACAAGGCGAAATTACAGTTTAGCTAAAGACCTAGAACAAAAAGCACTGTAGGGTTTGATTTTGCTTAGAGCTTCACCAGATGGTCTATTTTTGATGGCAGTGGTTCTGGAAAAACATTAAAAAGTACCTTTAATACAGTATTTATCTTTCAGTTAAATGAAGATAATACATCAAACAATATGAATTCACCTGTCAAGGAAAGTAATGTTATGTGAGGTACAATTGAACACTCTCTGTTACGAACACCACAGTCGATTCCTTTAACTTTTAGACATTTTGAATTTCATGCATACTTAATTATTTATTTTGACTTAAGGTGATTTTGGCTAAGCAACATCTGTACTTTCTCTGCTTCAAGGGTGATACTTCTTGGTTAAGACTAATGGTAGGCTCAGTAAAGACCTGTAAATAATACCTGGAGTATTCAATCTTCCATTCTCTCTGCCCCCCTTTATAAAACTGGCGCAACCCTCCCATTTATATTTGGTCATTAATTACAATCTTACTGCAAAATTAGAAAAAAACAAAAGGAACTATTTGATCTAAAATGTAACAATTTTATGACAGCTTACGACAGTTCAAAAATCAATTAATTTAGTTGCGCCGGGAACACATAATGTCGTACGCCTTACAGTTGACAGGGAGGGCGCCCATCACGTGTTGCAAGAAACAACCATTTCGTATTACAGAGCAGTTGTGATGGATTGGATAACTCAACGTTTGAGAGATCCAGCTTGGAGACGTCAAAAACCGATCGATAATTAGGGATTTCGAACAATTTAAGGCGAAAACTTCTTTGACAAATTTAGAACGAAATTGTACAAGAACAGATGAGGTGGAGTGTGGTGAATGTAGGAATCAAAGAAACGGCACAAGGGTGGAATATGCTGAAGATTATTGCAGAAGTTACCGCCGCGATTGGTGGAAGACCAGGTAGTAAGGGAATTAGCTCGCCACTTCCACCCGGACAACTATGTAGTATTGGTTACTAGAGGCATAAAACACCCTCAGGGGGTACTGACTAGCTGCACCTGCTAAGGGGGGTTTGGCGTTCCTTGCGGTACCCCAGTCAAACGCAAACACTACTGACAACACTCACTAGACTACACACACACACACACACACACACACACACACACACACACACACCACAATTCGAAGGGGGTGCCAACTAGCTGCACCTACTAAGAGGGGTGTGGTGTCCCTTGCTGTACCCCAGTCAAACAAAAACACTACTGACAACACTCACTAGACTACTACACACACTTATACATTTTCTACGCATACACACACACACACACACCACAACCCAAAGGGGGTGCCAACTAGCTGCACCTAGTAAGAGGGGTTTGGCGTCCCAGTCTAACACAAACACTACTGACAACACTGACTGCAGTACTACACACACTAATACACTTTCTACGCACGCAACATTAACAACACAATCTTTCAACATGCGAACATTTATATCTTCTCCTAGGGATTGTCGACTGGTCAGAACCGTTACTCGTCGAGAGTGCTGAAAGGGTCAGAGATTGACAAACTCTGGTCTGTAAGCTTGCTTTGCCAGCCGAAGCGATCCTCGGTCAGGGAGTGTCCGCGTTGCACAGGCGAATCATAATAAGAAATTAAGGATACCGACCGTCCATGGGAGTCTTCTATTCGTTCTTCGAAACGTAATACGTAGGTGGTGGTTATCCCGTCGCCTTTCCTGTCTAAATCGTAGATATTTGATGGGTCGCTAGGATCCGCCATTATGTCAGTTCTGGAGGAAAACCATCACAATCAGGAAAATACTGGTCGGCTGTGATGAAAGTTTAAATCTATAAGGGATTATAAAGGAGGTATTGGAGGCACGATGATCGTGTCATCGCTTTCTAGCGCCACCTAAACATATTAATTAAAATTAAAATTTTGAATATATATTATAATTAAGTTATTATTAATTGTAAACAATACTCCCACCATCTCGTGCCATCAATTTTTTACCTTGTGATGAGGCACCTTTCGGTCACTTGCCAATTGTCGAATCACTGAATTATTTTGCTGATGATTTCCGGTTCGTGATGTTAGTACTTATTGACTACATCATATGCATTTCGTAGTGTG
Organism: Prosapia bicincta; assembly: GCA_036971475.1. NCBI lineage: Eukaryota > Metazoa > Arthropoda > Insecta > Hemiptera > Cercopidae > Prosapia > Prosapia bicincta. The sequence continues at coordinate 1,971,577 of JBAIZL010000411.1, forward strand.
TTCTATGTAGGATATTTTTGAATAGTGTGTCGTCTGCATATGTGGCCTGTTGGTTAGTTAAGTCGTTCTGTTTGATTTTATAAATGTGGTATTTTTCGAGTGAGATTAGTTCTTTTGGATTATTATTTATTTCAAGTATTGTTAGGTTATTTTCGTAATTTGTTATTGTATGACTGTGTGATATAAGGCGTTCTGCTACATTTAATGCGTTTTTATTATTACTTTTGAATGCTCTGAAAATCTTATTTTAAAGGATCTAGTTGTTTTTCCAATGTAAAATATGTTGCAGTCGTTACATGTAATTTTGTAGATTCCAGATAGGTTGTTTTTTTGTATTTATTTTGTGGTTTGTGTTGTTGAGATATTTTATTATTTTGTTGTTTAGTTTGTATGTTAGTGTGAAGTGTTCTTTATTATATATTTTTGTTCTTTTTCTGTTTTGTTGTTCGTGTGATTATATTTTAGATAAGTTTTTTATTGTTGTTTTTGTGTTCTGGTTATATTGTTGTGTTTTGGTTAGGTATTTTTGTAATTTTATTGTATATGAATTTTATAAGTTGTTAATTGTATCCATTTTCTATTGCTATTGTTGTAAAGTTATCTAGTTCTTTGTTTAATTTTTGTTTGTTATCCTGTGTGCGTTTTATTGCTTTATTATAATGTTACTGTAATGGTTGTTTTGTGTGTCCAGATGTGGTTAGATTTTTTATGTATTGTGATATTGTTGGAAGTTGGCTATTATATTATTATTGATATTTAATATGGTGTCAAGAAAGTTAATTGTTCTGCTTGTTTCTATTTCGTAGGTGAATTGTATGTTTTTTGGTTATTTAGTTTATTTAGTATTATGATGTGTTCGTTGTGAATGGTAGGTTGATATATTACTATTATATCATCTACGTATCTTGTCCATAGTGAAATGTTATGAGTGTGTAGTATAGATTTAATTATTATTTCTTCGAAATGTTGTATGTATATTTCTGACATGACTGATGATATGGATGATCCCATGGGGAAGCCAGTTGTTTGTTTATAGTATTTATTATTAAATTTTAAGTAGTTCTGGTTGCATATGTGTTTAATTAGTGAATTAATGCTAGTTATTGTTTTTTCGTTATTGTTTATTAGTTTGTTTTTTATTACCTCGATAATTTTTTTTCTATTGAAATGGTCGAGTACATGTTGGTGAAGTCATAGCTAATCATTTGTGTGTTGTTGTTTTATTTCTATGTTTTTTCTTTTATTAATTATTTCGTATCCGTTTTTCATGTTGTATGTGTTGTAAAGGTGTATTCTAGATATTATTTTGTCTGGTATTTTTTGCGATTATGTAAGATGGTGCTGTTTTAAAGTTAATTAGTGGTTTGAATGGCGTGTCGGGTTTGTGGAGTTTAGGTATAGGTTACCTGTTAATAACTTTACAAAGTCAGTGCAACGGAATAATAATAAACAACGTTAAATATCACACACACACACACACACACACACACACACACACACACACACACACACACACACACACACACACACACACACACACACACACACACACACACACACTCGCACACACACACACTCGCACACACACACACACACACACACACACACACACACACACACACACACACACCTAAACTGAATATATAATTATTATTTTCATATTTATTAATTATATATATATATATATATATATATATATATATATATATATATATATATATATATATATATATATGTATATATATATATAAGTGTGTGTGTGTGTGTGTGTGCGTGTAAAGATATTGATTCATTTACTGTTATATTTATTGTTAAATACTTTTTTACATTTATTGTTATTTATTAAGAGTTGAATACCTATTATTATAGATTTATTATTACTATTATTTACTTATTGCTCTGTCACCAACTATTGTCATAATATTATTTATGAGATATATTTATTGCTACGTTTTTGTTCCTGTTGCCGTGATAGTGGTTATGGATAGGAATGTGGGAACAGGTCTTTCGGTGTAATTGCGTTGGATATAAGGAGGGATTTCTGCAAATTGGTAGAAAAATTTTACCTGCAAGGTTTTGCGGGTAGAAAGGTAGAAAAAGGTGTTTTTTTTCTGGGGGACTTCGTTTATTTAAAAATCAATTTGGACGGGCTGACTCTCTCTTATTTTTTTATCAATTTACACATATGAAACATGTATGTAGTATGGATGTAGTGAGGCAAAATAAAGTGTAAGGTATGTGTTACTTAAATATAAGGCAAAACAATGTTCTTACAACTAGCTCAATGCTAATTACAACTGAAGAAAGCTACAATGCTCAAGATCAATACAAGTTATACAAAGACTAACCTATTACACATTGGTGGATTGCACACGGGTTAGTGGTTGAGGATGGAATTACATTTTAAGGTGTCTTAAATATGCAAAGGTCAACCTAAAAACTATTAAACATGACTTGAACTAACACCAATTGTAGGAGGTAGACGGCCGGAAGATAGAGTGCAAGGGTGGTGACGGAGAATAGGAGGTGGCCCACAGCGCATGCCAAGTAGGGAAAAGCTTTGCTGAAAGGGATCCGACAAAAACAGCAAAAGAGGGGAAGTGAAGCAATATGTGTCTACAGTACATACAGTGTAACATACGACAGACCTCTTGTTGCTGATTGCTTCTTCAATAGTGACGAATCTATTAATCTTAAAAAAAGGTTTCCAGAAAAAGATAATTTATGGTCTACATTATTTTAAAGCTATTTTTGTCCTACAATCGAAATTTCCTTAGTTACTTGCGAACAATCACGTCAATTTAAAATTTTTAATAAATACTATTTCAGTAACTATTTCAAACCGTTTCTTCACAATATCATAATTTAGCGAAACTATCTCCACTCGGATAACCTTCTGCAAAATATTTTCTTCTGTTTCCAATATTTACCGACACTACCTCTTCTATAACGTATTCTTATTTATAACAAAAATCGGAACATTTTATATATAAAATCGTTTACAGACTGTCCTTTCTCAATTAGAAATACCAAAATGCGAGCGGCACGAGTATAAATAGCTTCACAGAGATTGGAACCGTTACATATAATCCGGTGTGAGAATAACATTAACTTGTATCTTGTACGAGCCTGAAATACTCGCGATTTGCCAGCTGTTCGGTTTTACTTATTCAAAAATCAAACTCTCGTAAAGTTAATTAGGCTTCCTGTCTGATGCAATGGATACTAATTCTCTTGACGTTTTTACGACTGGCCTGAAGCAATGGATACTAACTCTATTGACGTTTCTATGACAGGTCTGATGCAATAAATACTAACTCTCTTGACGTTTTTACGACCAGTCTCATGCAATGGATACTAACTCTTTTGACGTTTTTACGACCAGTCTCATGCAATGGATACTAACTCTATTGACGTTTCTATGACAGGTCTGATGCAATGGATACTAACTCTCTTGACGTTTTTACGTCCAGTCTGATTCAATGGATGCTAACTCTCTTGACGTTTTTACGACCAGTCTCATGCAATGGATACTAACTCTTTTGACGTTTTTACGACCAGTCTCATGCAATGGATACTAACTCTTTTGACGTTTCTATGACAGGTCTGATGTAATGAATACTAATTCTCTTGACGTTTTTACGTCCAGTCTGATGCAATGGATACTAACTCTCTTGACGTTTATACATCCAGTCTGATGCAATTGATAATAATGCTCTTGGCGTTTCTAAGACTGATCTGATGCAATGGATACTATTCTCTTGACGTTTTTACTACTGGTCTGATGCAATGTATACTAACTCTCTTGACGTTTTTACTTCCTGTCCGATGCAATGGATACTAATTCACATGATGTTTCTACGACCTGTCTGATGTAATGGATACTAACTCTCTTGACGTTTTTACTTCCTGTCCGATGCAATGGATACTAATTCACATGATGTTTCTACGACCTGTCTGATGCAATGGATACTAATGCTCTTGACGTTTCTAAGACTGGTCTGATGCAATGGATACTAATTCTCTTGACGTTTTTACGACTGGTCTGATGCAATGGATACTAACTCTCTTGACGTTTTTACTTCCAGTCCGATGCAATGGATACTAATTCACATGATGTTTCTACGACCTGTCTGATGTAATGGATACTAACTCTCTTGACGTTTTTACTTCCTGTCCGATGCAATGGATACTAATTCACATGATGTTTCTACGACCTGTCTGATGCAATGGATACTAATGCTCTTGACGTTTCTAAGACTGGTCTGATGCAATGGATACTAATTCTCTTGACGTTTTTACGACTGGTCTGATGCAATGGATACTAACTCTCTTGACGTTTTTACTTCCAGTCCGATGCAATGGATACTAATTCACATGATGTTTCTACGACCTGTCTGATGTAATGGATACTAACTCTCTTGACGTTTATACATCTAATCTGATGCAATGTATACTAATGCTCTTGACGTTTTTACGTCCCGTCTGATGCAATGAATACTAATTCTCTTGACGTTTTTACGACCTGTCTGATGCAATGGATACTAATTCTCTTGACGTTTTTACGACCTGTCTGATGCAATGGATACTAATTCTTTTGACGTTTTTAGAGACCTGTCTGATGCAATGGATACTAATGCTCTTGACGTTTCTACGACCTGTCTGATGTAATGGATAATAATTCTCTTGACGTTTTTACGACCTGTCTGATGCAGTGGATACTAATTCTCTTGACGTTTCTATGACAGGTCTGATGCAATGGATACTAATTCTCTTGATGTTTCTACGACCTGTCCGATGCAATGGATACTAACTCTCTTGACGTTTATACATCTAATCTGATGCAATGTATACTAATGCTCTTGACGTTTCTACGACCTGTCTGATGTAATGGATAATAATTCTCTTGACGTTTTTACGACCTGTCTGATGCAGTGGATACTAATTCTCATGACGTTTCTACGACCGGTCTGATGCAATGGATACTAATTCTCTTGATGTTTCTACGACCGGTCTGATGCAATGGATACTAATTCTCTTGACTTTTCTACAACCGGCCCGATGCAATGGATACTATTTTATGTTTACAAGAGATCTGGGGTACTAAATATAGATCTCTTACCCGAAGGTCATTAATGTCGGATTTGGTTAGACAGATTGTCACTTTAATGGTCTTTCCGACCTCTGGTTCTGGAGGGGAAATATTCCCGCCAATGCTATGCAAAGTAATGTAGCTGACTTGAAGCTATTGCGCTATAAATCCAACATTGAAACTACTTCAGTAGTCAAAGACAGCCATTTAGTTGTATGCTAAATTACTGGTATTATCTTTCTAGTGTTTGCTGCAAAACCCCAAACTTCCATGACTTAAGTGTTTGCACTTACAGAATGGCAAATCGTAGATTATAGGCGCTGAACTAACCAAACTGTAACCTTGCGTGGACCGCGCCTATCTTGAAATGCTGCCTATTTAATAGATACTGAAATATGGCAATAGGAAGCTGACCTGGGCCTATCCAACCTCTTTCAAAACATCATACCTGGATCGTAATTCATCCTACGAACGGAAATCCTTGTGTTCTGAGAAAACCTTCTAGACTAACTAAAGTAACAGCAAACATGCAGAATAACTCAAAAATTGGTGAACAAGGTCACTGATAACGACATTTTAACTGTCGAATCATGTGTGACAGTAAAGTTAATTTTTTTTTAATACATATTTTTTTAAAACTGCTTGCCATAGTTCATTTCCGATTAAAACAACTGTCTTCTGGTGCTACAGCCAACTGCAAGTTTCTACTCTTGAGGTCTAATGGCGAGAACAGGACGCCCTTCAGCGTGTCTAAAGTGTCGTCTATCCGGAGTAACGGTAACTGTGTGTCTTGGTAAAGTAATAGAAAATCCACGCAGAATCTTGATAAACCGTCTTTCTTCTTCGCCTGTACATGGAGTAAGACTCGTGGATTAATTATTGACTCCGCTTCTTCACACTTCGTCAAAGGTAACCTCTTAGAGACCTGGTGGATAGGTTTATTGTTCTAATGTCTATGCGCTGCTATATTACACCTGCCCTCCAACGAGGAAATCTCCCTCAAACACGTCTTGATATCTATTTATTATTTACCTTGGTTCGTTACACTGCTTCAGGGTAGACTCATGACGAGGTAGGCTTGGCAAGAATAGGCTTTATGAAGGTCATCTGTTTGTAGGAAAGCCTCTTACTGTCTACTTCAGAGTGCTTTGCCCGTCATGTCACAGATAAAACCATTTATCAGGCTCCAAGTGCACTTACCTTCTTTAATGTAACGAGGAAGCCGTTCTCGTCCATCGGACGCGAGTTTTCTTCCAGTTGTAAAAAGTGCTCTTGCTTCAAGGTCACCGCGTCTGAGGTTCTCATCATTCCAGGTAAGTTCTAGAAGTAGATCGGTTTGATCTACTGTACCTCCGATTAACATCTGTCTTAGAGGGGATACCGTGATGTCTTCTAATAAGATCACTCGTGCCGACTGATCATTTCCACGCTCCAGGATGATGTCTATCATCACTAGTCAAAACCTCTCTCTTACAAGATCAACTTTATCTAAATAATCACTATAATATTAATCCCCAGTATCACATCTCTCAATAATGGTCTTGACATTTGGCCGGAACTGACTCCCTGTAGATATATACAGCGTCCCCTGCAGCTCTGCACACCGCTACGGTCTATTGCTTCCATGTCGTTGCTGAAACCTTCTGTGGGACACATCATCTGGGCTTATGAAGATCATAGTTGGACTGGTACCTTTTACCAGATTTCTTGTTCGAGCTTTCAGAGAGCGATGCAATTATGATACCTCTTGATAGGGGTTTGTCAGTTATCCCTTCTCCGGTCGCCCAGCCTGACATTTGCTTCTAGGATACCCTAGCTCAACAACAAATTTCTTTCTTCTGGGTTTTCAAAACGTCTACTTTCCTCTGTAGTGTAATAATGTTCTGTCAACAATAATCCGGGCTTTGTGTCCTTTACTCCTCAAACTTCATATCCTGCGCCGCCTAATGCCTTCAAACCTGCGAGATTCGCTCTAATGTGGCTTGAACTCCCGAAGTCCATAAACTCTCGTAGTCATCATCCGTCACTGATGGATAACCATTAGCTGGGCAATATATGCTTCCAATTCTTGGAGAGTTTCCTTGTAATGTTTATTCAGGCTCCTCGACTGAGATGGATATAGCGGCTCCAGGAAATGGTGGCTTAATCTCGGCTCCAGGCGTTTTATGATTTCATTGTCATCCATCCCCTCTGCTCTGCAATCGTCTACAGCACTGCGGAGCAAATCCGTGAAACGCCAAACACAACATGGAGATTTTGTTTACCCGTTACCATCTATTAATCAAAACCACAGTCTCTAGTCTCAAATAGCGTTGTTAGCTCTCCCAAGGCACCTTCCTTAGACACCACTTTATCTAGTCAGACGCCGGAGTAGCCTTGATAACTAGTTACGCTGCTTCGGGGAAGGCTCATGACAGGCTTCCTCCATGAAGGTTACCAGTAAGCTTCTCACTTCCTGCTTGAAAATGCCTTATCCCTCTTATCACTGATGCCTCCAAGTGTACTAACCTTCTTCAACTTTAGAATAAATAGCTAATTAATAATTCATACACATTTGTAACTACTACTATTAAATCACTTAACATTTATAAAAGCGCCCAAACACTGTTTTAAATAGGCCTAATAATAACTACCGAGTTTGCTAATAGTTAATTTACACTTGAAACACACGGCCACTGTAAGCCAATCTGCCACCTACGTTTTACTCTCTTCACTACTAAACAAAATACTGACACCCACACGTTGAACAAAACCTTTATATAACTACTTGCTGCTTCTAGGAATTTCTCGTAATTTCTAGTCGCTCCACTTCTTAGAAAGTTGTAGACTGTACGAAAAAGGTCTGGCTGTTGAATAAGCTCAAACATAAAAGGACTTGTACTTGTCAAACCGTGTCCCATAACGTTACTGAATAATTCTCAAGAGGTTTACCCCCATTACTTCCATTGATAGTGATAACCTGAAAAACCTTCCTTCTGGGTTTTGAACACAAACTGAGTTACCTTGCCTATTTATGCCCTAAGTAACTGTTACTACAGTATTAGATTTATCAATAAATTTACTTCAATAAATTAAATACATAACCATTTCCTCGTTTTAACTATAACATCTAAACACAAAGAGCTACTTGTAACATATTGAAATATGTAAAACGTATTAAATAATTTGAAATGTGTTTATTTCCTTAAATATTACCTATTCTAAAAACCAAATTTTCTGCTTTTTCGTTATGATTGATGATAATAATATTATATTAATTACAGTAACAACACCACCCACAACATAAACATTGCAAACAACAATAGACAAGAAAAACACAACTAATAACAGTAAGAATAATTACAAAAACCACAACTATAGCATTAACATTTATCAATAGCTAAAAAACATCAAAAGAACAACGGTAACAATAACATTAACAAACATAATAAATATTTTATCCTTCGTCATTGTAAGTTGAAATAAAATCGCGATATAGCAAAAGCTCGTTTTCTCTAGGCTACTAAAATGTCTTTATTGACATTTATTTTTACAAAAAAATTAACAAAATATTAAATAAATTTATTATTAGAATTATTATTTAGTAACTGCTAATGCTATTAATGTAGAGAGTACATTCTATTTTGTTATATTCAACTCCTTATTTAAGTAAATACTTTTTTACATCAATTTTATCGCTTAGATGGTTTATTTACAAAACATAACTGTCAAAATAAAGTTTATTCTTGTAATACCACGTTAATTTTTTTCTAATCTAAAAATATTTTTTTAAATAAAAAAATATTACTCAATCAAATAATTGACTAGAATGAATAATTAAGTGAATAATGCTCTAAATAAACAAATATTTCAAACATCTTTCAGTTTTTTGTGGTTTTATGAATTAATAATTTGGGTTTAATTTCATACTTTTATAATTTAAATTTTATTTGTGAACTGCTTTTTATTTCTACCAAATACCTTGTGCACATTTTATCATTTCTAGTGTAAATAAAATCTGTAAGATAATAGTAATAAAATTTAGGCTACTTAAAAAAAAAAATAAAACACTAGAAGAAGATAAGAGAAAAACAAAAAACATAAATAGCATCCATTTTACATTACACAATATCAAGAAAAGCCAATCACAAATAAAGCATTTTTTCATTGTTATAAAAAGGAGTTTCAAGTGCACAGATGCAGAAAATAATAATAATTGCAAATAGATTAGTCGCAAAGTGCGTAATAAGTATCTGCCTTTGTGTGACCCCCTCCCCCCTCCGTTAACGAAACCTTTTAGTTACGGTAAGTTAGATTTTGTTACCACGGCTTTAATTTCTTGAGAGCGAATAAATACATGGGTCTCTATACCCGGGGGCAAGGGGTACCCGAATTCCCCCGAGCTAAACCCCTGATTTAAAAAAAAAACAAAATCAATATCCAATCGCCATATATAGATTAGTGGTATTTTTCGAAAACGTATTTCTAAAAATTGGTAAATTGTAAGACATTACTAAAATATTTATGTACAAAAAATGTATGATTTCCATGAATATTTACATATTTTTGTATTTAATAAAAAATACGAGTAAATACATTATTTTTTTAAATTTTCTTTATACATTATTAAGTACCGTAGCCTAGTGATTTATAAGTAGTAATAGGTTAAATAAGGTTAAAATTTGGATTTTAGGTGCTAGATGTTTTAGTATGTAATGTCTTCACGTCCAGCCCCCAATACAAACTTCCACATGGATAAAACAAAAGATTATTAGCACAAAAAATTAGAATCATTAAAAGTATTAAAAACTAAATAGCACTGACTTGAACATACGTAATGGAAAGTAGTAATAAAAACAAGAAAATATTAGCAATAAGCTTTCTAATATTAAAGAAATACTTTCTGATGTTTTCTAGAAACAAGGTACATGCCCCAACCCAACCTACCGTCTCACAGGCTTTTCCCTGTAGGGGGCGCAAAAGCATTTATATTATCATTACCATTTCAAAATAATCACTTACCTATTTGGCTGTCAAATCAACTAACAGACTTACAACTAGCCCATATTCTAGCAATACATTCCAACAATGTTTTTCTAACAATGTACTTACTTTATAGCCTATGGACTACCAGCTGATTTCTTAAAATCAACTCCTAATGACAGACGATTAAATAGAGTCTAAGAGAAAGATATTTCGTTAACTTGTTGCTACTGAATATTTTGTGTGTGAGAATAAAGTGCGTATTAACAACATCATTACCATCATCATCTTCATCAACAGTAGGAACAACAAAAATAGCAACACAAATAAGAGTAGATAATACAATAACAGTAGCAACAGCAATGTGAATAACAACCACAACAGCAACAACATTAATGAACGTAATTATTTTGCATCATTACAAAACAAACTTTTTACTATATATGCGCTTTGCATCAAATTACAATGGTTGCAGTAAGTAATAACTGGATGATATCTCTAACACTTATAAACACAACTTAAACATAAGAAATTGATTGGTTACAAAATAATTGTATAATAACTAACAATGTACAGTACATAATTTACATATTATTGTATAACAGCTTGTCCATTTTTTCTCTAAATGAACACTAAACAATCTTTGGCATTCCTTTTTACGAATAGTTTATTTTACAGAGATGACTATTACTTAAATTGTACTCAGAATTTATTAATGTTTGCACTAATAATAATAACAGCAATAACAACAACAATCAGATCAACAATTACAACAGCCTCAAGAAGGTTTTATTTGTCATCAATAGAAACAAACATTTTAGGTGCTTAGAAAAGGTAACATGCCCATATAGTATATAGTTTGATGGAAGCAATTAGGAGCCACTAAATATATTACAAAATTAATTGCACGTTCGGGAATGGGAAAATATTGTGTCAAAAGGAAAAAGAAAATATTTTCAATAGGTGTAAAAAAAGACGCACATCAAAGAATATTTTGCTTGCCATTCATGCTTTGCCATTTTTTTTTATACAAAAGCTCTTATATTTATCAGCATAACTATACAAATTCAAGTGCTTGGATAATTATATATGAAATAAATCCATACTTATATCCCATACATAGAATGTATAAATGATGACTTGAGAAGAGGGATTATAATACCTGTTAAAGTGGGTTGATTTTAAAATTTGGAAAGTTCAGAATATGAGATTTAATAACGGTAGTATTAGGTAAGTAAATTGGTGAGTTTTTAGAGAAATTCGTTAAAGAAGAACATAAACATGGGGCTTTGGAGGAAGACTGAAGACTCGAGATGGTCTTGAGGAGGAGCCACTTCCTGGGATTTCAGGAGGTCGATGAGTTCGTTTAATAATCCAACGTGTTGTCGACAGTAATTTCATACACGTATATTTTTATTACTTACGGAACATTCATAGCTTCAGCTATTTCGTATTCGTACAGTTTCCAGGTAAATGTTTATACAAAGATACAGCCATAGGTTTGTATATTAGATATCCTGAGAGAGAGAGAGAATGTCTTGCCACCAGATGAGTGACAGCCTGACTGTTTAGCCGATGAAGAGTGTTTCGATACATCTGATGGGTGTCACACAAACAAGCGTATTGCCTCCACATGAGTTGACAGCCTGATTGTTTAGCCGATGAAGAGTGTTTTGACACATCTGAAGGGGATTAAAAAAACAGTGTTGCCTTGGCTGAAATGTAATGTGAGATAGGCAAACCGTCCACAGCGGTAATACTCCAAACACTTAGATTATCCTGCCAGCTTCCTTAAGCTGCCCATGGTGGGTAAATTATATTGAGGTAAGATTGAGTTACGGTTCTCATCCATACCCATGACTGAGATAAAACCGGTTCAAGAAACGTCATTTATAGGAAAGACGTTGAGAGAAGAAAACCTTCTAAGACGTCATACTTCCTGGAAGATAAGAATTCGTCTTTATCGAGGAGAGCGTTTCTTGAGTTGAGTAGAACAAGAAACGATTCCTGAGATTTCCATGAGCACTTGTAGAGGATGTTACTGTACTAGAACTCATGAGTCTGTGGATGCGAGTAGACAAGAGAGAACGATAAAGTGTTGAGACGGGGAGTTCCTTGACGTTGAGGGATGAGCACATTGATAAAATCACAAATTTTTCCCGAGAACTACATACCATTAAAAACATATGAATATGTCACATCGGAGAGAGTAGATTTTACTAAGGTGTATAGTAGAATAATCTGTCAGTGGTACAGTTAAACCTTGAAGGTCATTGTAGTTGAATGTGCCGCAAATGACCTAACAGGAAAGAGATATTGGGTTTGCTTTTCCGATTAAGCAACAAAGCTTAAACGTTTGTGTAATGTGAGACATATACAACTCACGAGATTTAGCAAGACTTGGGATGCGTAGGAGGGGAGTTCGTCGACTAGTGGAGAGGGTATGTCAGGCAGCTATCTACCCCTTTTTCGCATCTAGGCACAGTGGTGAACCGACACAGTGTAGCTGTGGTGGACCAAATCATAGAGTAACGACGTTCGACAAGCATTGAGTCAGCGTTCCTTCTTCACTCTAAATATCGAGTAGGTCATTGCGCACCGGCTGGGCAAGTCTCTTGCTACAGCTCACGACTTATGCTCGTATAAATAACGCAGTATTTAACCGTCAAATTTTCCTAATGTCTACTGAGATATTTCTTCCTTTATTTTACATGGTTTAAAATGTAATTACTGTAAGCAAGTTTAAATGTAATTGTGGGCAAAATTGTGATAGGAAGTTTGAAATAAATGTTCCTAGAACATCAATCTACGTCATCCAACTTCCATCCGGTTGTTTGAGACCAAATGCTGGCAGCGAAATGGAAGAACCTCAATGGATTTCTATATTTCTTCCATGCAGCACTGCCTGCGATTCTCCATTTTTTACCAATATGCTTTTATACTTACAATTAAATAGTGTGTTGGAACATAAAGGCGCTAGAGCAGGACATTTATATTCCTAGACGTTTTCATTTGACGGTCTTTCTGTAGATTCCCTTTCAATCTCTTCGTCGTAAACTGAGAGTTTTGTGCTTTCATCATTCATCCAAGAAACGTAGGGAGGTGATTAAATGTAACACCAAGGTGTTGGAAGAAAGCTCAATCCAATTAGGCCTAGATAGGGGCATTACCTTCCTTTAGTACCGGGAGACATGCAACATACCTGGAGTGTATGCACTCTTTATTGAAGTCATAGAGTGGTTAATACGGTGCACCAAGGTGTTGGAAGAAAGCTCAATCCAATTAGGCCTAGATAGGGGCATTACCTTCCTTTAGTACCGGGAGACATGCAACATACCTGGAGTGTATGCACTCTTTATTGGAGTCATAGAGTGGTTAATACGGTGCACCAAGGTGTTGGAAGAAAGCTCAATCCAATTAGGCCTAGATAGGGGCATTACCTTCCTTTAGTACCGGGAGACATGCAACATACCTGGAGTGTATGCACTCTTTATTGGAGTCATAGAGTGGTTAATACGGTGCACCAAGGTGTAGGAAGAAAGCTCAATCCAATTAGACCTAGATAGGGGCATTACCTTCCTTTAGTACCGGGAGACATGCAACATACCTGGAGTGTGCGCACTCTTTATTGGAGTCATAGAGTGGTTAATACGGTGCACCAAGGTGTTGGAAGAAAGCTCAATCCAATTAGGCCTAGATAAGGGGCATTACCTTCCTTTAGTACCGGGAGACATGCAACATACCTGGAGTGTATGCACTCCTTATTGGAGTCATAGAGTGGTTAATACGGTGCACCAAGGTGTTGGAAGAAAGCTCAATCCAATTAGGCCTAGATAGGGGCATTACCTTCCTTTAGTACCGGGAGACGTGCAACATACCTGGAGTGTATGCACTCCTTATTGGAGTCATAGAGTAGTTAATACGGTGCACCAAGGTGTTGGAAGAAAGCTCAATCCAATTAGGCATAGATAGGGGCATTACCTTCCTTTAGTACCGGGAGACGTGCAACATACCTAGAGTGTATGCACTCCTTATTGGAGTCATAGAGTGGTTAATACGGTGCACCAAGGTGTTGGAAGAAAGCTCAATCCAATTAGGCCTAGATAGGGGCATTACCTTCCTTTAGTACTGGGAGACATGCAACATACCTGGAGTGTATGCACTCTTTATTGGAGTCATAGAGTGGTTAATACGGTGCACCAAGGTGTTGGAAGAAAGCTCAATCCAATTAGGCCTAGATAGGGGCATTACCTTCCTTTAGTACCGGGAGACGTGCAACATACCTGGAGTGTATGCACTCTTTATTGGAGTCATAGAGTGGTTAATACGGTGCACCAAGGTGTTGGGAGGAAGAAGAATGAAACGAATATAGGGCTGATGAAGAGATATAACGATCCTCTAGTGCTAGCAGAGGGGGACATGGCGCTTACCTGAAGTAGCTCTGATCTTCATTCGGTACTAAAACCCTTATGATTTAATGTAAGTTTGAAGCGAGTTTGTTAAATATGATGATGTTTGTGTTGCGTATGTGTTTTAAGTAAGTGTTGTGTTGTTTGTTGAGGGACGCCAAACCCCTACCCCGCACCCCCCTGCTGGGCTAATCCATCCAAACCTGGATCGGTCGTTAGTACAAGACAATAACGCAACTGTTTTCCTACCAATAGTGAGTCACGCTGTATCAGTCTACATTAATACTGAGACTAAATCTGCTGAATGGTATGGACGTAACCGCTTATTAATAGGTGTATTTCGTAGGTGATCCTTGTTCCGCTGATATGTTAGGCCGGAGCTGTGTGTACCGATACTTCCTCACCTTGTTGAAAACGTTTCTCTCCTATGAGGTTTTTTACACCTCGTATTTCTCGCCGTGGTTGTTTAATTACAATCTTACTATTAAACATGGAAGTATCATCTCAGCTTGATCATGTAAATTAGCTTCTGTGCAGTGCCTCTAATGTCTCTGTGGATTGGAAACCTTCGCGTGGTGTTGCCATAGGTAATATTAAAATAAATTATTAAATATGCTCAAAGCAGAGGAAATCGTTATTGCAAATAGCTTCTTACAAAAAATGGTTTGTTTAACTTTTACCTGCATTAGGTATGTTCTTCCCGAAAGCCCCTCCTGTAACTTGGTTCTAAGCAATGATCCAGTGGGAATTGGGACTTTTTATTTAAGCAAGTTGTGCGTAGCATGTTTAGGGAGGAGAGGGGAGAGAATGCTAATAAATAAGCAGGGGAATTATTTCTAAAGCAAGACATAATTAATATTCAGCTTCTGCACATTCCTCACGTCAATAACTCTGAAATTCTAAATTTAATCATCTTTATATCTGTTAGGAAGAATAGAATACTTTTGGGTACATTCTTCCCCTTTTCCTGACATCAAAACGTTATTCTTGGTCGACGCGTTTCGGATTAACTCCTTTATTAAAACGTCAAACTATATTGTTCTCAAATCTACATTAATAATATAATATTGTTGTATGTTGTATTAGTAATACAATATTGAGCAATACAAATTAAATTTTGATAATGAAAGATCATAGTTTGAAGTTTTGACAACGGAGTTAATCCGAAACGTGTTACGCAGAATAAGGTTTTGATGTTAGGAAAGGCAGAAGAAAGTATTCACTTATCTCACTTACCCTATAATCTACTTAAACAAGAATCTTACTTGGTATAAATGCGAGTTAACTTTCGAAGACTAATTAAGGTATCTTCATAGTCGAGCATCAACTGAAACTGAGTGCTTGTTGTAGATTGCCGGTGTGTATGATTTCCGTTGTCACGTGGTATAACTGTAATGTTCTATTGGATTTACTGCACTGTGAGAACCTTTTTAGTTTGTCTTGGGATTAATTTTATCTATTAAGTTGAATAATTTATCGTTTTTTAAATTTTATTTGTATTTGTTAGTTTATGAACTTATTTTTATGTTTATAAATTTGTAGCTGTTCCCAGATTGTCATTTTAAGATCTTTTTGTACTTTTTTTTTATTAGATGTGTGTTTTCTAATGTGGGGTATGTATGGTTGTTTTTGATGGCGTGTGTGGTTATGTTCAATTGTAAGTGTTTGGTTTAATCTAAGCCTTGATTTGATCTTTATATCTGTCTTTTAATTTCTATTTTGTTTGACCTATGTATATTATTTTACAGTCTAAGCATTCGATTTTATAAATTCCGTTATTAATTGTGAGATTTATTTTTCTGGTTGGTTTATTTTATTGATTATGCTTCCAGTACTTTTGTAAGCTATGTTAAATATTATTATTTTTTAGTATTGTAGTTATTCGTTTTATGTTGCATCCTGTGTATGTGAATGTGGCCCATTTTATTGTTGTTTGTGGTTCGTTTTTACGTTATTTACTTTATTTAATATTTTAAATTTTAATTTATCTATAGTTTTTTTATTGTATCAATTTTTTTGGACTATTTGATATTATTAATTTTTCTTTGGCTTTTTCTTCATTATTTAATAGTAGTTAGAGCACTCTGTATAAGAG
Source organism: Prosapia bicincta (assembly GCA_036971475.1). Lineage (NCBI taxonomy): Eukaryota > Metazoa > Arthropoda > Insecta > Hemiptera > Cercopidae > Prosapia > Prosapia bicincta. Next base: position 1,988,135 of record JBAIZL010000411.1, read on the forward strand.
TGAGTTCTAAGCAGCCATTTTATGTTGTGAGGGATGATTAGAGTAGTTTGGTATAGAGTAGTTTCAAATTGAGTATTCAATGTTATTTGTATTTCTGGTTATTATTAGGTCTAGATAGCTTATATTACTGTTTATTTCTTCTTCCGTGGTGAATTTTATGTTAGGCTGTAAGTTCATCCAAATGAAATTAACAACTTCTCAGTTGATGCTCGAAAATTAGAGCACGCAATTAAAGCCCTTGAAAGTCGTCTCGCACATATACCAAGTAAGATTTTTGCTTAAGTACATTATAGTGTAAGTGAATAGTGAATACAAGAAAACAGTGTTGCAAAGTTATATATATATATATATATATATATATATATATATATATATATATATATTTAATAAATTAAAAATATTTCAAAAACAAGAATACTTTAAATGCATATATTATTCAAAGCTTTCCGCCGATAAAACAGTACCAGCATCTTCAGGAAAATAATTATCTAACCTTTAGGTTATATAATAAAGGTTAGATAAAGGAAAAAAGGCTAGATAATTATCTAATAAATATTATTATTATTATAATAAAGGAAAATAAAGGTTAGATAATTATTTTCCTGAACATGCTGGTACTGTTTTATCGGCGAAAAGCTTTGAATAATATATGTATTAAAAGTATTCTTGTTTTAGAAATATTTTTAATTTATTAACTATATTACAAGAAAACACATCACCATATTTAATATATATATATATATATATATATATATATATATATATATATATATATATATATATATATATATATATATATATCGCAATATGTATTCTTGTGTATTAATAAAGAACATAAGTCAAAATACAAATACAAGAATTATAATTGAATTTACAATTCAATTATAATTGAATTGTAAATTCAATTATAATTCTTGTATTTGTATTTTGACTTATGTTCTTTATATATATATATATATATATATATATATATATATATATATATATATATATATATATATACAGTAAACTCCCGATTATCCGTGGAATAAAGTGGCCCGGCAACGCCGGATAACCGAATTCCCCGGATAATCCGCTATGAAAAAAGAATACGCAAAACGATCGATAATCGATTATTATATCATAAGTTACACAAATAATGACCCCGGTTAATGCAATTCACAGATATTCTTCTGAGGACAAAATAAATACAGAAAATAATTTAAAATGTCGATGTATTTGTCGGATTATAACATGTTCATTTATATGTCTAACTATTTACAATACGTGCATAAGTATATGTCAAAAGTAAGTACGTATGTACATATGTAATTTCCTTTACACATAATACAAAAAAATTTGTCACTTTCGTTTGTTTTTTTGGTGAGCATTGATTTGGCTTTAACACGTTCGCTACCGAGCGGCCAACCCATGGCATATGTGTGTTTGTTGTATATTTTTGTTTTTGCTGTTTTTAGAGTTTTTTTTAGGATGGCGCATATATGAGCCACAACAGTGTAGCCCCTCAAATCCGAAACCAAATATGATTTTGATGAAAACAATTTTTTTAAAGTGTAGGCCTACAATTTAATAAATTATAAAAAGTTTATAATCTATTAATTTTTTCTACATACATAAAACAGGGCTTAGATGTGAAATATATTAGAAATAACACTATATACACGTAAAAACAAAAATGTCATACAAAGGCTTATTACAACAAACTCCCACCTAAATCGTCTTGGCTAGTCATGCTAGACAGATTGCTTATATAGGCTACATATCTTATTGAAAAGATGCTGACATTAGAAACAATATTTTATCAGAGACCAAATTAGTTTACATTTGTATTCCATATACAGTGGGCCAACGGAATATTTACAAATGCAATCATCACTTGTGGCAGGTTTACATCCTGTGCTGATAAATGCCATCTAGAGTACATTCCTTGTGATTCTAATGGAATAGAATGGTGACTCAATATTTTCCTGGAATGAAACACTGGAGAAGCACGAAAGAATAAACAATGTGTCGGGAGTATTTTGACCTTGATAACTGAGAGACTAAATGTACCACATTAACGTCAGACATGTTTATAGTCCGATACGAATATATCAAACCGTTAAAATAAACCACTGATTTGTCAGAGGGATAAAAGTAACACACAAACAGCGTCGCAAATAATGCGAATGAGCCGCCGGACCATTTCAACAACCCAGAGCGGCGCATATGTGAGACGTCGGTCCAGGAACAGAGACCGTACGGCGCATATGTAAGTCGGCTGGTCTATACCAAAAGTTATTTTGTTAACATTGCGGTAGCGAACATGTTAATGTGAGATCTAAGTTTCTTGAGAACCATTTTGTCGCACAGTGTCTACTTGTGTCACAAAGCCATAGAGATCGATAATGTTTAGACATGGATAATGCATATATCACGTCCTAGACTATTTATAGCCGAGGTTAGCTGACATGTATTTACAATCTTATGATACGCATTAGGTTTTCGGACGTCCAAGCATTTTGTCATCGTCTCTTATATACAGTAGTCTGGTCGCCCCTTTTATTTCGCTGGCCCGTGTCAGGATGCTTCCCTTTCATTGTAAAAATTAGTACGTACATATTTACATATCTATTCCCTTCATCTTAACTTCTATTAAGCCTTATAGGTATTTACGCCGTAATTCACTGTTAGGAAATTTAAACACATGAATCTGAATGGAATAAAAACTGGATATTTGTAAAACAATGGCAGACCCAGGATAATCCGCAAACCGGTTAAACCGCCCACGGATAATCGAGAGTTTACTGTATATATATATATATATATATATATATATATATATATATATATATATATATAGAGAGAGAGAGAGAGAGAGAGAGAGAGAGAAAAGTGTGGTGTTCTGATTCTTGAATGTCGTTTGTCCCTCGTGGTTGATTAATTTTGCAGCTAGGTCGTGCTACTGATTCAGGTTCATTCTCACACATGAACAGCTTTACAAAATGCTTCTATGATTCATCACTGCCAAATACCAGTGAGCGTAGATTTTTAGTAGAAAAGCCTTTCTTGGTGCTGCAAGATTTCAATTTGCTATGAAGCTATTTAGTCTCACTTCTATAACACACTTTGAGTTATATAGGAGAAAAATTCCATATGACTGTTCCGTCATGAAGTAATCATAGATGAGTTAGTGGTTTCAGTGTGATGTGTGACAAGGGTTGATATCGCGGTTGCTATATCTAAGCGAAAGGCTGCTCCTGAAAGACAAACATTCTGCAGCCCGCAATGTGTCTCAGCCGACCTTCTATAGTTTGTAGTCAACGTTGTGAAGACACAGTGCCTGATGTCCTTGACGTTGTTGTTACCGAAAACCCTTCGCTTAACATCCATCGTCAACATTATGGCATCAGCCTTTACATTCCTACAAGCCTACCAAGTCCGAACTGTTCGAAACTTGTAGTTTGTTCTTTACACCTTTCAGAAAAACCCATCCATAAATTTTCAGAAACCAATTAGCGATCTTTCTGCCTTTGCAGTCGTGCACGTGTGGGTTTTAGAGTTGACTACGACTTAAAGGCTATGCATTGTATCTGTGATACATGTTTACGCTGTATGCGCACGACAAATAAATGCGCCGTTTTGCTAATTGGGAACGCAAAGCTTTGTATTTTTAAAAAACCTATCCAAATTTATTACACGAATTATTTATGTTTACATTTTTAAGCGTTTTTAATTTTAATTGGCAAACTACCAAAAAGTGGCAATTAGATTTTAATTATTTCTTTACTACATGAGTTGAAACATTAAGTTATAAAAATGACAAAAATACTGTAGGCTAACACCAAATTTATATTTTACTAAATTTGTACTTAAATAAACAGTGGTTTATTTTATTTTATTAGTTTATATTAAAAATATAACAAGATAGACTATATAAAATACTATCATTGCAACGTCTTCTAAGTTTGTCAATTAATTGTGCCTATAACGTTTAAAAAATATTAAAAGACAATTATTTATGGAATTACGTCCTGGAGTATCTCTATATCAAAATATATATAATAACTATTTATTATTTTGTAACAATTTATAATTACTTTCATTTCTAGATTTAATACAAGATATTTCGAAAATCGTCAAAAATTTATCATACAAATTAAAAATATTAATAACTCTTATTTCTTAAAATATTTTCATTTTATTATGCATTATTTTTCAATTATTATTAAACGTCAAAATATTATAATTTATGTGACTAAATCAGACACAGACACACACACACACATACACACACACACACACACACACACACACACACACACACACACACACACACACACACACACACACACACACAGACACACACACACACACACACACACACACACAGACACACACACACACACACACACACACACACACACACACACACACACACACACACACACACACAAGTAAAAACGTACTTATTTAACATAGAAAAAGAAATGAGAATAACTGTTATACATTTATGCGAAATGGAACACTTAATTTTTAATTTTAATCCCGAAATTAATTATTAATAACATTATTTCTAGCGCACGAATTCGTGACCCAGAACGCAGTAATAATTTCTTTTGATCCAAAGTAATACATTTTTTTATTATATAAATTTAATCCCCCAAAGTGTAATATTTTCTTTAATTTTAACCAAATAACCTCTATGTATGCATTCCTTATTGTACAAGAATTTATTTAAAGTTAATTTTTATTTGTTATAAAAACCATTTAGTAAAATAATTTACCAATCGCGTGTGTATTAGTGTTTAAAAAAACTAATGTATATTATTTTTAATTTGGGGTTTTAAATTGAATATAAAGGTTAATTTTTTTAAAATACAAGTTAAAAAATAACATTCCATTTTTAACGCTAAAAGTCGCAAGAATCCAAAATACTTCCTCTCACACGGTGCCTGCAGATCTAGCTGGTGGCCTGTCCTCCGGTCCTGCAGTACTTCTGTGTGTACGCTGCTGCATTCCTTGGCTGGATCTACTTGAAGCTCTTTGTAGTTTATTTCCTCTTTTGTAACACGATAATCTTAGTTGAAGGTACCCACCTTGTAAAAGTATTTATTATTTGTTAAATTTTTGTCAAGATATTTATGAATTATTATAGTTTTGGAAGTTAAATGTTATAAAAACTATCGTCTGGTAGTCATGTATGTAGGGCATAAATACTGGAATGCAAAAGGGTTCGGTTGTTTGGGGTTGATGAAAAACTCGGCGGTTACTATAATAGGATGTTAGGGTATCCCTCCGAGTGTGACGTCACCGACTGCCGCCGAGACGTTCCATTCTAGTGCGTCCTTGCATTGTACGATCAAAGGACTAGCACAGCGATACTTCTATTTTACGTTCTAATGACATTCTCCGTTACGTATTATGGCAAGCTAATCAAGTAATAAAATAGTTTAAAAATAAAATCTTTCGTGATAATTTCTAGAAAGAAGAAAGCCCTCATCCAACGAATAATTCCGTAGTAGCTTCAACACATGAGGGACAAAATGCCCAAATTTTAATGTACTTAGATCTAGATACAACTTCACTGGATTTAGGATCTGCCATACCTAGATGGACAATAATAATCTCATGGTGCGCGATTTGGAAACAGCTGATCGGATTGGTAGTTATTCGACTACAGCTGATCGGAGCCTGCTTGCATCTTGGTAAGAGTAAAAGATAGTCAGGATGTTTATCCTGCCGCGTATAGAGTTTATCTCAGGGTTACCAGGGTGTAGAAGGTCAATTTGAGCAAACTGTACAAGCCAGTGAGGCGTATGGCCAAGTCTTGAGGTATTTCCCCCGTCGGGTAAGCGCTGGGATAGTCTACTTGTAGGGTGCTATCCTCTGGATATGACAGTGATTGTTCAGGCCTTTCGACTGTTCTCCTGTCGTGATCCAGTAGTGAAGGACTTGGCATAATCTCTGTTGAGCTGTGTAGTACGTACGCGTATTGGGTAACACCCCGCCGAAGGGGACCTTGGTGGCTACCTGCCTGGTGGGCAGGTCGGCGGTGGGGAAATTGCGTCAGTGTAACCATTTTCCACTAACTAATCTACCACTCATAATGACATGCACGCAATGCTCTCGGAATCCCTTCTTGATTTTACTCCTCCGTTGTATCAGAGCAAGATTATTTTAGGACAGTGTTGTATTTATTTTCATTGTGCGACTGCTTACTTCGTCACAAACTAGTAAATCGTTGGAGAATAGTCGGTCAGCTGTTGGCTAGTCTGCGCACTCTTCACCAACCAAACTGTTTAGTTGGCACTATATATATATATATATATATATATATATATATATATATATATCTTAAAATATCTACTTATTAAGGATGGGTTTAGTTGAAAAAAATTCAAACAATATTTGACCCGACCAAACTATCAGCTGATAAAAAGTCTGCGATATCAGGGGCCTTAAGCGTTACAAGACACTAAGCATAAAACAGAAAGACAGTTTAAGGAATAGGAAAGTTTTGGAAAATTGCGATAAGTAAAAACAGTTTATGGCGGACTTCAGATATCAATATATTTAATAAATGGAGGAAAAGGCGAAGAGAGTTTTCTTTTCTCTTTGATATTACGTTGCGTTTAGTTTACTGCGAAGGTTTTTCCGGATTTACAGTGAAATTTCTTCAACAACTTAGTTAAATTTCATGACAGCTGAACGTCTGTTTCTTGTAACAGATGAACGGTTTAACTGTTAGTATGGTAGTCATAATCACACAGAGTTAATAAGATATAAATTAGTACGCGGAGTGTGGGTGAGGGGTATATAAAGCAATGCCTTATACTTTAGGTACTTCGTAGCTCATTTGACTCGGAAGTAATTTTAGACAGTCT
>JBAIZL010000411.1:1997500-2258819 GCA_036971475.1 Prosapia bicincta
CTATTTCTGAACCAACTACACACACTAAGTAACCAATATATAAGTATCCTGCTCACGGCTAAATGAAGCTGACAATAACAACAAAACAAACATAGTAACAGTGAATATTCAACATACAGAAAAACACTCTAACTCAATATAAGCTCACACTATACCTAACCGATATACTTTATCCAACGCCTGCCCTTGGTAACTCGACCATTTGGCATCGTGCAGACCAGTAGAGCTTGGAGAGTCTGGTTTATGGGTCGCTATTGTATGCTTCGAGCTGTGGGCAGGCAGGAAGGTGGTCTCCATCCATCTTTCCTGTTTGGCACAAGGAGCACCGATCCGTGTCCGCCAGCCCAATGCGATGAAGGTGCGCCTGAAGGTAGTCGTGTCCCGTGGTTAGACGGAACAGCGCAACACTGATAGCTCGAGGCAGGCTTTTTGGAATGGGGTTGGTGCAAAGTTCTTGCCATCTCTTTCCAACAGCCAGGTTTTCTTGTGATTTTTTCAAGTACGTCTTAGCTGTTGCGTGGATCCTGGTGTAAGCAGAGCCCAGTGATATTTTGATTTGTGGCTGTGGTAGACGGCACCCACTCTTGGCGAGGTTGTCAGCTTTTTCGTTCCCTGTTGTGCCTACGTGGCTGGGGATCCACTGGAGCGCAATTCTGAAGCCTGCCTCTTGACATAGTTGCATTTTTTCTCTGCACGACACTGTCAAGGTGCAGTCAGTTGGTGTGTTAGAGGAAACCGCCAAAATCGCTGATTGTGAATCAATCAGGAATACAACATACCTAACCGATATAACTATCCTCCTTCCAGCGAAATGAAGCTAACAATAAGAAAAACCATAATACCATTGAATATTCACTAAACAGTCAATCTCACACTAATTCAATATAGGCTCACACTTAGTCTAAACCTACCAAACACAATACCTAACCGATATAACTATCCTCCTCACAGCGAAATGAAGCTAACAATAAGAAAAACCATAATACCATTGAATATTCACTAAACAGTCAATCTCACACTAATTCAATATAGGCTCACACTAAGTCTAAACCTACCAAACACAATACCTAACCGATATAACTATCCTCCTCACAGCGAAATGAAGCTAACAATAAGAAAAACCATAATACCATTGAATATTCACTAAACAGTCAATCTCACACTAATTCAATATATGCTCACACTAAGTCTAAACCTACCAAACACAATACCTAACCGATATAACTATCCTCCTCACAGCGAAATGAAGCTAACAATAAGAAAAACCATATTACCATTGAATATTCACTAAACAGTCAATCTCACACTAATTCAATATAGGCTCACACTAAGTCTAAACCTACCAAACACAATACCTAACCGATATAACTATCCTCCTCACAGCGAAATGAAGCTAACAATAAGAAAAACCATAATACCATTGAATATTCACTAAACAGTCAATCTCACACTAATTCAATATAGGCTCACACTAAGTCTAAACCTACCAAACAAAATACCTAACCGATATAACTATCCTCCTCACAGCGAAATGAAGCTAACAATAAGAAAAACCATAATACCATTGAATATTCACTAAACAGTCAATCTCACACTAATTCAATATAGGCTCACACTTAGTCTAAACCTACCAAACAAAATACCTAACCGATATAACTATCCTCCTCACAGCGAAATGAAGCTAACAATAAGAAAAACCATAATACCATTGAATATTCACTAAACAGTCAATCTCACACTAATTCAATATAGGCTCACACTTAGTCTAAACCTACCAAACACAATACCTAACCGATATAACTATCCTCCTCACAGCGAAATGAAGCTAACAATAAGAAAAACCATAATACCATTGAATATTCACGAAACAGTCAATCTCACACTAATTCAATATAGGCTCACACTAAGTCTAAACCTACCAAACAAAATACCTAACCGATATAACTATCCTCCTCACAGCGAAATGAAGCTAACAATAAGAAAAACCATAATACCATTGAATATTCACTAAACAGTCAATCTCACACTAATTCAATATAGGCTCACACTTAGTCTAAACCTACCAAACAAAATACCTAACCGATATAACTATCCTCCTCACAGCGAAATGAAGCTAACAATAAGAAAAACCATAATACCATTGAATATTCACGAAACAGTCAATCTCACACTAATTCAATATAGGCTCACACTTAGTCTAAACCTACCAAATAAAATACCTAACCGATATAACTATCCTCCTCACAGCGAAATGAAGCTAACAATAAGAAAAACCATAATACCATTGAATATTCACGAAACAGTCAATCTCACACTAATTCAATATAGGCTCACACTAAGTCTAAACCTACCAAACAAAATACCTAACCGATATAACTATCCTCCTCCCAGCGAAATGAAGCTAACAATAAGAAAAACCATAATACCATTGAATATTCACTAAACAGTCAATCTCACACTAATTCAATATAGGCTCACACTAAGTCTAAACCTACCAAACAAAATACCTAACCGATATAACTATCCTCCTCACAGCGAAATGAAGCTAACAATAAGAAAAACCATAATACCATTGAATATTCACTAAACAGTCAATCTCACACTAATTCAATATAGGCTCACACTAAGTCTAAACCTACCAAACAAAATACCTAACCGATATAACTATCCTCCTCACAGCGAAATGAAGCTAACAATAAGAAAAACCATAATACCATTGAATATTTACTAAACAGTCAATCTCACACTAATTCAATATATGCTCACACTAAGTCTAAACCTACCAAACACAATACCTAACCGATATAACTATCCTCCTCACAGCGAAATGAAGCTAACAATAAGAAAAACCATAATACCATTGAATATTTACTAAACAGTCGATCTCACATTATTTCAATATATGCTCACACTTAGTCTAAACCTACCAAACAAAATAAGTAACCGATATAACTATCCTCCTCACAGCGAATTGAAGCTAACAATAAGAAAAACCATAATACCATTGAATATTCACTAAACAGTCAATCTCACACTAATTCAATATAGGCTCACACTTAGTCTAAACCTACCAAACAAAATACCTAACCGATATAACTATCCTCCTCACAGCGAAATGAAGCTAACAATAAGAAAAACCATAATACCATTGAATATTCACTAAACAGTCAATCTCACACTAATTCAATATAGGCTCACACTTAGTCTAAACCTACCAAACAAAATACCTAACCGATATAACTATCCTCCTCACAGCGAAATGAAGCTAACAATAAGAAAAACCATAATACCATTGAATATTCACTAAACAGTCAATCTCACACTAATTCAATATAGGCTCACACTTAGTCTAAACCTACCAAACAAAATACCTAACCGATATAACTATCCTCCTCACAGCGAAATGAAGCTAAGAATAAGAAAAACCATAATACCATTGAATATTCACTAAACAGTCAATCTCACACTAATTCAATATAGGCTCACACTTAGTCTAAACCTACCAAACAAAATACCTAACCGATATAACTATCCTCCTCACAGCGAATTGAAGCTAACAATAAGAAAAACCATAATACCATTGAATATTCACTAAACAGTCAATCTCACACTAATTCAATATAGGCTCACACTTAGTCTAAACCTACCAAACAAAATACCTAACCGATATAACTATCCTCCTCACAGCGAAATGAAGCTAACAATAAGAAAAACCATAATACCATTGAATATTCACTAAACAGTCAATCTCACACTAATTCAATATAGGCTCACACTTAGTCTAAACCTACCAAACAAAATACCTAACCGATATAACTATCCTCCTCACAGCGAATTGAAGCTAACAATAAGAAAAACCATAATACCATTGAATATTCACTAAACAGTCAATCTCACACTAATTCAATATAGGCTCACACTTAGTCTAAACCTACCAAACAAAATACCTAACCGATATAACTATCCTCCTCACAGCGAATTGAAGCTAACAATAAGAAAAACCATAATACCATTGAATATTCACTAAACAGTCAATCTCACACTAATTCAATATAGGCTCACACTTAGTCTAAACCTACCAAACAAAATACCTAACCGATATAACTATCCTCCTCACAGCGAATTGAAGCTAACAATAAGAAAAACCATAATACCATTGAATATTCACTAAACAGTCAATCTCACACTAATTCAATATAGGCTCACACTAAGTCTAAACCTACCAAACAAAATACCTAACCGATATAACCATCCGCCTCAGAGCGAATTGAAGTTAACAATAACAACAAAACAAACATAGAAAAATTGAACGTTCAATACACACACTAACTCACAGTAACTGAATATAAGCTCACACTAAGTCTGAAAAAACTGAACACAATGCCTAACCGATATAACTATCCACTTCAAAGTGTAATGAAGCTAACAATTAAAAAAAAACATAGTAACATTGAATGATCAATATACACAATAACTCAGAATAACTCAATATATGATCACACTATGTCTGAAAAAACTAAACGCAATACCTAACCGATAAAACTGTCCTCCTCAGAGCGAAATGAAGCTAACAAACACCAAAACAAAAAAAAATTAACATTAAATATTCAATATACTAACTAGGTGACAGTAACACTATATAAGCTCACACTAAGTCTGAAAAAATTAAACACTATACGTAACCGATATAACTATCCTCCTCACAGCGAAAGGAAGCTAACAGCAACAAGAAAAAATAAGTAGTAGCATTGAATATTCAATATACAGACAAACACACTAACTCAATATAAACTCAACCTAACTCTGATCCAATCCAACGCAATAAGTAACCAATATAACTATCACGCATACGGCAAAGTGAAGCTGACAATGACAAAAACCATAATAACTTTGAATATTCATTGAACAGTCAAACTCACACTAACTGAATATAGGCTCACATTAGGTCTGAAACAACCTAAAACCATAAGTAACCAATATAACTATCATGCATACGGCAAAGTGAAGCTGACAATGACAAAAACCATAATAACTTTGAATATTCATTGAACAGTCAAACTCACACTAACTGAATATAGGCTCACATTAGGTCTGAAACAACCTAAAACCATAAGTAACCAATATAACTATCATGCATACGGCAAAGTGAAGCTGACAATGACAAAAACCATAATAACTTTGAATATTCATTGAACAGTCAAACTCACACTAACTGAATATAGGCTCACATTAGGTCTGAAACAACCTAAAACCATAAGTAACCAATATAACTATCATGCATACGGCAAAGTGAAGCTGACAATGACAAAAACCATAATAACTTTGAATATTCATTGAACAGTCAAACTCACACTAACTGAATATAGGCTCACATTAGGTCTGAAACAACCTAAAACCATAAGTAACCGATATAACTATCATGCATACGGCAAAGTGAAGCTGACAATGACAAAAACCATAATAACTTTGAATATTCATTGAACAGTCAAACTCACACTAACTGAATATAGGCTCACATTAGATCTGAAACAACCTAAAACCATAAGTAACCGATATAACTATCCGCAAACTAACACTAATCGTAACCATAATATAATTTAATAATTGTTCAAATAAACTCTTGAACCATTATGACATATCACATTTAATAGCCTGCCATAAAATGCTAACTAAACCCTTACAAAACCTCGCACGTATTCTACATAAGACTTCTGTATTTAGATCATAAAAAACCACTCAAGTAATTATCATAACAGTGCTTCAATAGAATATCACCTTCAATGAAATACATAACGTCCACAAATCAGATGTTACCAAACTTAATTTTAAAAACGTATTATCACATTAAATCACACAAATAACAGCCGATCAGTATTAGAGATCATATTAGAGAATAGATTCTCAAAATTCATACTCTTATACTATTTGCATATTTAAACACACACTTAAAAGCGAACATATATTACATTACATTAAAGATACACATCTCATTAAATGAAAACATTTAAACATTCAAAAACAAGGTACATAAACCAGAAAATAATATAAGGTAAAGAAGCCAAGCACATAATGTTTAAAATCAGTGTTATCTAGAAATTATTTTAAATATAAATACGGATTAAACACATAGACTAATTAGTAATGGGGTAGCCTTTCTGAAGCACAATAGCAAAACGTTTTCTTTAAAACAGAAGAGGGAAAACCGTTTAAATGCAAGATGAGATAGGTTCGTGTATAATTACAGTTACTGTATTTAAACCAACAAAGGAAACAATACTAACGATATTCCAAACAAGTGAAACGCACATTTAAACGTAAACATTTACTTTAAAAAATAAAAACTATAATAGAATTCATTGTTAAAAGATGACAATATAAAAACATATAAATAACATTGGCTATTCAATATACAGGCTAACTCACAGTACTCAATATAAGCTCACACTAAGTCTGAACCTATCCAACAAAATACCTAACCGATATAACTATCCTCCTCAGAATGAATTGAAGCTAACAATAACAAAAAAGCCATAGTAACATTGAAAATTCAAAATACACACTAACTCACAATAACTCAATATAAGTTCACACTAAGTCTGAAAAAACTAAAATACCTAAACTATATAGCTATCCTCCTCTCAGGGAAATGAGGCTAACAAAACAAAAATAGTAACATTGTATATTCAATATAACTACTAACTCACATTACCTCATTTTACGTTCACACTAAGTCTGAACCTACAAAACAAAATTCCTAAGCGATATAACTATCCTTTTCAGAGAGAAATGAAGGTAACAAAAACAACAAAACAATCATAGTAACATTGAATATTCAAAATACACACTATCTCACAGTAACTCAATATGAAAAAAACTAAACACAATACCTAACCGATATAACTACCCTACTCACGGAAAAATGAAGCTAACAATGATAAAAACCATAATAACTTTGAATATTCATTGAACCGTTAACTCACACTAACTCAATATATGCTCACACTAAGTCTGAAGCGACCCAACACAATAAATAACCGATATAAATATCCTGCTCACGGCAAAATGAAGCTAGCAATGACAAAAACATAATAACTTTGAATATTCATTAAACCGTCAACTCACACTAACTCAATATATGCTCACACTAAATCTGAAGCGACCCAACACAATAAATAACCGATATAAATATCCTGCTCACGGCAAAATGAAGCTAGCAATGACAAAAACATAATAACTTTTAATATTCATTAAACCGTCAACTCACACTAACTCAATATATGCTCACACTAAATCTGAAGCGACCCAACACAATAAATAACCGATATAAATATCCTGCTCACGGCAAAATGAAGCTAGCAATGACAAAAACATAATAACTTTGAATATTCATTGAACCGTCAAACTCACACTAACTCAATTCAAGCTCACCTTAGCTCTGAACAAATCTAAAACAAAAAGTAACCGATATAATAATCCAGCTGACAGCAAAACGGAACCAAGAATAACAAAAACATATTAACATTAAATATTCATTAAATAGTCAAACTCACACTAGCTTTATATAAGCTCACACTAAGTCTGAACCAACCTAAAGCAATAAGTAACCGTTATAACAATCCTGCTCACTGCAAAATGAAGCTAACAAGAACAAAAACATAATAACATTGAATAATAACACTGGCCAACAGCTGTTTTGGTGCCGGGGTATTAAGAGCTGATTTTATATGAATTTGATGCCCTGAATTCAAATATGGCATTAGTTTTTGCCTAGGAGCTCAAATTTTTAAGATATAACATTTTAGTGAAATATACGCTACACTATTTTAAGTTAAATCAGTGGATCAAATTAAACACTCAACACGAAATTTTTATTACTATATTATTATTATATTTTTATTTTATTACATTATACAAATATTATTATATACAAAAACAGAAAAAACATCATTGTCTACATAAAACAATCAAACCAGGTATAGTCACTGAACACTACGGAAGCTTCTTTTTCGTGACTTTCTTGAATGTAAATTAGAACAGTCCCTTTTTAAACTCTAGCAGTTATCTGCCATCATGTGTGTATCCCATCTTCCTTTGTAGCGATCTTCCATAGTTTTAATATCCTGGTGAAATCTTTCACCTTGTTCCTCACTGTTGTCTCCTAAATTTTCAGGAAAACTATCTAAGTGACTGTGTAAATAGTGCACCTTAATGCTCATGTTACAGCCAAGTGATTTGAAACTGTTTAGCATCTCATTTACCATTTCAACATAGTTTTCAGCTTTGTGCTTGCCCAGAAAATTTTTGACAACTGCAACAAATTAAATCCATGCTTTTCGCTCAGTCTCGTTCATTGAATTTACGAAGTCAGGATCCTTAATGAGTTGTCTAATTTGTGGTCCATCAAATATTTCTGCTTTAATTTTTTTCGTACTCAACTGAGGCATTTTCATTTCTACATATGAAAAGCATGATCCGTTCTTATCAAGAGCCTTTACAAACTGCTTCATAAGGCCCAACTTGATATGTAATGGAGGAAAGATGATTTTCTCTCGCCGAACTAAGGGGTCGTTAATTATATTCTTTCCCCAACGTACATGTTTTCTCTCTTGGGCCACTCTTTTCTAACCCAGTGGTGTGTTTTGTCTCTCCTATCCCAGAGGCACAAAAAGCAAGGATATTTGGTGTAGCCACTTTGCTGTCCAAGGAGAAAATTTACCATTTTTAAGTCCACACAAATCACCCACTAATGTTCATGGTACTTTATCTTCTCCAAGACCAAAGCTATGGTGTTATATTCTTCTTTCATTTTTGTTGAGTGAGCAATCGGTATTGAGCCATATTTGTTGCCATTGTGCAGAAGGACGCATTTCAAACTTCGCTTTGAGCTGTCAATAAATAAGCGCCATTCATCTGAAAAATATTCAGGAAGAACCATTTTTTCCAATAGTCCCCTAATTTCGTGACAAAATACCAGATTGTTATCTTCAGAGAAGAAGGGTAGCAGATCCTTTTCTCTTATGCGGTAAAAAGAAATTTTGGTTTCTTGTTCCAATAAATGTTTGTCGTTCAACCTGGAAGCCAATAATTCAGATGCTTCTTTTGACAGGTTGAGATCTCTGATGAGGTCAATTAACTCATCCTGGTTGAAACGTTGAGGGATTGACGACATCCCTTCATAATCACTGCCATCTTCAAAAGAGTGAGAAGAGTTATTAGAGGGAAAATACGAGCTGGTAGCTCGTTAAATGTTGAGTTCGGTACTTCTTCTGAATGAGGAACTGGACGTCTTGCAGAAGCTAAATCAGGATAAGTCCACTTGTTACGGTTGTTTCGATTGATTCTAGTAATATTTACTAGGCAGAAATAGCAGTCATCGAAGTGATTTTGGGGTTCTCTCCAAACCATCGGTACGCTGAATTTCAGACTTTCTTTTCTTGGTAGTCCACTGTCGTAAATGTTCTGTACAAGTTTTACAGACCTGATGAGGTGCCCACGTTTTATACTGATCACCAAGCCTAACACCAAAGTATCCAAGATAAGCTTGTATGTAAGCAATATATGTATATGAGCTTTAGAACTGCACAAAATACAGTTAAAACTGCACATTACAAAAACGATTATCTGAAGAAGTAGAGCTGGTAGAGAAAAACTGATTTCATATTTGGATTCAGCGCCAAAAATATTACTAAAATCAGTTGTAAAATCCTAGGCACCAAAAAAAATATTATTATTTTTTTTTTGGCCTGTCTAATTAAACAGTCATCTCACACTAAAAAATATTAGCTAACACTAAGTCTGTACCAACCTAAAACAGTAAGTAACCGATATAACAATTCTGCTCACAGCAAAATGAAGCTAACAATAACAAAAAAATATAACATTGAATACCCATTAAAGAGTCAAACTCACACAAACGTAAAATAACCTTACACTAAGTCTGTACCGAAATAAAACCATAAGTAATCGATATAACAATTCTGCTCACAGCAAAATGAAGCTAACAATAACACAAACATAATAACGTTAAATATTCATTGAACAGTCAAACTCACACTAACTCAATATAAGCTCATACTAATTTTGAACTAACCTAAAACCATAAGTAACCGATATAACAATCCTGCTCACTGCAAAATAAAGCTAACAATAACACAAACATAATAACGTTAAATATTCATTGAACAGTCAAACTAACACTAACTGAATATAAGCTCTCACTAATTTTGAACTAACCTAAAACAATAGGTAACCGATATAACAATCCTGCTCACTGCAAAATGAAGCTAACAATGACACAAACATAATAACGTTAAATATTCATTGAACAGACAAACTCACACTAACTCAATATAAGCTCACACTAATTTTGAACTAACCTAAAACCATAAGTAACCGATATAACAATCCTGCTCACTGCAAAATGAAGCTAACAATGACACAAACATAATAACGTTAAATATTCATTGAACAGTCAAACTCACACTAACTCAATATAAGCTCACACTAATTTTGAACTACCCTAAAACCATAAGTAACCGATATAACAATCCTGCTCACTGCAAAATGAAGCTAACAATGACACAAACATAATAACGTTAAATATTCATTGAACAGTCAAACTCACACTAACTGAATATAAGCTCACACTAATTTTAAACTAACCTAAAACTATAAGTAACCGATATAACAATCCTGCTCACTGCAAAATGAAGCTAACAATGACACAAACATAATAACGTTAAGTATTCATTGAACAGTCAAACTCACACTAACTGAATATAAGCTCACACTAATTTTGAACTAACCTAAAATCATAAGTGACCGATATAACAATCTTGCTCACTGCAAAATGAAGCTAACAATGACACAAACATAATAACGTTAAATATTCATTGAACAGTCAAACTCACACTAACTGAATATAAGCTCGCACTAATTTTGAACTAACCTAAACCCATAAATAACCGATATAACAATCCTGCTCACTGCAAAATGAAGCTAACAATGACACAAACATAATAACGTTAAATATTCATTGAACAGTCAAACTCACACTAACTGAGTATAAGCTCACACTAATTTTGAACTAACCTAAAACACTAGGTAACCGATATAACAATCCTGCTCACTGCAAAATGAAGCTAACAATGACACAAACATAATAACGTTAAATATTCATTGAACAGTCAAACTCACACTAACTGAATATAAGCTCACACTAATTTTGAACTAACCTAAAACCATAAGTAACCGATATAACAATCCTGCTCACTGCAAAATGAAGCTAACAATGACACAAACATAATAACGTTAAATATTCATTGAACAGTCAAACTCACACTAACTCAATATAAGCTCACACTAATTTTGAACTACCCTAAAACCATAAGTAACCGATATAACAATCCTGCTCACTGCAAAATGGAGCTAACAATAACACAAACATAATAATGTTAAATATTCATTGAACAGTCAAACTCACACTAACTGAATATAAGCTCACACTAATTTTAAACTAACCTAAAACTATAAGTAACCGATATAACAATCCTGCTCACTGCAAAATGAAGCTAACAATGACACAAACATAATAACGTTAAGTATTCATTGAACAGTCAAACTCACACTAACTGAATATAAGCTCACACTAATTTTGAACTAACCTAAAATCATAAGTGACCGATATAACAATCCTGCTCACTGCAAAATGAAGCTAACAATGACACAAACATAATAACGTTAAATATTCATTGAACAGTCAAACTCACACTAACTGAATATAAGCTCACACTAATTTTGAAGTAACCTAAAACCATAAGTAACCGATATAACAATCCTGCTCACTGCAAAATAAAGCTAACAATGACACAAACATAATAACGTTAAATATTCATTGAACAGTCAAACTCACACTAACTAAATATAAGCTCACACTAATTTTGAACTAACCTAAAACCATAAGTAACCGATATAACAATCCTGCTCACTGCAAAATGAAGCTAACAATGACACAAACATAATAACGTTAAGTATTCATTGAACAGTCAAACTCACACTAACTGAATATAAGCTCACACTAATTTTGAACTAACCTAAAACCATAAGTAACCGATATAACAATCCTGCTCACTGCAAAATGAAGCTAACAATGACACAAACATAACAACGTTAAATATTCATTGAACAGTCAAACTCACACTAACTGAATATAGGCTCACACTAATTTTGAACTAACCTAAAACCATAAGTAACCGATATAACAATCCTGCTCATTGCAAAATGAAGCTAACAATGACACAAACATAATAACGTTAAATATTCATTGAACAGTCAAACTCACACTAACTGAATATAAACACACACTAATTTTGAACTAACCTAAAACAATAGGTAACCGATATAACAATCCTGCTCACTGCAAAATGAAGCTAACAATGACACAAACATAATAACGTTAAATATTCATTGAACAGTCAAACTCACACTAACTGAATATAAGCTCACACTAATTTTGAACTAACCTAAAACCATAAGTAACCGATATAACAATCCTGCTCACTGCAAAATGAAGCTAACAATGACACAAACATAATAACGTTAAATATTCATTGAACAATCAAACTCACACTAACTCAATATTAGCTCACACTAATTTTGAACTAACCTAAAATCATAAGTGACCGATATAACAATCTTGCTCACTGCAAAATGAAGCTAACAATGACACAAACATAATAACGTTAAATATTCATTGAACAGTCAAACTCACACTAACTGAATATAAGCTCGCACTAATTTTGAACTAACCTAAAACCATAAGTAACCGATATAACAATCCTGCTCACTGCAAAATGAAGCTAACAATGACACAAACATAATAACGTTAAATATTCATTGAACAGTCAAACTCACACTAACTGAGTATAAGCTCACTCTAATTTTGAACTAACCTAAAACCATAAGTAACCGATATAACAATCCTGCTCACTGCAAAATAAAGCTAACAATGACACAAACATAATAACGTTAAATATTCATTGAACAGTCAAACTCACACTAACTGAATATAAGCTCACACTAATTTTGAACTAACCTAAAACCATAAGTAACCGATATAACAATCCTGCTCACTGCAAAATGAAGCTAACAATGACACAAACATAATAACGTTAAATATTCATTGAACAGTCAAACTCACACTAACTGAATATAAGCTCACACTAATTTTGAACTAACCTAAAACCATAAGTAACCGATATAACAACCCTGCTTACTGCAAAATGAAGCTAACAATGACACAAACATAATAACGTTAAATATTCATTGAACAGTCAAACTCACACTAACTGAATATAAGCTCACACTAATTTTGAACTAACCTAAAACCATAAGTAACCGATATAACAATCCTGCTCACTGCAAAATGAAGCTAACAATGACACAAACATAATAACGTTAAATATTCATTGAACAGTCAAACTCACACTAACTGAATATAAGCTCACACTAATTTTGAACTAACCTAAAACCATAAGTAACCGATATAACAACCCTGCTTACTGCAAAATGAAGCTAACAATAACACAAACATAATAACGTTAAATATTCATTGAACAGTCAAACTCACACTAACTGAATATAAGCTCACACTAATTTTGAACTAACCTAAAACCATAAGTAACCGATATAACAACCCTGCTTACTGCAAAATGAAGCTAACAATAACACAAACATAATAACGTTAAATATTCATTGAACAGACAAACTCACACTAGCTGAATATAAGCTCACACTAATTTTGAACTAACCTAAAACCATAAGTAACTGATATAACAATCCTGCTCACTGCAAAATCAAGCTAACAATGACACAAACATTATAACGTTAAATATTCATTGAACAGTCAAACTCACACTAACTAAATATAAGCTCACACTAATTTTGAACTAACCTAAAACCATAAGTAACCGATATAACAATCCTGCTCACTGCAAAATGAAGCTAACAATGACACAAACATAATAACGTTAAGTATTCATTGAACAGTCAAACTCACACTAACTGAATATAAGCTCACACTAATTTTGAACTAACCTAAAACCATAAGTAACCGATATAACAATCCTGCTCACTGCAAAATGAAGCTAACAATGACACAAACATAATAACGTTAAATATTCATTGAACAGTCAAACTCACACTAACTGAATATAGGCTCACACTAATTTTGAACTAACCTAAAACCATAAGTAACCGATATAACAATCCTGCTCATTGCAAAATGAAGCTAACAATGACACAAACATAATAACGTTAAATATTCATTGAACAGTCAAACTCACACTAACTGAATATAAGCTCGCACTAATTTTGAACTAACCTAAAACCATAACTAACCGATATAACAATCCTGCTCACTGCAAAATGAAGCTAACAATGACACAAACATAATAACGTTAAATATTCATTGAACAGTCAAACTCACACTAACTCAATATAAGCTCACACTAATTTTGAACTACCCTAAAACCATAAGTAACCGATATAACAATCCTGCTCACTGCAAAATGGAGCTAACAATAACACAAACATAATAATGTTAAATATTCATTGAACAGTCAAACTCACACTAACTGAATATAAGCTCACACTAATTTTAAACTAACCTAAAACTATAAGTAACCGATATAACAATCCTGCTCACTGCAAAATGAAGCTAACAATGACACAAACATAATAACGTTAAGTATTCATTGAACAGTCAAACTCACACTAACTGAATATAAGCTCACACTAATTTTGAACTAACCTAAAATCATAAGTGACCGATATAACAATCCTGCTCACTGCAAAATGAAGCTAACAATGACACCAACATAATAACGTTAAATATTCATTGAACAGTCAAACTCACACTAACTGAATATAAGCTCACACTAATTTTGAAGTAACCTAAAACCATAAGTAACCGATATAACAATCCTGCTCACTGCAAAATGAAGCTAACAATGACACAAACATAATAACGTTAAATATTCATTGAACAGTCAAACTCACACTAACTGAATATAAGCTCACACTAATTTTGAACTAACCTAAAACCATAAGTAACCGATATAACAACCCTGCTTACTGCAAAATGAAGCTAACAATAACACAAACATAATAACGTTAAATATTCATTGAACAGTCAAACTCATACTAGCTGAATAAAAGCGCACACTAATTTTGAACTAACCTAAAACCATAAGTAACCGATATAACAACCCTGCTCACTGCAAAATAAAGCTAACAATGACACAAACATAATAACGTTAAATATTCATTGAACAGTCAAACTCACACTAACTAAATATAAGCTCACACTAATTTTGAACTAACCTAAAACCATAAGTAACCGATATAACAATCCTGCTCACTGCAAAATGAAGCTAACAATGACACAAACATAATAACGTTAAGTATTCATTGAACAGTCAAACTCACACTAACTGAATATAAGCTCACACTAATTTTGAACTAACCTAAAACCATAAGTAACCGATATAACAATCCTGCTCACTGCAAAATGAAGCTAACAATGACACAAACATAACAACGTTAAATATTCATTGAACAGTCAAACTCACACTAACTGAATATAGGCTCACACTAATTTTGAACTAACCTAAAACCATAAGTAACCGATATAACAATCCTGCTCATTGCAAAATGAAGCTAACAATGACACAAACATAATAACGTTAAATATTCATTGAACAGTCAAACTCACACTAACTGAATATAAACACACACTAATTTTGAACTAACCTAAAACAATAGGTAACCGATATAACAATCCTGCTCACTGCAAAATGAAGCTAACAATGACACAAACATAATAACGTTAAATATTCATTGAACAGTCAAACTCACACTAACTGAATATAAGCTCACACTAATTTTGAACTATTCTAAAACCATAAGTAACCGATATAACAATCCTGCTCACTGCAAAATGAAGCTAACAATGACACAAACATAATAACGTTAAATATTCATTGAACAGTCAAACTCACACTAACTCAATATTAGCTCACACTAATTTTGAACTAACCTAAAATCATAAGTGACCGATATAACAATCTTGCTCACTGCAAAATGAAGCTAACAATGACACAAACATAATAACGTTAAATATTCATTGAACAGTCAAACTCACACTAACTGAATATAAGCTCGCACTAATTTTGAACTAACCTAAAACCATAAGTAACCGATATAACAATCCTGCTCACTGCAAAATGAAGCTAACAATGACACAAACATAATAACGTTAAATATTCATTGAACAGTCAAACTCACACTAACTGAGTATAAGCTCACTCTAATTTTGAACTAACCTAAAACCATAAGTAACCGATATAACAATCCTGCTCACTGCAAAATAAAGCTAACAATGACACAAACATAATAACGTTAAATATTCATTGAACAGTCAAACTCACACTAACTGAATATAAGCTCACACTAATTTTGAACTAACCTAAAACCATAAGTAACCGATATAACAATCCTGCTCACTGCAAAATGAAGCTAACAATGTCACAAACATAATAACGTTAAATATTCATTGAACAGTCAAACTCACACTAACTGAATATAAGCTCACACTAATTTTGAACTAACCTAAAACCATAAGTAACCGATATAACAACCCTGCTTACTGCAAAATGAAGCTAACAATAACACAAACATAATAACGTTAAATATTCATTGAACAGTCAAACTCACACTAGCTGAATATAAGCTCACACTAATTTTGAACTAACCTAAAACCATAAGTAACTGATATAACAATCCTGCTCACTGCAAAATAAAGCTAACAATGACACAAACATAATAACGTTAAATATTCATTGAACAGTCAAACTCACACTAACTAAATATAAGCTCACACTAATTTTGAACTAACCTAAAACCATAAGTAACCGATATAACAATCCTGCTCACTGCAAAATGAAGCTAACAATGACACAAACATAATAACGTTAAGTATTCATTGAACAGTCAAACTCACACTAACTGAATATAAGCTCACACTAATTTTGAACTAACCTAAAACCATAAGTAACCGATATAACAATCCTGCTCACTGCAAAATGAAGCTAACAATGACACAAACATAATAACGTTAAATATTCATTGAACAGTCAAACTCACACTAACTGAATATAGGCTCACACTAATTTTGAACTAACCTAAAACCATAAGTAACCGATATAACAATCCTGCTCATTGCAAAATGAAGCTAACAATGACACAAACATAATAACGTTAAATATTCATTGAACAGTCAAACTCACACTAACTGAATATAAGCTCGCACTAATTTTGAACTAACCTAAAACCATAACTAACCGATATAACAATCCTGCTCACTGCAAAATGAAGCTAACAATGACACAAACATAATAACGTTAAGTATTCATTGGACAGTCAAACTCACACTAACTGATTATAGGCTCACACTAATTTTGAACTAACCTAAAACCATAAGTAACCGATATAACAATCCTGCTCACTGCAAAATGAAGCTAACAATGACAAAAACATAATAACGTTAAATATTCATTGAACAGTCAAACTCACACTAACTGAATATACGCTCACACTAATTTTGAACTAACCTAAAACCATAAGTGACCGATATAACAATCCTGCTCACTGCAAAATGAAGCTAACAATAACACAAACATAATAACGTTAAATATTCATTGAACAGTCAAACTCACACTAACTGAGTATAAGCTCACACTAATTTTGAACTAACCTAAAACCATAAGTAACCGATATAACAATCCTGCTCACTGCAAAATGAAGCTAACAATGACACAAACATAATAACGTTAAATATTCATTGAACAGTCAAACTCACACTAACTGAATATAAGCTCACACTAATTTTGAACTAACCTAAAACCATAAGTAACCGATATAACAATCCAGCTCACTGCAAAATGAAGCTAACAATGACACAAACATAATAACGTTAAATATTCATTGAACAGTCAAACTCACACTAACTGAATATAAGCTCACACTAATTTTGAACTAACCTAAAACCATAAGTAACCGATATAACAATCCTGCTCACTGCAAAATGAAGGTAACAATGACACAAACATAATAACGTTAAATATTCATTGAACAGTCAAACTCACACTAACTGAATATAAGCTCACACTAATTTTGAACTAACCTAAAACCATAAGTAACGGGATATAACAATCCTGCTCACTGCAAAATGAAGCTAACAATGACACAAACATAATAACGTTAAATATTCATTGAACAGTCAAATTCACACTGACTGAATATAAGCTCACACTAATTTTGAACTAACCTAACCATAAGTAACCGATATAACAATCCTGCACACTGCAAAATGAAGCTAACAATGACACAAACATAATAACGTTAAATATTCATTGAACAGTCAATCTCACACTAACTCAATATAAGCTCACACTAATTCTGAAATAACCTCATCCCATAAGTAAACGATATAACAATCCTGCTCACTGCAAAATGAAGCTAACAATGACACAAACATAATAACGTTAAATATTCATTGAACAGTCAAACTCACACTAACTGAATATAAGCTCACACTAATTTTGAACTAACCTAAAACCATAAGTAATCGATATAACAATCCTGCTCACTGCAAAATGAAGCTAACAATGACACAAACATAATAACGTTAAATATTCATTGAACAGTCAAACTCACACTAACTGAATATAAGCTCACACTAATTTTGAACTAACCTAAAACCATAAGTAACCGATATAACAATCCTGCTCACTGCAAAATGAAGCTAACAATGACACAAACATAATAACGTTAAATATTCATTGAACAGTCAAACTCACACTAACTGAATATAAGCTCACACTAATTTTGAACTAACCTAAAACCATAAGTAACCGATATAACAATCCTGCTCACTGCAAAATGAAGCTAACAATGACACAAACATAATAACGTTAAATATTCATTGAACAGTCAAACTCACACTAACTGAATATAAGCTCACACTAATTTTGAACTAACCTAAAACCATAAGTAACCGATATAACAATCCTGCTCACTGCAAAATAAAGCTAACAATGACACAAACATAATAACGTTAAATATTCATTGAACAGTCAAACTCACACTAACTGAATATAAGCTCACACTAATTTTGAACTAACCTAAAACCATAAGTAACCGATATAACAATCCTGCTCACTGCAAAATAAAGCTAACAATGACACAAACATAATAACGTTAAATATTCATTGAACAGTCAAACTCACACTAACTGAATATAAGCTCACACTAATTTTGAACTAACCTAAAACCATAAGTAACCGATATAACAATCCTGCTCACTGCAAAATGAAGCTAACAATGACACAAACATAATAACGTTAAATATTCATTGAACAGTCAAACTCACACTAACTGAATATAAGCTCACACTAATTTTGAACTAACCTAAAACCATAAGTAACCGATATAACAATCCTGCTCACTGCAAAATGAAGCTAACAATGACACAAACATAATAACGTTAAATATTCATTGAACAGTCAAACTCACACTAACTGAATATAAGCTCACACTAATTTTGAACTAACCTAAAACCATAAGTAACCGATATAACAATCCTGCTCACTGCAAAATGAAGCTAACAATGACACAAACATAATAACGTTAAATATTCATTGAACAGTCAAACTCACACTAACTGAATATAAGCTCACACTAATTTTGAACTAACCTAAAACCATAAGTAACCGATATAACAATCCTGCTCACTGCAAAATGAAGCTAACAATGACACAAACATAATAACGTTAAATATTCATTGAACAGTCAAACTCACACTAACTGAATATAAGCTCACACTAATTTTGAACTAACCTAAAACCATAAGTAACCGATATAACAATCCTGCTCACTGCAAAATGAAGCTAACAATGACACAAACATAATAACGTTAAATATTCATTGAACAGTCAAACTCACACTAACTGAATATAAGCTCACACTAATTTTGAACTAACCTAAAACCATAAGTAACCGATATAACAATCCTGCTCACTGCAAAATAAAGCTAACAATGACACAAACATAATAACGTTAAATATTCATTGAACAGTCAAACTCACACTAACTGAATATAAGCTCACACTAATTTTGAACTAACCTAAAACCATAAGTAACCGATATAACAATCCTGCTCACTGCAAAATAAAGCTAACAATGACACAAACATAATAACGTTAAATATTCATTGAACAGTCAAACTCACACTAACTGAATATAAGCTCACACTAATTTTGAACTAACCTAAAACCATAAGTAACCGATATAACAATCCTGCTCACTGCAAAATGAAGCTAACAATGACACAAACATAATAACGTTAAATATTCATTGAACAGTCAAACTCACACTAACTGAATATAAGCTCACACTAATTTTGAACTAACCTAAAACCATAAGTAACCGATATAACAATCCTGCTCACTGCAAAATGAAGCTAACAATGACACAAACATAATAACGTTAAATATTCATTGAACAGTCAATCTCACACAGACTGAATATAAGCTCACACTAATTTTGAACTAACCTAAAACCATAAGTAACCGATATAACAATCCTGCTCACTGCAAAATGAAGCTAACAATGACACAAACATAATAACGTTAAACATTCATTGAACAGTCAAACTCACACTGACTGAATATAAGCTCACACTAATTTTGAACTAACCTAAAACCATAAGTAACCGATATAACAAACCTGCTCACTGCAAAATGAAGCTAACAATGACACAAACATAATAACGTTAAATATTCATTGAACAGTCAAACACACACTGACTGAATATAAGCTCACACTAATTTTGAACTAACCTAAAACCATAAGTAACCGATATAACAATTCTGCTCACTGCAAAATGAAGCTAACAATGACACAAACATAATAACGTTAAATATTCATTGAACAGTCAAACTCACACTGACTCAATATAAGCTCACACTAATTTTGAACTAACCTAAAACCATAAGTAACCGATATAACAATCCTGCTCACTGCAACATGAAGCTAACAATGACACAAACATAATAACGTTAAATATTCATTGAACAGTCAATATCACACTAACTCAATATAAGCTCACACTAATTCTGAATTAACCTCCACCCATAAGTAAACGATATAACAATCCTGCTCACTGCAAAATGAAGCTAACAATGACACAAACATAATAACGTTAAGTATTCATTGAACAGGCAAACTCACACTAACTGAATATAAGCTCACACTAATTTTGAACTAACCTAAAACCATAAGTAACCGATATAACAATCCTGCTCACTGCAAAATGAAGCTAACAATGACACAAACATAATAACGTTAAATATTCATTGAACAGTCAATCTCACACTAACTCAATATAAGCTCACACTAATTCTGAATCAACCTCAACCCATAAGTAAACGATATAACAATCCTGCTCACTGCCAAATGAAGCTAACAATGACACAAACATAATAACGTTAAATATTCATTGAACAGTCAATCTCACACTAACTCAATATAAGCTCACACTAATTCTGAATTGACCTCAACCCATAAGTAAACGATATAACAATCCTGCTCACTGCCAAATGAAGCTAACAATGACACAAACATAATAACGTTAAATATTCATTGAACAGTCAAACTCACACTAACTCAATATAAGCTCACACTAATTCTGAATTGACCTCAACCCATAAGTAAACGATATAACAATCCTGCTCACTGCCAAATGAAGCTAACAATGACACAAACATAATAACGTTAAATATTCATTGAACAGTCAAACTCACACTAACTGAATATAAGCTCACACTAATTTTGAACTAACCTAAAACCATAAGTAACCGATATAACAATCCTGCTCACTGCAAAATGAAGCTAACAATGACACAAACATAATAACGTTAAATATTCATTGAACAGTCAAACTCACACTAACTGAATATAAGCTCACACTAATTTTGAACTAACCTAAAACCATAAGTAACCGATATAACAATCCTGCTCACTGCAAAATGAAGCTAACAATGACACAAACATAATAACGTTAAGTATTCATTGAACAGGCAAACTCACACTAACTGAATATAAGCTCACACTAATTTTGAACTAACCTAAAACCATAAGTAACCGATATAACAATCCTGCTCACTGCAAAATGAAGCTAACAATGACACAAACATAATAACGTTAAATATTCATTGAACAGTCAATCTCACACTAACTCAATATAAGCTCACACTAATTCTGAATTAACCTCAACCCATAAGTAAACGATATAACAATCCTGCTCACTGCCAACTGAAGCTAACAATGACACAAACATAATAACTTTAAATATTCATTGAACAGTCAAACTCACACTAACTGAATATAAGCTCACACTAATTTTGAACTCACCTAAAACCATAAGTAACCGATATAACTATCCGATTAAACTAACACTAATCGTAACCATAATATAATTTAAAAAAAGTTCCATTACTTGGTTCCAAACTCTTGAACCATTATGACATATCACATTTAATAGCCTGCCATAAAATGCTAACTAAACCCTTAAAAAACCTCGCACGTTTCTACATAAGACTTCTGTATTTAGATCATAAAAAAACATTCAAGTAATTATCATAACAGTGCCTCAATAGAATATCACCTTCAGTGAAATACAAAACGTCCACAAATCAGATGTTACCAAACTTAATTTTAAAAACGTATTATCACATTAAATCACACAAACAACAGCCGAGCAGTATTAGAGATCATATTAGAGAATAAATTCTCAAAACTCATCGTATTATACTATTTGCATATTTAAAGATAGACAGTTAAAAGCGAACATATATTACATTACATTACATTAAAGATACACATCTCATTAAATGAAAACATTCAAACATTCAAGAACAAGGTACATAAACTAGAAAATAATCTAAGGTACAGAAGCCAAGTACATAATGTTTAAAGTTAGTGTTATCTAGACATTGTTTTAAATATAAATATGGAATAAATACATGGACGAATTAGTAATGGGGTAGCCCTTCTGAAGAATAATAGCAAAGTGTTGTTTTCAAAACAAAAGAGGAAAAACTGTTTAAATGCATGACGCTAATACAGGATAGATGATTTAAGTCATGCATAGTTACAGTTATTTAAAACAACAAAGCAAAACATACAAACGATATTCTAAACAAGTAAAACTTAAATCTAAACGTAAAAATTTACTTTAACAAATAAAAACGACAGTTAAAGTCAGTGGTTAAAGCTAACAATACAAAAACACAAATAACATTGGATATTCAATATACAGGCTAATTCACATTAATTCAATATAAGCTTACACTAGCTCTGAACCAAATCTAAACAATGGGTAACAGATCTAACTAACCACCTCACAGCACAATTTAGCAAACAATACAAAAAACATTGTTATACTGACTACTCAAAATACACATCAACTCACAGTAACCCAATATAAGCTCACACTAAGTCTGAAAAACTAAATACAATACCCAACCGATATGACTATATCCTCGATATAAGCTCACAGTAAGTCTAAAAACATCTAAAAACAGTAAGTCTAAACACAATTCCTAACCGATATGACTATATCCTCCTCAGAATGAAATGAAGCCAACAATAACAACAAAACAAACATAGTAACAGTGTTTATTCAAAATACACATTAACTCACAGTAACTCGATATAAGCTCACACTAAGTCTAAAAAACTAAATACAATACCCAACCGATATGACTATATCCTCCTCAGAGTGAAATGAAGCCAACAATAACAACAAAACAAACATAGTAACAGTGTTTATTCAAAATACACATTAACTCACAGTAACTCGATATAAGCTCACACTAAGTCTGAAAAGACTAAATACAATACCCAACCGATATGACTATATCCTCCTCAGAGTGAAATGAAGCCAACAATAACAACAAAACAAACATAGTAACAGTGTTTATTCAAAATACACATTAACTCACAGTAACTCGATATAAGCTCACACTAAGTCTAAAAAACTAAATACAATACCCAACCGATATGACTATATCCTCCTCAGAGTGAAATGAAGCCAACAATAACAACAAAACAAACAAAGTAACAGTGTTTATTCAAAATACACATTAACTCACAGTAACTCGATATAAGCTCACACTAAGTCTAAAACTAAACACAATTCCTAACTGATATGACTATATCCTCCTCAGAGTGAAATGAAGCCAACAATAACAACAAAACAAACATAGTAACAGTGTTTATTCAAAATACACATTAACTCACAGTAACTCGTTATAAGCTCACACTAAGTCTAAAACTAAACACAATTCCTAACCGATATGACTATATCCTCCTCAGAGTGAAATGAAGCCAACAATAACAACAAAACAAACATAGTAACAGTGTTTATTCAAAATACACATTAACTCACAGTAACTCGTTATAAGCTCACACTAAGTCTAAAAAACTAAATACAATACCCAACCGATATGACTATATCCTCCTCAGAGTGAAATGAAGCCAACAATAACAACAAAACAAACATAGTAACAGTGTTTATTCAAAATACACATTAACTCACAGTAACTCGATATAAGCTCACACTAAGTCTGAAAAACTAAATACAATACCCAACCGATATGACTATATGCTCCTCAGAGTGAAATGAAGCCAACAATAACAACAAAACAAACATAGTAACAGTGTTTATTCAAAATACACATTAACTCACAGTAACTCGATATAAGCTCACACTAAGTCTAAAACTAAATACAATACCCAACCGATATGACTATATCCTCCTCAGAGTGAAATGAAGCCAACAATAACAACAAAACAAACATAGTAACAGTGTTTATTCAAAATACACATTAACTCACAGTAACTCGATATAAGCTCACACTAAGTCTGAAAAACTAAATACAATACCCAACCGATATGACTATATGCTCCTCAGAGTGAAATGAAGCCAACAATAACAACAAAACAAACATAGTAACAGTGTTTATTCAAAATACACATTAACTCACAGTAACTCGATATAAGCTCACACTAAGTCTGAAAAACTAAATACAATACCCAACCGATATGACTATATGCTCCTCAGAGTGAAATGAAGCCAACAATAACAACAAAACAAACATAGTAACAGTGTTTATTCAAAATACACATTAACTCACAGTAACTCGATATAAGCTCACACTAAGTCTAAAAAACTAAATACAATACCCAACCGATATGACTATATCCTCCTCAGAGTGAAATGAAGCCAACAATAACAACAAAACAAACATAGTAACAGTGTTTATTCAAAATACACATTAACTCACAGTAACTCGATATAAGCTCACACTAAGTCTAAAAAACTAAATACAATACCCAACCGATATGACTATATCCTCCTCAGAGTGAAATGAAGCCAACAATAACAACAAAACAAACATAGTAACAGTGTTTATTCAAAATACACATTAACTCACAGTAACTCGATATAAGCTCACACTAAGTCTAAAAAACTAAATACAATCCCCAACCGATATGACTATATCCTCCTCAGAGTGAAATGAAGCCAACAATAACAACAAAACAAACATAGTAACAGTGTTTATTCAAAATACACATTAACTCACAGTAACTCGATATAAGCTCACACTAAGTCTAAAACTAAACACAATTCCTAACTGATATGACTATATCCTCCTCAGAGTGAAATGAAGCCAACAATAACAACAAAACAAACATAGTAACAGTGTTTATTCAAAATACACATTAACTCACAGTAACTCGTTATAAGCTCACACTAAGTTTAAAAAACTAAATACAATACCCAACCGATATGACTATATCCTCCTCAGAGTGAAATGAAGCCAACAATAACAACAAAACAAACATAGTAACAGTGTTTATTCAAAATACACATTAACTCACAGTAACTCGATATAAGCTCACACTAAGTCTGAAAAACTAAATACAATACCCAACCGATATGACTATATGCTCCTCAGAGTGAAATGAAGCCAACAATAACAACAAAACAAACATAGTAACAGTGTTTATTCAAAATACACATTAACTCACAGTAACTCGATATAAGCTCACACTAAGTCTGAAAAACTAAATACAATACCCAACCGATATGACTATATGCTCCTCAGAGTGAAATGAAGCCAACAATAACAACAAAACAAACATAGTAACAGTGTTTATTCAAAATACACATTAACTCACAGTAACTCGATATAAGCTCACACTAAGTCTAAAAAACTAAATACAATACCCAACCGATATGACTATATCCTCCTCAGAGTGAAATGAAGCCAACAATAACAACAAAACAAACATAGTAACAGTGTTTATTCAAAATACACATTAACTCACAGTAACTCGATATAAGCTCACACTAAGTCTAAAAAACTAAATACAATACCCAACCGATATGACTATATCCTCCTCAGAGTGAAATGAAGCCAACAATAACAACAAAACAAACATAGTAACAGTGTTTATTCAAAATACACATTAACTCACAGTAACTCGATATAGGCTCACACTAAGTCTAAAAAACTAAATACAATACCCAACCGATATGACTATATCCTCCTCAGAGTGAAATGACGCCAACAATAACAACAAAACAAACAAAGTAACAGTGTTTATTCAAAATAAACATTAACTCACAGTAACTCGATATAAGCTCACACTAAGTCTAAAACTAAACACAATTCCTAACTGATATGACTATATCCTCCTCAGAGTGAAATGAAGCCAACAATAACAACAAAACAAACATAGTAACAGTGTTTATTCAAAATACACATTAACTCACAGTAACTCGTTATAAGCTCACACTAAGTCTAAAAAACTAAATACAATACCCAACCGATATGACTATATCCTCCTCAGAGTGAAATGAAGCCAACAATAACAACAAAACAAACATAGTAACAGTGTTTATTCAAAATACACATTAACTCACAGTAACTCGATATAAGCTCACACTAAGTCTGATAAACTAAATACAATACCCAACCGATATGACTATATGCTCTTCAGAGTGAAATGAAGCCAACAATAACAACAAAACAAACATAGTAACAGTGTTTATTCAAAATACACATTAACTCACAGTAACTCGATATAAGCTCACACTAAGTCTAAAACTAAATACAATACCCAACCGATATGACTATATCCTCCTCAGAGTGAAATGAAGCCAACAATAACAACAAAACAAACATAGTAACAGTGTTTATTCAAAATACACATTAACTCACAGTAACTCGATATAAGCTCACACTAAGTCTGAAAAATTAAATACAATACCCAACCGATATGACTATATGCTCCTCAGAGTGAAATGAAGCCAACAATAACAACAAAACAAACATAGTAACAGTGTTTATTCAAAATACACATTAACTCACAGTAACTCGATATAAGCTCACACTAAGTCTGAAAAACTAAATACAATACCCAACCGATATGACTATATGCTCCTCAGAGTGAAATGAAGCCAACAATAACAACAAAACAAACATAGTAACAGTGTTTATTCAAAATACACATTAACTCACAGTAACTCGATATAAGCTCACACTAAGTCTAAAACTAAACACAATTCCTAACTGATATGACCATATCCTCCTCAGAGTGAAATGAAGCCAACAATAACAACAAAACAAACATAGTAACAGTGTTTATTCAAAATACACATTAACTCACAGTAACTTGATATAAGCTCACACTAATTCTGAAAAACTAAATACAATACCCAACCGATATGACTATATCCTCCTCAGAGTGAAATGAAGCCAACAATAACAACAAAACAAACATAGTAACAGTGTTTATTCAAAATACACATTAACTCACAGTAACTCGATATAAGCTCACACTAAGTCTGAAAAAACTAAATACAATACCCAACCGATATGACTATATCCTCCTCAGAGTGAAATGAAGCCAACAATAACAACAAAACAAACATAGTAACAGTGTTTATTCAAAATACACATTAACTCACAGAAACTCGATATAAGCTCACACTAAGTCTGAAAAACTAAATACAATACCCAACCGATATGACTATATCCTCTTCAGAGTGAAATGAAGCCAACAAAAACAACAAAACAAACAAAGTAACAGTGTTTATTCAAAATACACTTTAACTCACAGTAGCTCGATATAAGCTCACACTAAGTCTAAAACTAAACACAATTCCTAACCGATATGACTACATCCTCCTCATAGTGAAATGAAGCCAACAAAAACAACAAAACAAACAAAGTAACAGTGTTTATTCAAAATACACATTAACTCACAGTAACTCGATATAAGCTCACACTAAGTCTGAAAAAACTA
Source organism: Prosapia bicincta (assembly GCA_036971475.1). Taxonomy (NCBI): domain Eukaryota; kingdom Metazoa; phylum Arthropoda; class Insecta; order Hemiptera; family Cercopidae; genus Prosapia; species Prosapia bicincta. The sequence continues at coordinate 2,025,998 of JBAIZL010000411.1, forward strand.
AATACAATACCCAACCGATATGACTATATCCTCCTCAGAGTGAAATGAAGCCAACAATAACAACAAAACAAACATAGTAACAGTGTTTATTCAAAATACACATTAACTCACAGAAACTCGATATAAGCTCACACTAAGTCTAAAACTAAATACAATACCCAACCGATATGACTATATCCTCCTCAGAGTGAAATGAAGCCAACAATAACAACAAAACAAACAAAGTAACAGTGTTTATTCAAAATACACATTAACTCACAGTAACTCGATATAAGCTCACACTAAGTCTGAAAAAACTAAATACAATACTCAACCGATATGACTATATCCTCCTCAGAGTGAAATGAAGCCAACAAAAACAACAAAACAAACAAAGTAACAGTGTTTATTCAAAATACACATTAACTCACAGTAACTCGATATAAGCTCACACTAAGTCTGAAAAAACTAAATACAATACCCAACCGATATGACTATATCCTCCTCAGAGTGAAATGAAGCCAACAAAAACAACAAAACAAACAAAGTAACAGTGTTTATTCAAAATACACATTAACTCACAGTAACTCGATATAAGCTCACACTAAGTCTAAAACTAAATACAATACCCAACCGATATGACTATATCCTCCTCAGAGTGAAATGAAGCCAACAAAAACAACAAAACAAACAAAGTAACAGTGTTTATTCAAAATACACATTAACTCACAGTAACTCGATATAAGCTCACACTAAGTCTGAAAAAACTAAATACAATACCCAACCGATATGACTATATCCTCCTCAGAGTGAAATGAAGCCAACAATAACAACAAAACAAACAAAGTAACAGTGTTTATTCAAAATACACATTAACTCACAGTAACTCGATATAAGCTCACACTAAGTCTGAAAAAACTAAATACAATACCCAACCGATATGACTATATCCTCCTCAGAGTGAAATGAAGCCAACAAAAACAACAAAACAAACAAAGTAACAGTGTTTATTCAAAATACACATTAACTCACAGTAACTTGATATAAGCTCACACTAAGTGTGAAAAACTAAATACAATACCCAACCGATATGACTATATCCTCCTCAGAGTGAAATGAAGCCAACAATAACAACAAAACAAACAAAGTAACAGTTTTTATTCAAAATACACATTAACTCACAGTAACTCGATATAAGCTCACACTAAGTCTGAAAAAACTAAATACAATACCCAACCGATATGACTATATCCTCCTCAGAGTGAAATGAAGCCAACAATAACAACAAAACAAACAAAGTAACAGTGTTTATTCAAAATACACATTAACTCACAGTAACTCGATATAAGCTCACACTAAGTCTGAAAAAACTAAATACAATACCCAACCGATATGACTATATCCTCCTCAGAGTGAAATGAAGCCAACAAAAACAACAAAACAAACAAAGTAACAGTGTTTATTCAAAATACACATTAACTCACAGTAACTCGATATAAGCTCACACTAAGTCTAAAACTAAACACAATTCCTAACCGATATGACTATATCCTCCTCAGAGTGAAATGAAGCCAACAATAACAACAAAACAAACAAAGTAACAGTGTTTATTCAAAATACACATTAACTCACAGTAACTCGATATAAGCTCACACTAAGTCTGAAAAAACTAAATACAATACCCAACCGATATGACTATATCCTCCTCAGAGTGAAATGAAGCCAACAAAAACAACAAAACAAACAAAGTAACAGTGTTTATTCAAAATACACATTAACTCACAGTAACTCGATATAAGCTCACACTAAGTCTAAAACTAAACACAATTCCTAACCGATATGACTATATCCTCCTCAGAGTGAAATGAAGCCAACAATAACAACAAAACAAACAAAGTAACAGTGTTTATTCAAAATACACATTAACTCACAGTAACTCGATATAAGCTCACACTATGTCTGAAAAAAATAAACACAATTCCTAACCGATAAAACTATCCTCCTTTGAGCGAAATGAAGCCAACAATAACAAAAAATACATAGTAACATTGAATATTCAATATAAACACTAACTCACAGTAACTCAATATAAGCTCACACTATGTCTGAAAAAACTAAACACATTTCCTAGCTGATATAACTTTCCTCCTCAGAGCGAAATGAAGCCAACAATAACAACAAAGGAAACATAGCAACATTAAATATTCATTATACACTCTAACTCAAAGTAACTTAATATAAGCTCACACTAAGTCTGAAAAAAATAAATACAATTGCTAACCGATAAACCTATCCTTCTCAGAGAGAAATGAAGCTAACAATAACAACAAAGGAAACATAGCAACATTAAATATTCATTATACACTCTAACTCAAAGTAACTTAATATAAGCTCACACTAAGTCTGAAAAAAATAAATACAATTGCTAACCGATAAAACTATCCTTCTCAGAGAGAAATGAAGCCAACAATAACAACAAAGGAAACATAGCAACATTAAATATTCAATATACACTCTAACTCAAAGTAACTTAATATAAGCTCACACTAAGTCTGAAAAAAATAAATACAATTGCTAACCGATAAAACTATCCTTCTCAGAGAGAAATGAAGCCAACAATAACAACAAAGGAAACATAGCAACATTAAATATTCAATATACACTCTAACTCAAAGTAACTTAATATAAGCTCACACTAAGTCTGAAAAAAATAAATACAATTGCTAACCGATAAAACTATCCTTCTCAGAGAGAAATGAAGCCAACAATAACAACAAAGGAAACATAGCAACATTAAATATTCAATATACACTCTAACTCAAAGTAACTTAATATAAGCTCACACTAAGTCTGAAAAAAATAAATACAATTGCTAACCGATAAAACTATCCTTCTCAGAGAGAAATGAAGCCAACAATAACAACAAAGGAAACATAGCAACATTAAATATTCAATATACACTCTAACTCAAAGTAACTTAATATAAGCTCACACTAAGTCTGAAAAAAATAAATACAATTGCTAACCGATAAAACTATCCTTCTCTGAGAGAAATGAAGCCAACAATAACAACAAAGGAAACATAGCAACATTAAATATTCAATATACACTCTAACTCAAAGTAACTTAATATAAGCTCACACTAAGTCTGAAAAAAATAAATACAATTGCTAACCGATAAAACTATCCTTCTCAGAGAGAAATGAAGCTAACAATAACAACAAAACAAACATAGTAACATCGAATATTCAATATACAGTCAAACTCGCTCTAACTTAATATAACCTCACACTAATTTTGAACCAACCCTACAAAATACTGTACCTAACCTATATAACTATCCACGTTACAGCAAATCGAAGTTAACAATAACGAAATCTTTATTAGGAGGTGCTGATTCTAGTATTAGTGCAATATTAGTGTGCATGGTAACAATAAGTAGGCTATAAGTAAGTGCTTGTTATAGCATTGGTGCAATATAATTTTTATTATTAGCAAGAAGTAGATCATATGAGGAGATTGACTTTATGATTGGTACAATAATAGCTATTAATCACTTATACAATAGTTTATGACTATCCGAAGTCTAAACTTATATAAAATTACTATATTTAGTAAATTTGTTAAAACTTACTGAGACAGAACGTTTTCGAACGCTATGTGCCGATGTTCATCAGTGTCTCAGGGACTACAAAATTCAAGAAATAATAGCTAGATTTGTACGGTAATACGTGCGGCATACAGAACATATAGTGCGATATAAGTGTGTTCTTATTCTAATATTTTGCCCTGGTAACAATATTTAGGTTATAGGAAAGTGTTGCTACAAACATTATTACAAAGTAGTTGCCTTAGTTACAAAGTTTTAGTGATAAAGTGGTGTGATTCTACCATTAATACTACAGCCCTAATAGTTACCTTAGTAAAAAAGAGTAGCCTAATACAAGTTGCTGATTTTACTTTTAGTAATATTGGCCTAATAGTTGCACTAGTAGCCAAAAAAGCCCAATAGGAGGTTCTGATTCTAACAATCATACTATAGGCCTAACAGTTATCTTAGAATTAATAAGAAGTACGGTAGCATATAAGAATGTGCTGACTTTACGTTTAGCACAATAGAGACAATAGTTGCCCTAACATTAAGGAGGAGGTTATAAGAAGGGTTTGATTCAAACATTAGTACAATAGGCCTAATAGCTGCCCTAGAATTTAGTACTAGCCTATAAGAAGGTGTTGATTGTAACATTAGTACAATAGGACTAATAGCTGCCCTAGAATTTAAAACTAGCTTATAAGAAGGTGTTAATTGTAACATTAGTACAATAGGCCTAATAGCTGCCCTAGAATTTAGTACTAGCCTATAAGAAGGTGTTGATTGTAACATTAGTACAATAGGACTAATAGCTGCCCTAGAATTTAAAACTAGCTTATAAGAAGGTGTTAATTGTAACATTAGTACAATAGGCCTAATAGCTGCCCTAGAATTTAGTACTAGCCTATAAGAAGGTGTTGATTGTAACATTAGTACAATAGGACTAATAGCTGCCCTAGAATTTAGTACTAGCCTATAAGAAGGTGTTGATTGTAACATTAGTACTATAGGCCTAATAGCTGCCCTAGAATTTAGTACTAGCCTATAAGAAGGTGTTAATTGTAACATTAGTACAATAGGACTAATAGCTGCCCTAGAATTTAGTACTAGCCTATAAGAAGGTGTTAATTGTAACATTAGTACAATAGGACTAATAGCTGCCCTAGAATTTAGTACTAGCCTATAAGAAGGTGTTAATTGTAACATTAGTACAATAGGCCTAATAGCTGCCCTAGAATTTAGTACTAGCCTATAAGAAGGTGTTAATTGTAACATTAGTACAATAGGCCTAATAGCTGCCCTAGAATTTAGTACTAGCCTATAAGAAGGTGTTAATTGTAACATTAGTACAATAGGACTAATAGCTGCCCTAGAATTTAGTACTAGCCTATAAGAAGGTGTTAATTGTAACATTAGTACAATAGGACTAATAGCTGCCCTAGAATTTAGTACTAGCCTATAAGAAGGTGTTAATTGTAACATTAGTACAATAGGACTAATAGCTGCCCTAGAATTTAGTACTAGCCTATAAGAAGGTGTTGATTGTAACATTAGTACAATAGGACTAATAGCTGCCCTAGAATTTAGTACTAGCCTATAAGAAGGTGTTGATTGTAACATTAGTACAATAGGACTAATAGCTGCCCTAGAATTTAGTACTAGCCTATAAGAAGGTGTTGATTGTAACATTAGTACAATAGGACTAATAGCTGCCCTAGAATTTAGTACTAGCCTATAAGAAGGTGTTGATTGTAACATTAGTACAATAGGACTAATAGCTGCCCTAGAATTTAGTACTAGCCTATAAGAAGGTGTTGATTGTAACATTAGTACAATAGGACTAATAGCTGCCCTAGAATTTAGTACTAGCCTATAAGAAGGTGTTAATTGTAACATTAGTACAATAGGACTAATAGCTGCCCTAGAATTTAGTACTAGCCTATAAGAAGGTGTTAATTGTAACATTAGTACAATAGGACTAATAGCTGCCCTAGAATTTAGTACTAGCCTATAAGAAGGTGTTAATTGTAACATTAGTACAATAGGACTAATAGCTGCCCTAGAATTTAGTACTAGCCTATAAGAAGGTGTTAATTGTAACATTAGTACAATAGGACTAATAGCTGCCCTAGAATTTAGTACTAGCCTATAAGAAGGTGTTAATTGTAACATTAGTACAATAGGACTAATAGCTGCCCTAGAATTTAGTACTAGCCTATAAGAAGGTGTTAATTGTAACATTAGTACAATAGGACTAATAGCTGCCCTAGAATTTAGTACTAGCCTATAAGAAGGTGTTAATTGTAACATTAGTACAATAGGACTAATAGCTGCCCTAGAATTTAGTACTAGCCTATAAGAAGGTGTTGATTGTAACATTAGTACAATAGGACTAATAGCTGCCCTAGAATTTAGTACTAGCCTATAAGAAGGTGTTGATTGTAACATTAGTACAATAGGACTAATAGCTGCCCTAGAATTTAGTACTACTCTATAAGAAGGTGTTGATTGTAACATTAGTACAATAGGACTAATAGCTGCCCTAGAATTTAGTACTACTCTATAAGAAGGTGTTGATTGTAACATTAGTACAATAGGACTAATAGCTGCCCTAGAATTTAGTACTAGCCTATAAGAAGGTGTTGATTGTAACATTAGTACAATAGGACTAATAGCTGCCCTAGAATTTAGTACTAGCCTATAAGAAGGTGTTAATTGTAACATTAGTACAATAGGACTAATAGCTGCCCTAGAATTTAGTACTAGCCTATAAGAAGGTGTTGATTGTAACATTAGTACAATAGGACTAATAGCTGCCCTAGAATTTAGTACTCGCCTATAAGAAGGTGTTGATTGTAACATTAGTACAATAGGACTAATAGCTGCCCTAGAATTTAGTACTGGCCTATAAGAAGGTGTTGATTGTAACATTAGTACAATAGGACTAATAGCTGCCCTAGAATTTAGTACTAGCCTATAAGAAGGTGTTGATTGTAACATTAGTACAATAGGACTAATAGCTGCCCTAGAATTTAGTACTAGCCTATAAGAAGGTGTTGATTGTAACATTAGTACTATAGGACTAATAGCTGCCCTAGAATTTAGTACTAGCGTATAAGAAGGTGTTGATTGTAACATTAGTACAATAGGACTAATAGCTGCCCTAGAATTTAAGACTAGCTTATAAGGAGGTGCTGATTTTAAAATTAGCACTAATAGGCCTAATAGGTTAGTAGATTTAGAGAGTAGGTGATAAGAGGGTACTGGTTCTAACATTAGTACTATAGGCCAAATAATACCTAAGTACTATGGAGCAGGTTATGAGAAGGTGATTATTCTAACATTAGAACTATACGCCTAAAGTTGCCTTATAAAAGGATGTAGCTTATAGAAAAGTACTTATTCCATCATAGGTACTATAGGCCTAATACAGTAACAACAGTTTATAAGAAGGTACTGATTCTAGTATAGATACTATAGGCGTAATAATTGCCCTGTTAAAATGGAGCAGGTTATTAGAATGTGATGATTCTAACATTAGTCTATAGGCGTAATGGTTGCCCTGGTAAAAATATGTAGCTTATACGAGGGTACTGATTCTAGCATTAGCACTATAGGCCTAATAGTTAACCTAGTATTAGGGAGTAGCAAATAAGAATTTGATAATTCTAACATTAGTACTATAGGCCTAAGAGTGGTCCTAATAACAAAGAGTAGGTTTTAAGAAGATTATAATGCTAACATTAGTACTATAGGCATAATCGTTGCCCTGGTAAAAATAAGTAGCTTATACGAAGGTACTGATTCTAGCATTAGCACTATAGGCCTAATAGTTAACCTAGTATTAGGGAGTAGCAAATAAGAATTTGATAATTCTAACATTAGTACTATAGGCCTAAGAGTGGTCCTAATAACAAAGAGTAGGTTTTAAGAAGATTATAATGCTAACATTAGTACTATAGGCATAATCGTTGCCCTGGTAAAAATAAGTAGCTTATACGAAGGTACTGATTCTAGCATTGGCACTATAGGAATAATAGTTAACATAGTAATAGGGAGTAGCAAATAAGATGTTGATAATTCTAACATTAGTACTATAGGCCTAAGAAGAGCCCTGGTAAAAATAAGTAGCTTCTACGATGGTACTGATTCTAGCATAGGTGCTATAGGCCTAATAGTTGTCCTGGTAAAAATAAGTACCTTATACTAAGGTACTGATTCTAGAATTGGCACTATAAATCTAATAGTTAACCTAGTATTAGGGAGTAGTAAAGAAGAAGTAAGTTGATAATGCTAACATTAGTACTATAGGGTATAAGGCCTAAGAGTTACCCTTATAACAAAGAATAGGTTTTAAGAAGGTGATAATGCTAACATTATTATAGGTCTAACTTTCTCTAATAACAAAAAATAGATTATAAGGAAGTGATGATTCTAACATTAGTACTATAAACAATATAGTTGCCTATTAACAAATACTAGGTTATAAGGAGGTGATGATGATAACATTAGTACTATAGGTCTAACATTCTCCTAATAATAAAGATTAGGTTATAAGGTGGTGACGATTCTAACATTAGTACTATAGGCCTAATAGTTCTCCTAATAACAAAGTGTAGGTTATAAGAAAGTGATCTAACATTAGTACTATAGGCCTAACAGTTCCCATAATAACAAAGAGTAGGTTATAAGGAGGTGATTATTCTAACATTAGTACTATACGCCTAACAATTCCCCTAATAACAAAGAGTTGGTTATAAGCAGGGGATGATTCTAATATTAGTAGTATAGGCCTAAGTGTTGCCCTAATAACAAAGAGTAGGCTATGAGGAAGTGATGATTCTAACATTAGTACTATATGCCTAATAATTGGCCTAATAACAAAAAGTAGGATAGGAGTGATGTTTCTAACATTAGTACTTTAGGCCTAATAGTTCGCCTAATAACAAAGATTAGGTTATAAGGAGGGGATGATTCTAACATTAGTACTATAGACCTAATTGTTTCCCTAATAACAAACAGTAGGCTATGAGGAGATGATGATTTTAACATTAGTACTATACGCCTAACAATTCCCCTAATAACAAAGAGTTGGTTATAAGGAGGGGATGATTCTAACATTGGTAGTATAGGCCTAAGTGTTGCCCTAATAACAAAGAGTAGGCTATGAGGAAGTGATGATTCTAACATTAGTACTATAGGCCTAAGTGTTGTCCTAATAACAAAGAGTTGGTTATAATGAGGCGATGATTCTTAGTACTATAGGCCTTATAGATGGCCTAATAACAAAGAGTAGGTTATAAGGAGTTGATGATTCTAACATTAGTGTTTTATTCCTTATAGTTGGCCTAATAACTAAGGGTAGGTTATAAGGAGGTGATGATTCTAACATTAGTACTATAGGCCTAACAGTTCCCCTAATAACAAAGAGTTGGTTATAAGGAGGGGATGATTCTAACATTAGTACTTTAGGCCTTATAGTTGACCTAATAACAAAGCGTAGGTTATAAGGAGGTGATGATTCTAACATTAGTACTTTAGGCCTTATAGTTGGCCTAATAACAAAGAGTAGGTTATAAGGAGGTGATGATTCTAACATTAGTACTATAGGCCTAAATGTTGCCCTAATAACAAAGAGTTGGTTATAAGGAGGTGATGATTCTAACATTAGTACTATAGGCCTAACAGTTTCCCTAATAACAAAGAGTTGGTTATAAGGAGGGGATGATTCTAACATTAGTACTTTATACCTTACAGTTGGCCTAATAACTAAGGGTAGGTTATAAGGAGGTGATGATTCTAACATTAGTACTATAGGCCTAACAGTTCCCCTAATAACAAAGAGTTGGTTATAAGGAGGGGATGATTCTAACATTAGTACTTTAGGCCTTATAGTTGACCTAATAACAAAGCGTAGGTTATAAGGAGGTGATGATTCTAACATAAGTACTAAAAGCCATATAGTTGGCCTAATAACAAAGAGTAGGTTATAAGGAGGTGATGATTCTAACATTAGTACTATAGGCCTAAGTGTTGCCCTAATAACAAAGAGTTGGTTATAAGGAGGTGATGACTTAACATTAGAAAAATAATCAAAAATAATAAATAATACAAGTTACTTAAGATTAAACCCTTATGTACATTTTGATGACCATGTCATCATCATCAGAGGGTCTTATTACAAAATACAATCTAGCACACAAGAAGTTACAAACTAGAATGATGTTCTGATCATTCTAGTTTGTAACTTCTTGTGTGCTAGATTGTATTTTGTAATAAGACCCTCTGATGATGATGATGACATTGTCATCGAAATGTACATAAGGGTTTAAAGTAAATTGTTTTATTTGTTATTTTTGATTATTTTTGTGGTATTGGGGTTCTTTCTAATATTTTCATTGTAATATATAATTATGTGTAATGAGAAAATAAAACCAAACATATTTGTTGATTCCATCTTCACGCGAGCTACAAGTTTCCACTAAAACAACTGTAAATATTTTACAACTTACCTACTGTAGCACTTAGTTGTATTTATTGACGAAACCATTTTGGGAGTTGTGTTCCATGGTCAACTCAACTGTTAGGGTCTGAGTTGACAATGGGACACACATCCCGAAACATCCGTCTTCAACAAATATAAGGGCTACTATAGGCAAGTTAAATATATTTACAAGAGTTTTAGTAAAACTAAACATTAAAGCTATTATTTAGTAATGAATGACATTAAAATTGCAGGTAATAATCAAGTAGCAAGTGAGTTTGTTTAGATGTTGTTGTAATGACAACCATGTCGAAATATCCAAACATTAAACACGTTGCAATGTGTACACTAAATATCTCCTTGCCTTAAATAAATCAGTGTAAATTAAATAATAATGCAAATTTAAAATTTTTTTGCTACAATAGCTTTTCTGTATTTAAAAAAATAGCTAAATACGGATCAAAGAAGAGTTTAATAATGTCATGCTAATGAGTACAAATGTATTACTACAGACATATAAACAAATAGGATCAAACAAATAGGATCAAACAAATAGCGAATTTAGTGTTTACTATTTGGTGAGCTCTATAGACACCACAATCAATATTCATGTAATTGTTATAAAAGGCACCATAACATTATACGCAGTGGAAACCAGAAGACTGGCTGGAGTGGATGCAAGACGGTAAATTCTTAAAACATGCGTAGGTTATACTGTACTATGGAGGTATGTCGGATTTGTCGAGAGCAGGAAATAACAAAATGTAAAATAAGACGGGTTATGCCACTAAAAGAACAGCTAGGATTGGCCACGTCAACAAGATTAATGAAAGACTACCAAAGACTACAAGGAATATCACAAACAAAAAGAAAATATGCTCCGGCAAAATTCGATGCTAAAGATTGTGTGCGTGCGTGTGTGTGTGTGTGTGTGTGTGTGTGTGTGTGTGTGTGTGTGTGTGTGTGTGTGTTTGTGTAGGCCTATATATATATATATATATATATATATATATAAAACAATTAAAATTAATAATGATATATTATTTTTTACTCAGTCTCACAAAACGACAAAGTTGTTCAGTTATCTTTTAAAATATATTATTACTATTTGAAATCCAAATTATTTTCTTTTAATACTATATAAAAAAATACTTGTAAATCATATATATCAAACATAACCTGCAAAATATATAAAATGAAACAAAAATACATATAACCTTTACATCTGTAAAAATACTCATCTGGTGCTACAATGTAATTAATTAAGTTATTGTAAAAAATTAAAAAACTGAAAAAGTTATAGTAACTTTTTATTACGTGTTAAACTTGATTTTAACCTTATGCTGCCTTTACACTTGTTTTTTCATTCTTTTATTAATAATAACGTTAAAACTTTATTATAAACTATTATTTATTTTTCTCTCTGATTTGTTTTCTAATTACAGATCCAAATACCTTGTCGTTCCAAACCCTCTGCGCCGAAAATATTTAAATAAGGGATTCATCGGTTAGCAATCCATCTTCAGTACTAAGATAAGTTAAAAACATTAAACAATTTCATACTTTTTTTTATCCTATTTCCGGAAATCGTTGTCTACTTCTAATTAATACTGCTTTATGAGGGTGTAGCCGGAGAAGGACGTATTGACGATGAATAGAATGTAGTGACGTCATTTGTCAGCTCGTTGTCATAGTAACGTTGACCACTATGTTACTATGCCAACGTCCAAATGGTAAGGTCATGATAGCAAGGAGTTGGTTCAGTACTTACTAATGCAACTATATTAGTAGGTACTGGTTGGTCTTAGGTTAACCAGTTAAGTCAGCCTCCCCCACCGCCTACAGGCTCCTCCCACTTATTAAAGGAAAATAGTAGTTCCAATTTTATTGATCTAGGTTTGAAGCCGCTGAAGTGGTATAGTCTGTATCTGATTCTATCATAATATTAATTTTATAGCCTGATTTTGTTAACTTGAAATTATATTTTAATTTATCACCTTATTTTAAACTGCGACAAATATTTAACCTCCGTATTTTAAAAAATTACTAAAACTATAAAACTTGTTATTTCGCCACAATAATAAATTGGCCGTTTTCTCAGCCTATAAATGTCATATTCGTGGCATTTTCAAATTGTTTAACAGAATTTTATTTACACTTTTTAAATAGAAAAGGAATAGCTAAGTTATCACCAATTTTTAGTCTTTCGATGCATAGTAATATGTTGGGATTTTTTCTAAGCATGTCTTCGTTAAAATACTACGCTATTGTTCTATTCCGAAAACAATAGAAACAAATATAATTAAATAATAAAAATATGGTACAACTCACAAATATACAATTTTTTATTTCAAACGCGTTTCAACGACTACTTTGTCGTCATCCTCAGTGAAAATACACAAATGAAAGTAACTAAAAAATATATATATATTAAACATAACCTATAAAGTTTTAGCAAAAGTAAAAACAAAAGTATAAAGTTTTTGCTAAAACTTTATAGGTTATGTTTAATATATATATTTTTTTTAGTTAATTTCATTTGTGTATTTTCACTGAGGATGACGACAAAGTAGTCGTTGAAACGCGTTTGAAATAAAAAATTGTATATTTGTGAGTTGTACCATATTTTTATTATTTAATTATAACTTTCACTCACAAGCCAGCTCGAATATTATTTATTAATAGAAACAAAATTTAGAAAAATATTTTTTTATAGTGCGGTTCATAATGAGTGGAAGAAATATTTGGTGATTTTATACAATTTAATTTTAATAAGTAAGAGAAAATTAAAATTACCTCACCATCGGGTAAGCCTTCTGGTAAATTTAAATACATTAAGTACAACCAACTATTATAGTGTGCTATAGTTAGTCAAAATGTTTTAGTATCTGCTTGGTTAGGCTGAAATTAGTTAACTTAATGTTGTTTTTAGTTAATCAAAATATTATTCAAGTATTTTGAAACGCACTGCTATTTAAACTGAACTTTGGTACTTATAAAATTTTATTTTTAATCTCGATAACGTATGATACATTTACTTAAAAAGTATTTTGTACACAACTTACACATTACAATGCACATAAAATTTAAAACAAATTCAGGATTATAACTGACCATTTTGTATGTAGGTCGTAATTCTTCTGCCTACTCGTTGTTTTCCAATGCTCAAAATCTTTATACATCAGAGAAATTGTCATAAATTTAAGAATCGATTAGACTTTGAACATTTTAAAATAAATACATAACATTACTTTGCACATATTTGGTAAGAAATTTGTTTTAATAATTCCATTAATAATTATTTGGTAAGTAAAGCTTTTAAATGTCTCTTTTCTACTCACTGTCGTTGTATCACCTGCGGCAGGAAATTGGTCTTGTTTTTGAACTTCTATTCTTGTACACGTTTACTGAATCAAACGAATTTGAACTGATTTTGTTTAAATTGACTACATAAAACAACAGGAAGAATGAAGAAGAAGTCGATGCATCGTCAGTTCTCCTGACCTCTGCCGTTGCTTCAATGTTGCGCAATCCTGCCAGAGGCCGTATTTAAAGCATCTGTACCTCCAGATGCATGCGTACTGCATCCCGTCTTATCCCGGAGATGCAGGGTCTAATCAATACCCTATGCAGCTGGGTGGGCACTGCAAGCAGATCTTGCAGTCAGATCACGCCCCTTTCCTTTTTGCAGAATTTTTTAGTAAAGTTTTAATTGAACTTCTAAATACGACACTCTTAAATATTTTCTCTTTTTATTAAAACACTATTTTTGGCGACAATTCTCTTTAAAACCAAATCTATTTCATCTAGCAGATTTTTAAAGGTATCTAAATTTATTTATCAAAAATAAACAAATGTGTCCAAATTTACAATGTTATGTGTTTCCGTGTACGTGGGTTTGTGTGTGTGTGTGTGTGTGTGTGTGTGTGTGTGTGTGTGTGTGTGTGTGTGTGTGTGAGTGTGTGTGTGTGTGTGTGTGTTTGTGTGTGTGTGTGTGTGTGTGTGTGTGTGTGTGTGTGTATGTGTGTGTCTGCCGGGTGTGTGTGTGTTTGAGCTAGTGTGTGTATCTCTACACACACAGACGCGCGCACACACACACACACACACACACACACACACACACACACACACACACACACACACAAACACACACAAACACACACACACACACACACACATATACACACATGCCATGCATATATGCATACTGGTCTACATATATTGTTTAAGGTAATGGTTGTCATGTATATTTTTTTAAGTATAAAAACTTTCATAAACAAAAACTCAAATTGAATGTAACAAACTGACTAACTAATTTCGGTTTGCACTTGTATGTTACAGAAATCTTAATTTAATTTTCTTGCTCCTGCAAAATTCAAAATGAAAAGGAGCTTAAGAAATAAGATAAAATTCTACCATAACAGAAATGTTAACAGAATTTTAAGACTTTAAGGTAAAATAAATCAAATTCATTTTGAAATGAATTACATTACATTTTGAAATTAATACCTAAAAAAAGATTAAATACCAATGGAAAAACTCCAAGATAAATTTAGGTTTAACTTTTGATAAAGGTTATTACCTCGTGTTCTTTAAAAACTAACATTTAGACCTAAGTATCTTAACACCAAACCTTCCCTATCTTTCTTCCTCCCAAACACTGTTTCCTTTCCTATAATTATTTCAATTATAAACTGTTATTTTATACTCGCTGTCCAGAGTTATTCTTGAAATAATTACCTCTGAAGATAATTGCTACCGAACGGGAATATAGGCCTACATAAGGATTTAAATGAAATGTGTTTGTGGTTTAGCGATTTTATTTTTAAAAAAAAAGCACAGTTGCACCAAGTTTTTATAAACTGTTAGTTTGTTTTGTGAACTTTTCTTGTATTAAAAGAATTCATAATTATAGAACGTTTATCTAAAACGCGTTTCAATGACATTATGACATCATCATCAGTGATACTTATTGAATGAAACACTGATTATGATTTAATGTCATGGAAACGCGTTTGAGATTAAAATTTTATAATTGTGAGTTGTATATATTTCTTGTGTTTATAAACTCAACTCACAAGCTGGCTCGAATATTGTTTATTTTCTTGAATTCTTTGTTAATGCTCTGACTACCAGATACGTATAGGGTAATTATTACTATTATTTCTTCTATGTGTTTATAAACTCAACTCACAAGCCGGCTCGAATATTGTTTATTTTCTTGAATTCTTTGTTAATGCTCTGACTACCAGATACGTATAGGGTAATTATTACTATTATTTCTTCTATGTGTTTTTTGTACCCTAAATACTATTTTGTTCTTACACAATTCACTCCTGTAAATATAGTTTCTTCATCAACAACTCCCAGATAACTTGCACCTTGATCATTTAGCAGATGTGATACAAACAATGCTTTGAAAAATTATTACAAACTCAATAATGAAGCAATGTTAAATCGTTCCATTCATCAGCTGTTTACATGGGAATTGTTTACGCCTTGTGGTATAATGATAAGCCTGTTGAAACAACAATAAGCACTTGTTTTACAATTTGGATTAGAATTCCATATAGTTTTAAATACAAATACAAGTATGTGTAAAAGTAAATACAACATTATTGAAGTAGTAGAGATTTACATGGCAACTGTAGCGTTCTTTGGCATTATTATAAACTATTTGAGCTAAAAGGTATTAAAATAAAATATTAAAATGTAGACAAAATTATAAGAAGCTACGTAGAAGAGCCAATGTGGTGAGAAGGTCAAGGGTAAACAGCTGAACCTAGGTAGTTTTCAGCCCCCAGACAGGATTTATTGATCAGTCTCGAGTGAAGTTTGTATTGCCATCACCATAGCAACCCCGAAGACTAGGTCAAACTCTCCGTCGCCATAGCAACCATAGAGATTCGATTTCCCATCTCCGCTGATTTGGCAAGTTGTTTGCTGCAAACGTTCAAGTACATAAACATTATGAGTATATTATAATAAATAAAACTCCCTAAAGCTGATTGATGTAATCATCTTTAATTCACTGATTAAACTTTAGAGTAGAGGCTTTGCTTGGTAAAAGGAACGATGTTTCGAAACTTGTCAGCAAGTAAGCCTTTACGTATTCACTCAGTTGTGTATCTTTTAATTATAGTAAAACCTTCTAACCACAAAAACGTTTCATTTTAATCCTGATGTACATTTCGATTGCAAAGCAATCATCTGCAGAGGAAATTACTACAAGACGAGTACAAATTATTAGAGTCCTGAAGATGATTGCTTTGCAATTGAAATTTACATCAGGATTTAAATAACAAGATTTTGATGTTAAGATGGTTTTATTTATTTATAATACAAAAAGCACACCACAGTTACCTCAAGTTATTATTCTGTGTAGGCCTACTTATTTTAAAATGTACAAAACTTTTGTTCAATTTACAATTTAAAATTACTGGTAAGAACACATTTTAAAATATTTATAATATTCATAATCCAATTAAACTCATTGTCCTATAATTTAATAATCGACTCATATTTTCAGCTTTTTTTTAATATGTTTGATACTTTTTTAAATAATTTCATACTATCCGATACTTCATAAATACACGAGTAATTTTTGCTATTTTTGGTTTCAGCAAATTTTATTTATTTCTGTTATTATTGTTTGAACATAATTTTATTAGTTCGTATATGCCTATTAATCAAAAACCTATTTCTATCTTTATTTATTTTCATCTCCATACTGTTCTACCTATTAATATTGGTTTTGTGTTTACAAAACTTTGCCTATGTCTTCATCTTTAGTTCTTCAACTTCTTCTATACTTTTGTCTATTTCAGTCGAGTTCATCACTTCTTCTTGGGGGCATGAATGGCTTATTTGTAACAACATTAGAGCTGTTTCACTGCAGATGTTGCTGGTTGTTCTTCTTATGTAATTTCCTATCTCATACAATAAAAACAAACATCTCTAGAACAGAGCCGCAATACGGTAGTTCAAATATACCTTAAATTCCTTTAAACAGATTATAACACTCCATTGACCTTACGTTATCCTAAAGCGCTACTCAAACACACACCATCGAACAAAACAATATTTTTACTAAAAGTCTAATCTAATGGAGTATAGAAGATACGAAAGACCTGACCATTCGGAAGATTCTACTGATCCCGAGTAGTTTTGGAAAGCGGTCGAAACTATGGTGTCTTGTAGGAGGACTATCTCATCTCAGGGACGGACCCGTCACCAGTTCAGGGCTTACAGTAAGACTTTAGGGGTCATACAGACTGGTAACGGAGGCGCCAAAGCCAGTGCCCAAGGTTACTTACCTAGGCGGGGGTCACGAGGTTGAGATTGGATTCACAGGGCCGTAATCTTATAAGATGGACTGAAAATTCTCCTCATTTAGTTAGCAACTATCTTTCTATTCTTAGACTTGAGAGGTGGAGCCGAAAGACAAAGACTTGAAATCACCATCATTATTTTTTCGCCGTTTTTCTTTTCTTCATCAACTTTTCAACACAACACACCGGTCAATGTCAAGATTGTCTATTGTTGACAACATTTTTAAGAAGCCACCACGGTTTTGATGATAAAATCTTTATTATTAAATTGAATAGTGGTAAATTATTGAATACATAACGAAGAGTTATAGAAATATGTAGCATAATAAATAGAATATGTAGAGATTATTATTGATTTGAATTTCCATTCCGTAAATTCAGTGGTTTTCATCTTCTGCGTGTCACGACTTGCCATGTCAACAACTAATTCTGTTTCCAAACAGAAATATAATTTTTTGTTTAGTTAACCCTCAAACTCCATTACGTTTGCTAACTCCTCTATGTCGTTTTTTTAAATATAATGTTTAAAAAGGTCACAATCATCAAAAAAATTAATGCGGAAACATAATTTTATTGGACAAAGTATTACAGTTTTATTATATCTATTTCCCTATTTCTTATATGCTTATACGAGTACATTTGTAAGCTTACTTAAATACACTGATATTATACATTTCTGGAATATGTTTATCTATTAATCAATTATTTTTATGTTTTGTTTTGTCCCTTTATTTTGCTAGACATTCATTATGTATGTATTATGTCAGCTAGGGTGTATATTATATCAGAGTAAGATTCATTGAAACCAGTCACTGAACCAACTCACAGAGCTTCACAAACTGATCTTTGTGGCTCCTGGGATACACAAGTCAGCTGTTTGTTCACTAAATAACGTCAAATTAGGTTATTTTACCCACGTAAACAAAACTAAGTAATTAATTGGTTTTTGTAAAATGAAAAAAGAAAACATAGAGTTTTCGTAGTCTTATGAAGTTAATAGAAAATAGAAAAATGTTTAAGAAACTAAAGGATAAAATAGCCGAGGAAGTTAAACAATCGCCATTAAAATCAGTTCAACAACTTGCCCATGTAAGTATGTTTTTATACATTTTGCTATTTTGAATATAATTTTCAATAAATATTTTCATCATTAATACGTGAAAGTAATTTTTAATTTTAAAACAAACAAGTAATATATTTTACTAATTGTAATTATTAAAATTTTTATTTTTTTAATTACCGTATTTTGAATTGTTCAATTTATAAAATTAGTTTATGTAATCAATCAAAATATTTATTTTTGTAAAACACAAGGTGATATTTGATTGAATAGATACGTACAATTCATTTCAACAATTCGATAGCATAATAATAAACACAGTTGTTGATATGATTTTCTTTCTATTAACATGAGATTATTTTGAAATTACAGTTAAGTTTTATCTCTAATGTTTGGCAATAATTGATAGAAATTGGTCCATATTGTGTGTGTGTGTTTTTTTTAATTTTCACTCATGTTGCTTAAATATACATTCTAAGTAAGAACAGTGATTTTATGACCAGATTATTTATACCTGTTCTGAAGTTCCATAAAACCTAATGCTGATGTGCCAAATGTAAACATTTTGAAAAAAAGACAAAAATAACTTCACAAGAAAGTGTATAAAAACTGTTCTTTTTTATATAAAACAGAGCATTATATTGTACTGCATTAGAATATAGCTACGAAGGGTTAATATTTTCATTAGCGAACCATTTAAATATTTGTTAGAAAACATTGGTAATGTTTTGCATCACTGTACATAAAGAGGCAGTTTTTCCTTTTTAACTCTTTAACTGTTTAACTTGTTTATTAGAAAACAATATCTTTAAAAAAAACAAATCTAGATTATCTTTATTGTAATGTAGTGCTATGTTTTATAGAAAACCCTGATTTTATAGTTTGCAATGTTGAAAGAGAGTATAAATGTGTCTTTTTTAAGATGAATTTTTGTAATATCAGTACCAGTTTCATTATTTTCTGTTGTTCCTGAGGTCTCTACATCACCAGGTATAAAATGTTCCAAGAATATCGATTACATCTGGGCCACTGATAAAAATCCCTTAAATATTGATTAAAATGGTATTAGTTGAAAATTATTTTACCTACTTTGATTTTTTCATTTTTTAGAAAGGAGGAAGTTATTTTAATTGTTGTAAACTATCAATATTTAAAAGTACATTAATTATCGCCATATAAACATATCCTTATTTAGAAACTTATGAGTAATTAATGTTACAACAAAACCATTATCAAGAAATTGGCTTCATCATCTCATCAGTCACATCACAGGACACTCTTCTTATTTTACCTTAAATTAAATCATAACGTATGATTTCGTACTAATTTTAACTTATAGGTTAGGTTGTAGAAAAGCTAATTTAACAGGTTATGTTACTTTATTGTTTATTATCAAGTTATAATGTTAATAGTCAATATTTTTTATTCCTAATATATATATTTATATTACAATATATCTTACTACAATTAATTCAGTATATTGATATTGACTGACATATTTTTATTCCGATTTTTCAAAGGATGAAAAAACTGATTGTTGTACAGTTACTGCAGTGTATAAGAAACCAATCAGTTGCTACAGTGTAGGCCTATATTATGATTAACAATTTTTTTGACCAGACACCTTGTTGTTGCTAGGTTGTAAAATAGATATAATAATAATATGTTATGTAATAATTTAAAATTTTGTTATACAGTGATCTATTTTATAATATCCATATATTTTATATTATTTCATATGTATTTGAGGTTAAGTTTGTAAATTTCTTTAAATAGAAATACTATTCAAGATTTGTGACATTTACAGTCACTTCCTTCTTGTTCAGATGAGAAACATATGTAAAAGAGAGAGAAATCAAAGTGTGGCCAATCTTTATTAACTATTAACATAATTTCAATCTTAATGGATTCTAATTTTGTTTATGGTTGAACGCTTACCACAGTAATACATACAGTATAAAGTAAAAAAAAACAACACATATATTGTAAATATATAAAACAAAACTTGGAGTCTTTGTTCGTGACTCGCAGCATTGATCAATGCACTGATCTAGTGTGAACACATCTGCTGAAAATGTTTAGTAAGTAGTGGTTTTTGCGAAGGGATATCAATAGGTATATATTCATATAAACTAGTATTTTATAAAATGGTGAATATTGAAAAAATTTAGTAAAAATATATAAAACTAATTACAGGATTTGATTCCGGCTTGGCTTCTGTATCAAAGATAACTAGGCGATTTTATCACGCTTCATCACTGTATCTTTTAGTTCCAATAGTTTATAAGGAAAACTATATTTTTATTGTAATAAAGAGGATATTTGTAGCTATATTTCAACTCTGTTCTCTCAGTCATAAACTCAATACATGTTTGTTTTTGTTATTGTGAAATGTTTTCTGAACTTATATATTAATACTTCAAAAAATATTTTCATAATCTCTTGCTCTGTTCTAATTAAACAATGAGTGAAAACTATCAATCAACATAGGCATTTTTCTGTTTTAACTAGAGAAGGGTTCACTTCTATGTTAAATAAAAAAATATACAAGTGAAGGATTGTTCTATCTCATTTCATGGTTTAAGCACTTTTAATTATCTAAGGTTTATATTAAGAGATTAAAAAACAATATATACGCCATTTATAGTACTTTATATAATCTTTGCCACTCTAAATTAAATAGAACCTATTATAATGGTAAAAATAATTTAGTACATATAGTGCTTAAGTAAGTGGTTTAATTTTATAAACAATAATTAGACTTATTTTGCCAGTCTAAGAAGCTAAATTTTCTAACTTACTCTAGTCACCATATCATCACCTTCAATCTTTAACAATAAGAAACTGTAGCAGGAGAATGGTGTGACAAGTGTGACAATGACTAAAGTATATTTACCTTTTGTCAATATTAATTGTTTGATAAACTTATTTATTCAACTTGTATTCCTAAAAATGGAAAATTTATGCTTCAAATTTAAAGGTATAACATAAAGACATTATTTAAAGATTTTTTCTAAATAATTTTTTTAATAAAAGTAATAGAGGTAGGTGGAGAATAAAATTTTGTGAGCATTTGTCTTCCAAAAATTAGACAGTTTATTATTTAATTTATTGTTTATAAGTACTATGGTGTACATTCCTTGATCAATTAACAATCATTCGTAAAATAATACAGCTAATATATTGGTGGTTACATAATATTTTCAGATTTTTAAATATTTGTTTTATTGGAAGAATTTTAGGATGTGTAATTTTTATACAGAATATGTATATATTCTGTGTTTATATATTTTGCTATATACATAATAATTTTAGTAACTAACAGAAAAAAGGATATTTATAGTATTGTAAAATTATTTCTTTATGCATTTATGATTTATTACACTTTTGCTATTACTTGTGACCAGTTTTTTTGTTAACTAAAAGTTGTTAAATTGTTAACTTACACTTGGAGAAAAATGTTTTCGTCTTACAACTTCTTCAGCCTCGTATTTTTGCCGCTAAGAATGCTGCAGTTGTGCTTCCTCAGTACCATTTTTTTGAAAGTTAGAAGTGATGTGATCGAAGAGTATGTGTGATCTGTGCCGTGTTTGTACATTTAGGATGTCATTTTTATGTGTGTTGCTATGTCTATATATATCATACTGTTCTAGTGTGTTTAATTTATGGCCTTTGTTGCATGTGTGGAGGATGCTCATGTTATTTTCAATACTTTTGCATGGGTGTTTAGTGTCCATGAGGTGATTTGCGAAGGTGGATTCAATAGTAGTGTGCAGTACGCTTTTGTGTTCTTTTTATCTTTCGGCAAGAGATCTGCCTGTTTGTCCAATATAGAACTTATTCCAGTTGTTGCATTTTAGTTTGTATACTCCTGGGTTATTGTATGTGTTGGTATTGTTATTAATGCTGTGTCTGATAGCTGTTTGGCTTTTATTTGTTGTTCTGTAAGCTACATTGTATCCTGCTTTTTTAATTTTTAAAATAGCACACCAATTCGAAGTTGTAAGACGAAAACATTTTTCTCCAAGTGTAAGTTAACAATTTAACAACTTTTAGTTAACAAAAAGTCTGGTCGCAAGTAATAGCAAAAGTGTTATAAGTAATTAACAACCAGCTCGTCATGAACAGCAACAAGATTTTGGCATTTATGATGACATATTTTTAAGGTCCTGTTATATTTTATTGTTTTTCAAAAAAAAAAGCTAATGGTTACTACCTAATAACCATATCCTTCCCACCTGGCTCATTAGTCCTAATGACAGTAAGTTACAGTGAGGAGCAGAAAGAATTTGTGTTTGAACTTAGCAAGGTACACCATTGCAGCTGCATTTTAAACAGCTGGAAGCATAAAATTCCAAGAAAACTTATTCGTTTTGGGTCAACACTACGCAATCTCCACCACAGTAAATGTATTGATTTAATTCTTTATTTAAATGTCCGGTATACCGACATGTATATATATATATATATATATGAATTTTAAAAGTATGCATAATTCATAACACTCAAAAAATTTCTTCCTTTTTTCAGAAAGGTCGTTTAGAGCAATAGGATATCTGGTCAATTTAGGTCTAGGTGAACAGATTCTTCTGTACTTAAAAATAAGTTTTAATAACTTGCATTAATATCTCTAGATTATGAACATGTAATAATATGCTAGTGTTTTGTTATGGCATGTACCTAAGGTGCTGATCGGAGAGCTCCTATCATATAACCCAATGTATCGTACTTTGTAATTTTAAATAAATCCATTGTATTGTTCATTTTAACTTACTTTACAAATCCTTTAGTTTGCAGTAAAAATTTAAAAAACAATTTTTTTAATGTTAATTGTAACTTTGTATTAATAGAATAAATAAAATTTGTCTGTTTTGCAGGCAGTTGTTTCCCCTTCTAGCAGCTCTGTGTTTGAACCTTCTTCCAACAATGATCACTTCTGCATTGATGAGAACGATGATGATCTTCAAGGTATCAGAATATTTATTAACTTTATAATTCTTTCTCTGGAAATTTGCTGCAAGTTTTAGTCTTGTTTTAAATTTTCTATTATAAGATACATTATAACTAATAAGCTGAAATGCTTGTGGAAATAATTTTTGTTATTGACATTATTTACTCTTAAGGACGTCTGATGTCAATTATTGGAGGACATAAGGATCCAATTGTTTAACTACGTTGACAATAATAAAAAAATTTGCTAAGTTTAAAGGTATTTTATTGTTGTATAAATGTAAATCTAAATTAGATGTAGGCAGTCATGAAACATCAGTATACTTTAATGACTTGCGTGTGTGACTGTAAGAAAAAGCCCTATTAACAACTGCAAATTAATCATTTAAACATTTTAAAATGGACTAATATTAATATAACAATAACAATTTCAGCTCATGAGTCCTCATTAACATCATCATTTGTACCTACAAAAGAAAAGAAATTAGTAATCATAAAACCTCTTTAAGGTGCGTCTAGTAGAGCATCGATTTCGTATGACATAAAATCATCACACAACTTTGTAATACAATTTAGTTATGATATACAAATTGTATAGCCAACAAGGCATGGACGGAACAGATGTTCACAACATTTCAGTATTCCATCTTTACCAGAGTGTCTTCAATATAGATAGTTTTTTTAATTAATAAATAAGGCCAAATATTGAAAGGTAAAGTAGTAGTTAGAGGAAAGTATTACATTACTATGGTTAACAATTTGGTTTTCCGCCAATAGCCATCTCTTTTTTGTATATGTAATTTATTGTAAATAAAGGAATATAGTATATGTATGTGAGTGTATATTAATATTTTATTTTTATACATTACCCTGATTCTGTACTCACATTTTTTTTCAGTTTATCCTTTTCCTATCTCAAACTCTAACAATATAGGGTGCAATTGAAAAGTAATAAGACTTTCCGCGCGCAATGTTTGGCAATCGGTCAAAAAAATGAGGTAGAGGGGGAAAATGTACCTTGGACCTTCTCCTTCCACGGGAGACCGCTCCCGGTTTGCTGGAAACAGCGGTTGAGTCAACATCGCTTTGTGCATTAAAAAAGCTGTTTTGGCAGTCTGTTTTAATTTGCCAGTGGCGAAAATGCAGCGATCATTGGAACAGTGTTACGCAATAAAATTTTGCGTATTGTTCAACAAAACTTTTACCGAAATCCATGGGTTACTCAAAGAGGCTTACGGGGACCAAGTTTTGTCCAGGGTCCAGGTAAATGTATGGCACAGGCGTTTAAGGAAGGCCGAGAGGACCCCGAAGACAAACAGCGACCCGGGAGGCTTTCGACGACACAAACAGAGGAGGTCGTGAGACGGGTTCGTGAATTTTTTAACATTGACCATCGTGCTAGTCTCCGTGAGATTAGTGAGGAGTTAAATTTAACTTATTACATTGTGTGGGAAATCGTAACCGTAAAACTGGCGATGCGGAAATGGTCCCGAAGGTTTTGACTGATGAGCAAAAGCAATGCGTGTGCAACTTTCTCGTGAAGTGTTGGAAAGTGACAAGCAGAATGACACCTTGGACACTACTATCACTGATGATGAAACGTGGTGTTTCGAGTACGATCCAGAGAGTGCGGAGTGGCATACGAACTCGTCACCCGCATGTCGAAACCCAAGAATTAAACCATACTAACCGTGTTTTTCGACTCTCGAGGCATTGTCCATAAGAAGTTCGTACCTCAAGGAAGCACTGTGAAAGCGGCAAGGAAGTATTCCTTCGGCTCAAAAAACATGTCGCCCGGTGTCGGCCCGACATAGTCAACAATTGGACTCTCCATCACGACAATGCGCCGGCGCACACTGCATTCCTCTGCACCTCTCTACTGGTCAAGATGGGGGTTCCGGTGCTTCCCCACCCTCCCTACAGCCCAGATGTGTCCCCATCGGACTTCTTCTTATTCCCGCTTGTTAAAAGAAGGCTGAAGGGAAGGCGATCAACTCTATCGAAGCGATTCAGCTCTAAAAAGCTGTGCCGGGCGAGCTCAAGGCGATCCCGGAGTGTGAGTTTAAAAAATGTTTCCAGCAATGGAAGAACTGCTACCAGCGATGTATTGACGCATAAATGTCCTATTTTGAGGAGTATTAGTTGTATGATCCAAAAAGTACTATAAAACTGCCTAAAAAAAGTCATTGCTTTTCAGTCGCACCCTCTATATACAAACTAATACTTTACATTTATTGGCCGTACCTAAATATCATTCATGTTAATTTCAATCATTATTTTCAGAAGAAGTGTTTTTCAGTACATGGAAATATTAAAGTCCGAAAATACTTCAATCAATTATACTAATAAAATATACGTCAATAAATTCCCAAAAAGTTTTAACCTACATTTCATTTTTGAAACTGGTAAAACAAACTATCTTATATTGATCCTGGTGTAATGCTGGTAGATTCTCTTCCTTTGAACTCACAGTATTTCGCTAATAGTGTCCTTTCCAAATATATGACACGCGGTGATACTTTTTTTTATGGGAAAACACTTGGTTATTATACTAAGTAACCCCAAAAAGTAGATACAATTAATAAACCATGGATAATATAAAATATTAACTAAACTACATCACCCAAAACTAATGAATTTTTGGGCGTTTATTAGTTTTTTGGTGATTTTAAATATTGGCTCCTACTTTTGATCACTAAAAAAGCTTTAGAAAAGTGAAATATTAGGTTATTCTTATCAATTTATTTTTATTCAGATATTTTATGTGAAAATGTAATATTTGAATGTAATACACAGAACGTTATATATCACCAGTTTTACAGCCTCAAGTAGCAAAAATATGTATGTATTGGCTAAGATCATAAGTCATATAATATTATAAAAAGAAATACCTTTTATTGAAACAAACCTATTCATCAATTATAAATTTTATTACCTATATATTATAATTGTAGGTGAAGCCGATACAGTATTATGTATTTCATTAGAGATTCTGGTTAATAAATTTGAAT
Organism: Prosapia bicincta; assembly: GCA_036971475.1. NCBI lineage: Eukaryota > Metazoa > Arthropoda > Insecta > Hemiptera > Cercopidae > Prosapia > Prosapia bicincta. Next base: position 2,052,405 of record JBAIZL010000411.1, read on the forward strand.
GTATGTTATAGAAACACCTAAGAATTCACCTGCTAGGTCTGGTGGGTTTACATCTGTGGATTTACAAGGACAGATATCTTCCCCGTCACCTGATCGCCTACCCTCTAGACGCTCATCTATCAGTTCAATAACCAGTGAAGCTTCTAGTCTTTTCCCTATATTTGAATCTCCATCTGCGGCGAGTTATCATCTGCAGGTAAGTTGTTTTAATGAGGTGTCGAGTTACATGTCTATAAGTTAGCTTATTAAATTAAACACATCTAACAATGAAATTATTTTTTTTCAAAGTTGACATATTTTGATTAAGACATGTCTTCTTCTCTGATACCTTTGTTAGATTCTTTTTTTGTTAAATAATTTTTTCCATCTAATTTCAAACATGAAAAGAATTAATTTTTAATTTATTTATCTTTTAGCATTTAATAATTTTTTATTTTTAGACAAATAAGCTGTCTAATTTTTTTTACTTTAATAATAGCCCGTTGTTTATATCTCTTAACATTAAAATTGCCTATAAACTCTCGTATAAAATTACCTTTATTCATTTAATCCAGAATATAACATTTTTCAAACTCAAATTGTTTATATTAACTTTTCTATTGGTGCAATCTAAGGCATACTAAATAATAGTTTAACCATAAGCCACCTTGTATGTTTCTCAAAAGATGTAATTTTATTATATCTTACCAAGAAACTAGTAGGTAGAAATAGTGCAGTGATAGTTTAAATGTTTTTCCAGTCTGACATGGAGTCTACAAGTGAGATGGAGGACGGACTAGGTATTGGATTTGAACATTTAAGTAAGGAAAGAATTACTGCTGCCTTCCAGAAATCAAGACAGAGGTACCTTAAGTATAAAGGACGTTATAGTAACATTGTATTACACTATCGAGAGCTTGAGGTTGAGAGAAATAAGCTTAAGGTGAACTTATTTTTCATTTCATTGCTCTTACACTTGTCACTTTTTCTATGTATATTTTATAAATAATACTGCATTTGAAAATTATTTAACACAAGTGAGTTTTCAGCGGCAGTTGAAATTTTTTCAGGGCTATAGCTAAACTTTGACCAGTTTGGCAAGATTAGATGGGATTAGTTATCAAAAGTTGACAATAACATATGAGACTAGACCACAACACTGTTGCAACATTAGGAAGTAATTAGTTAAAGAATAACTAGTACAGATATACTCAAACAAATAAACTAGGTTTTTTACTTTAAAATAAAATTAAGTATCTACTTGTCAAGGAGGGATAGGTTTAGTAAGGGTACAAATAAGAATAACTTCCTGGTATAAGGAGTAGGTGAACACGATGCCTCAGCTGTGAAGTAGTCAGGCCTTTACTGGGTCTACTCATTACCCATCTTGCAAATATTTATTAATTAGATAGTTTAATCAGGGAGTGATCTGAAAGTAGAGCCATTTTTAAAAAAAAATATTGGTATCATTATTTACCAATATAGGAATCCACTTTACTTTTGGCCCCACCTATCTTCTGCCATCCTCTTTACGTGTCCAAACCTTGTCAATTGCTTTCTGTCTATCTCCTTCCTTATTTTCTTATCTATTTCCATTTGGTTGAACGTTTGTTCATATCTGACCCTTTCCAATCTCGAATTACCGCAGGTTCGTTGTAAATAGTCCATTTCCAGTTTCAATAATTTGTTATTATTAACTTCGGTAACATCTCATGCCTCTGAACTATAGAGTGTAACGCTCTGAACTAGGGATGGGCCGATTCCTAAAATTTTCGATTCCAATTCCGTTTCTAAAATTTTCCGTTCGATTCTCGATTCTTTAGTCGATTCTCGATTCTTTCAAGTTATATTAGCTTACATTCTAGTTCTCTAAAAATTAATTTAGTTAACATCTTGGTCATATGGTAAAACCTTTTAAAAGTTCTGTTTTAATATAATAGGCTACACAAAACCTTTAACCTTGATTTATCAATAGGAATTTTTTTAAACATAAAAACATATCAGATTAAAGTAATGACTTATTTTAAAGTTAAAAATGTGAACTTTACTTATTTTATGATGTTTGAAAAAATTCCTAAGCCTATTTACATTGTCTCCCAAACAAAAAAAAAAAAATTAAAAAAAAGAACAACATAAAAAGTAAAAAATTAATACAAATAGGATAGTTTTTTATATTTAAAAGTCTGGCAGGTAATGTACATTTCTGTTAAAAAACACAAGCATTTGAACACGTTGTGGGTCAAGCTAGTTTCATCGCTAGTCACATATAGCTCCTGAAGTTGAGAAAGGTTTTTCAGAAAACACTGTCGAGAGTGGGCAGACAGGTATTTTATTGCCATTGCATTTAAATGAGGATATTTGGCACTTTTTACTGCCAATTACTTCCCAACATCCCAATCTGGACTGGCTAATGGTTCCTCCAGATAATTGTTTACTTCTTCTTCTACTGTCAATTCCCCTGGGGTACCTTCTTCCTCAACATTCTGGATTAGTGGGGCATACCTTCTCCACATCTGGTGGGACCTTTTTTTCTGCAGGTGTCTGGAACAAGTGCAACTGATTCAGGCCCATTTTGTATTTATTACTCAATCCCAGTTGATTTTTAACCGACTATCACTTGTAGGTCCTGTGTCTGAGGATAAAGTTTCTTCAAGTATAGATCTTTTTTGTTGATAAATTTGGGCAAAATGAATGTTGTTTAAGTGCTTTTTCATATTTGATATATTATGTGGTTTTCCACCGTCAGTTTCTGTTAACCGTCATCGAATTGACGTGACAGCCAGTACCCTGAACCGAATATCGTCGGGCTTCTTAACGCTTTATGTTTATTAGTACTACTCAGCTGGTATTGCTACTTTTGGAAGAATTAAGGCACAGTATTTAACAACAAGCTTCACACTACTTACAGATGTATTTACGATGGTTTTTGTTTGATAGATAAACGCCGACGGGATTAAAAACATGATGTTATTCTAAGAGCTTTTTGTCCGTAGTTACAGGCCGACACACATATTTGTTATAACGTATTGTAATGATTTTCACTACTGTTTTCAAAATTTCACAGAACCTTAAAAGTAAGTCGGAAATATTGACTAAATATTTAGTTGTAAAATAATCCTTAAAAACGGACTTTGTGAAAGTTAAGTACAAACATTGATACACTTAGATAAACTCATCCTTATTTGGAAGTAAATTATAACGTAAATTCCTTAACAAGTAAATTATTTGATGTTAAAACTTTTACTTAATATGAATCTTGGATAGTATTTACTGGACCTGTAGCATTACTTATCATTACACTTTAGTTCTATATTCAAAATATTTATAAACTCACAAATCAATCACATGTGACACGTTTACGTGTCTTAGTGATAGGCGCAAAAACACTTTTATCACCAGTCAGTTTATTATTTGGGTAGCCAGGACATGAAATTATGATTTTGTTGTTTCTTGCTAACACAAAACACAAAAAATATCAAAACAGTGTTGCACAGATAATAAAATTTAATTAAATCAAAAACAATGTCGGGTAAATTGGTCCGACGGAGTTTATTTACGTTTCATTTACGGTAGGAAAAACTATGTTGGACCAGTTGGTTTATAAATATTATGATAAGAAACGTATATTCATACTTAGATATGATAGGAGAACAAAGTATAAGAACACATGATTTAAAAATGAGCTTAAAATATTTTGGCAATTCTCTATGAAAACGCGATATTGTGGCCGGCAGCTAAAGTATTAAGGTACAGTGACGCGTTCGCTTTGTTTGTTAAACTACACGAACTATTTCACCTGTAAGTTTATATTACTGTACATTATTTTGCCACATTTTTAGCTACTGTGCGGATCTGTTTATCATGTAATAAATAGTTTCATTTGCTATTACAATCGTGTTTATTTTCTTTTCGCTCCAAAATATATTACATTACTGTGAGAGTGATATCTGTCTATAATATAATTTATTGAGGTTAAGTTTCGGAGGAATAATACGGTGTTTCTGTTATCCGTCTATTCGCTCAACCATCATGGCCACGGTTAATCGAGTTTTCACTGTACTTTGTTGTGTTTTGTTCTGACATCTATAAATCAGTGGCAGTAAGACACGTGGGGGAGAGAGAGAGTATCGAACCCGCTCTAGTGAGAGAGAGAGAGAGAGAGAGACGAGCGATGTCAAACGACCAGAAATGGTTACGATCTTGATTGCTGTTGCTTCATAAATAATAATATTTTCGTTATATTTTCGTTTACTTTAATCATCTAATTCATTCAAATCAACCAATACATAAATAAGATATAGTTGGTAATTAATTATTTTTCCAATAAATTACTCCACTCACATATCTTAATAGTTAACAAAATAAGAATCGGAATCGACACTTTAATGATGAAGAATCGAGTATCGATGATTCCTTGATACCACCTAGAATCGACGATTCCTGGAATCGAGAATCGGCTCATCCCTACTCTGAACAATACTTTTATAAATGCGTTTCTTTGTTTCTCTAGAGATTGTCTTTTGCCAGAGAAGAGAGTTTTAGACTTGTGTCGCCCTTCTGTCTTTGTTTACTTTTTCCCTGTTATAATTCTCACTATAATGATATTTGTACTCCCTAATGTGTTATGTTGTTTACCTGAAAGGAATCACCTTCAATCTATTATGTATTCACTAGTCAAGGTGTAAGCCCATGTGGAGGAGTTCAAGACATGGATTGTCTAGACCATTTTTTTTTTTTTTTAAGCTCACATTTCTGTAGTAAATTTTGTAGGTTTCACACAGTATTTCATAGTAATACACCTGTGCTTCTTTAGTCCATATGATTTCTAATAAAAGGAACAATATGGTGTCATGTAATAGTATTTTGAAGTGTTGGCGCAATTTAAGTGTATGAAGTGGTGTTTATTTTTATTTTAACCATATTTCATATGCTGTCTTAACAAACACAAAGGAGGGAACAGAGGTGAAAGTAATTGTCATGCCTCATTTATCTGAGGATTTTCAAATAGAGTAAATCTTTCATATCCGGACGTAATAGGAAAATAAAATAAATGTCTTTATGCCGCAAGGTGTCTTGCTGTCATACCATTTCTCTGACGCTAGCAGTGTGCTCTTTGTTCTTTCCAGACTCAGCCAGATGTGCTTCGTATAGTTCGTATACACATAGTCTACAGGATTTTGTGTAATTAGGTAATTTAGTTACTTATGGTTGCAGGAAGAAGTGTTTCCGAGTGCCTAAAAAACGTAGACTTGCTAGATGTTTCTTTATGGATTGGTAGAGCATGGGTTGAAATCAGGCCAATAACACTAGTTAAATCATGGCAAAATCTATTGGATCATAAAAGAAACAATAAGGCGATTGAAAACGTATCACAAACAGAATACCTTGTTCGTGAAACAAATTAAGAAATCGTCGATCTTCTCTGAAACGTTCCTGATTATAAGGACATGAACAGTGTTTACGTGAATGAATGGATAAAAGTATGAAGTCCATGAGTTAACTACTAGTGATATTATAGACTTAGTGAGTCCATAGCCAGCACCTGCCTAAGATGGCGAAAAAAAAACAAATCATGACATATAGCAAAGCTTTCCAGGCATTAGACCAGCTGATTGAGTATGTCGAACAAGATAAAGCAACAGCAGCCGATGTCTAATCTTTCATAGGTGGAAGAATATTTTATCAATGAAACAAGCAAGCGGCCATTACATCTTTTTTTTTTTACCAAAACTGATATTAATATACATATCTATATACATTAAAGTATTAAGGAACTATACATACAGGTATGTAACTAAATTGTACGTAAAATTCTATTTTGCTATTAAAATATAATTGCAATCTTCAATTAGTGTAACTTATTTACTTAAAACAATCATATATGTACTTCCAAATGGAATAGTTGTGATTATATAGTACAAACGTAACATCATTACATAACCACTCCCATATCCAGATTTTATCCAGGTCAGGCTGTAGCCACATTGATCTGGATATGAGAGGTTTTACTGTATTACATTCCTCACCTTTTTATAGCAAGAATTCTAAGTATGATTATTTTTTTTCATTAGCACAAAATTTAATTTGTTTTATAATTTTATTAATAATGGATATTTTAGAAATTTCTTAGTCAATATTATAAAACTTATCAAGATTACTAGTGTTTTATTTTCTTGATATAAGTCAGAAGTAATGTTCTTAAAATGTAATATATCCAATTAATACCCTACATTATTATTTGTATGCATGAAATTTTGCTAAAATATAATTATGCTTATACTTTCAGTCTGTGCTGAGTGAGACCCAAGATAAGGCTCTTAGGAGGATAGCTGAGTTGAAAGAACAGTGTTTACTTGAACAGAAAGCTAAAGCTCATTTGGAAGATGTTTTAAGAAATGATTTAGAAGAAAAGGACCATACCATTGATGCACTTACCACAAAGGTTCTTATGTTGAAAGTATTTTTAAATATAAATAAAGCATCCATTTTGTTCCAGAATATTTTGCCTCTAAGTATTCCTTTTATTTTTTTAAATAAAAAATTATACTGCTTGAATGCAACCAAGTAGTCTATATTTGCATGTACAGCTGTAGTCCTTGGGTATTTTATTCTAATACTAAAGGTGCTATGTACATGTTAGTGGCATCTCATGTGACCATCTTTCATTATCAGGCAAGGGATAACATACAGTAGGCTTGGCCATTTTTTTAAAAAATCTTCTCTATTAAGGGCACCACTATTTGTATTTTACTTATTTACTTGGAAAATTACAAGGAAATGCTAAAAAATTTGCATAAATCATTTTTAAGAGTTGAATAAGCTTTCACAACTGTTAAAGGTAGATTATAACATTTATAATCCTTTTGTCATAAGTAATATTACTTTGAGAAACTATTATTACTTCAAAATCTAAATAATTTGCAGATACACTTACTCAAATCAAGGTTTGATGACATAGCTGCAGAAAATTTAATCGATTTGAGTGAAGATCTTACATCACCTAAAGCCTCTGAAATTACAGATCTCAAAGGTAAGAAAGATTACTCTCTCTAAAAAATTGTGTTGTAATAATTTCTATTCACAAATACAGATAATTTGATACTGGATAAACTGTAACATTTTTCAGAAAAAAAATCTTTGCATATATACATACACACACACACAGTAGAACTTGGATAATTCAAAGGTGATGGGACCAATGAAAACATTTGAATTAACCAAATATTCAAATTATAAAAGAGAAAGAATACCCTTTATATCAAAATAGTTCTGTTTTTTGTCTTTGTTTTGGTGGCTTTCAGGTATCATGTCACTGATCTAAGTTAAAAATTATAATTTGAATAAGCAATAAATTTAGCCGTATTGGATTTATAAAACTTATAATTATTAGCAGTTAACCCATTGCAAGTCTTATTATATGACCGTCCCGGACACTAGCAAGTACAAATTAATGGCTCGTGTCAATTTAGTTGTATTTAACTACAAAATTATTCTCACTTATAAAGCACTAAATATTATATTTTTTATACAGGGGAAATTTTTATTATGAGTGTTCAACTACTATGGTGCATTTCATATGTAAACAAGAATACATTAGTTATATGATATTTATACTACTAACCAACACCAAGTAAAATCTATTCTGAGCTTCTCACTCAGAATATTAAATATTTTAATAAAGGCCGAAAAGTGAATCTACAATCTACAACACTTAAGTATCTAGGCTAGATCCATTACTACACTTTGGAAATTTTGCAATCAGACATATATAAAAAAAAAGAAAAGAAACCAGTGAATTTATTATAAAATCAAACTATAAAAAACATTTAGAAAGAATATTAAGGGACAATTTTACCTAGAAATAAATAAATTTGTAACATAATTTATAAGATTGTATAGCTTAGATTTTTTTGCTCTTATACTTTAGAGGGCCAAATAAGTTTTCATTATTCAAAATTTAAAACCTACCAGATAACCCGAGATTAAGAGAGATTGTGCTAAACTAAAAATTAAAATCAATTTAGACTAAATCAAATAAAAACTGTTGCTCCCAAAAGAGAGATAGAATTTAGAGTAATAAGACTCATTATAATAGAGGACACTTATAGCAAATTTATAAAACTTTTAAAAAAGAAGAAAAAATTGTAATTTATTAATAGAATTTATAAATGCTAAGAAATTTTTTTTATTTGATACATTAAACTTGTTATTAAAAAGAAAGCTCTAGAATATTTATTTCTCCTAAAATAAATAAGAAAATTTACTAACCTACCTTGAACTAAATAACTGAGAAATTTTATTAAAGAAAATTTCTGAAAAAATACAGTTTGGAGAATTTTATAATAAAAAGGAATAACATTTGGCACACCAACGTGGGGCACGATCATTAGAAAAATAAGAATAATAAGAAAAAGGCACTCTGAATAATATAAATAATTGAATATTTGTACTAATATTGTTTACCTTTCAGGACTTTACAATCATAAGTCGACATTTTTAATTAATTTCAAAATTTAAATATAAAAGGGGGTTTTGAAGTTTTATCTAAGAAAATATAATGGACTGTGAAACCGGCGCATACAGTTTAAGGGGGGAGAAAGCTAAAAGGACGGAAAGAATGGAGGAATATAATAAACATAGTAGGCCTAGGAAGGGTAGAGAAATTGGGGAGGCTGCAAAAGGAAAGTATGTGACTTTAAAGGAGAAAATAGACGAAAAGGAAGAAGAAACTACCATAGGCCTAATAGAACTGGAAAAAGGGACAAGCTTGGAAGTACAGGAAAAGGAAAAGGAAAAGTACACAAATATGCCAATAGGAGATATTGAGGTGGAAACCCAAGTAGACGAGGATAGGGGACTACCACCTATGCAAACCCAACAGGAACGGGGAAATAATGAGAATGCAGATTTAAGGGATATGATGAGGACTTTAATGGAAATGAGTGTAAACATAAATAAAGGGAGAGAGGAAATGAAAAGAAAATTTAATGAGAGTAATGAAGAAATAAGGAAATTAAATAAAAATAGTGAGGAAATAGGGGATTTAAACAAAAAAATTAGAGGAAAACAAGATAGAGTTAGGTACAAAATTTCAGGAATTTGAGGAAGAAAATAGGAGACTGATAGAGGATATGAGGGGGCAGTTGAGGACAGAGAATAATACTGTAATAGAGGATATGAGAAGAGACTTAGAGGAGAAAGATAGAGAATTAGAGGAGAAGATTAAGAAAAACTTTGAGGAAACAAAAGAAATAATAGCTGATGTGACAGAAATTAATAAAAAAGAGATAGAGAAAGTAGAAAATATAACAAAGCAAAACAGGGAAGAGTTAAGAGTTTTAAATAGGGAGATAGCAGTGGGGAAAAAATGATAGGATCGACCGATTGGAGACAGAAGGGAGGAGAAATAGTGAAAAACAAGGGGAATTGACCCAGAGAATTGAGAAAGTAGAGAAGAAGGCGGAAGAATGTAAAGGAGGAGAAGGCCTAAGGATCATACAAGTATCTTGCGGGAATCAGGAGGAGATACCCAAAATTAATGGAAGAATTGGTAACCCCATGGAGTTCCTCAAAAGGCTGGATCGATATTTAGAGAGAAAATTTGAACGTAGAACAGGGGAGAGATTCGAAAATGAATGGAGAGGCGTTATAGATAGAGCTTTAGAAGCAGGAGTGGCTCGATGGTGGGAGTCAGTCCGAGAAGAGGTGGAAGATTTCTCTGATTTGCAGGATAGATTTATAGAGAGGTACTGGGCGAAAGAAGTACAAGAGGGAATTAAAGAGAGGATGGAAAGTGAAAAATATATTGAACGGAATGGAAAGGCCAGAGCAGACTACTTTATAGAAAGGGTCATTATATTGAAAAACATGACACCGCCGCAAAATGAAGAAGAAATAGCCCAGAGATTAAGCCGGCACTTTAATGAGGGAATCCAGTTGTCGAGAAGGGTGCAGAATATAAAGACCATCAGAGAAATGGAGAGAATGTTGAATGAGGAGGACATAGAGGACATAGAATAATAATGACATCAGGCAAAGAAATAGGGGACAATGGAATAGGCCTACCCCTAGATATGAGCAAAACATAAACAGATTTCCACCGAGAAGGGGTGAAGAAGGAATTAGGCAGCAGGGAAATAGAAGATTTCCAGGACAGGGAGAAATGGCAGGAAGGAGTGGAAATAATGGATATAGAAACGAAGGGAGGCCATATGTCCAATTTTTTAATAAAAGAATTGAAAATCATATAAGGGGAAATGTTGATCGAGGACCAGGATATGAGAATAACAGAGAAAATAGAATAAATAGAAACTATGGAACAAATGAGAGAAACAATAGAGAAGTAAACAGTGTTGAGGCGTAGGGACAAGAAAAGAGGATGGTTCCCATAGTCAGGCGAAAAACTAAAAAACACTGGTATCGTCGCCTTGGATCAGAAAAAGGGGCATCAAGAAGAACAAATGAGGTTTGCCAGTGATGAAATTTAATAAGAGCTCTAACTATAGTAATAATTTGATTATAAATAATGTACTTATAAATAGGGAATTTTTGGAACAAGAAGATGAGGAGAGAAATTATAATTTAGGAATTGATAAGAAAATAAGAAACCCAGAAATAGAAATTAAAATAAAGGAAACAAGTTTACAGGCATTAATAGACACAGGCAGTAATGTGACATGCATCCAGGAGAACTGGATGTTGGAAAATAAAAATAAATTTTTTTATTGTAACAATAAAAAACCTAATAGTCACACACAGAAATACCCTAAACTATAACAATAAATTAAAATACCACACAAGACTATACCCATTCAAACCATACGCACCAATATTAACAGGAATACCAAAAGTCCACAAACCCGACACCATTTAGACCATTAATAAATTTCAAAACAGCACCATCCTACATAATCGCTAAAATACTAGACAAAATAATAAGATCTAAAATACAAACCAACAACACATACGATATAAAAAATGGATACGAATTAATTAATAAAATAAAAAACAGAAGCAAACAACAACACTAAAATAATAAGTTATGACATAACTAACATGTACCCTAGTATCCCAATAGAAGAAACCAAAGAAATAATGAAAAACAAACTAATACACAATAACGAAAAAGAAAACAATAAATAGTATCATAACACTAATAAAACACATATGTAACCAAAATTACTTCCAATTTAACAATAAATACTATCAACAAACAACTGGACTCCCCATGGGATCACCACCCATATCATCAGTCATGTCAGAAATATATCTACAACACATTGAACAAATAATAATTAAACCTATACTAAACACACATAATATTTCACTATGGACAAGATACGTAGACGATATACTTGTAATATACCAACCCACCATTAACAACAAACATATCATAATACTAAACAAACTAAATATATACAACGAAAACATACGATTCACTGTCGAAACAGAAACAAACAGAACAATTAACTATCTTGACATCACATTAAATATAAATAACAAGAAAATAGAAACTACACTACACAGAAAACCTACTTCCAACAACACCACAATACACTACAAATCTAACCACCCCTGGACACACAAAATTAACACTTACAGTAACATGATAAATAAAGCAATAAAATACACACAGGATAACAAACAAAAATTAAATGAAGAATTAGATAACATTACAAAAATAGCAATAGAAAATGGATACAACAAAGACCTTATAAAAAACATATACAATAAATTTACAAAAAACCTAACCTCAACACAACACTAGAACCTGAACACAAAAATAATAAAAATAAAAAAATCTACCTAAAATATAAATACACCAATAACAAAATAGAAAAACTAACAAATATATACAACAAAGAATACTACACTCCAACACAAACCAAACAACAAAATAATAAAATATCTAAATAACGCAAACCACAAAACAAATACAGAAAAACATAACCTATGAGGAGTTTACAAAATTACATGTAACGACTGCAATGCATTATACATAGGGAAAACAACCAGATCATTTAAAATAAGATTTGAAGAACATTACAGAGCATTCACAAATAAAAATACAAAAATATCAAATGTTGCAGCACACCTAATATTACATAAGCATGAAATGACAAACTACGAAAATAACCTAACCCTACTTGAAATAAATAATAACCCAATAGAATTAAACTCACTAGAAAAATACCACATTTATAGAAACACACACAACAATTTAATGAACCTACAGACCACATATACAGAAGACATACTATATAAAAACATCATACACGCAGATGAAAAAAAAATGCATGTAACATCAACAAATACCCACATCACGGACAGAACATCTACACCAGAAAAATAATCAACAATGGTCAAGTGACCGAAAGGTGCCTCATCACAACCAGGTAAAATTATTGCACTTGGTGGATAAAAGTATTTACAATAGTAATTTATCAACTTCATATATATATATATATATATATATATATATATATATATATATATATATATATATATATATATATATATACATACAAAGTAGTTTTAACTTAATATCATTTAAAACATTTTCTTGGATTTTCTCCAGATAGAATAAAGAAGCTAGAAGGATTGCTTGCCAAATGTAAAGTAGCTATCACAGAAAAAAATGCAAGAATAGCAAATTTAGATGCCCAGCTTGGAAATACTGAAGTGAGTACATTGTTCGTTTATATTCTGTGTGTGTGTGTGTGTGTGTGTGTGTGTGTGTGTGTGTGTGTATGTGTGTTTGTGTGTGTGTGTGTTTGTACTGAAATTTATTGATTTTTATTCTTTGCATTCGAGGGTGGTTCAAATGAAAATCTTAAAGTTAGATTCTAACAATGAACAAAGCACTTACTTGTCATTTTTCAACATTGTCTCACTGACACTAAATGCACATATTCAACCACTTTGAACATGCATAATGAAAGAGTTCTTTTGGTACGATGTCTACCCATTCATGCAGCTTTCACCTCTTCATTACTTCTGAAATACCTATCTCCCATTGCTCCTTCGAGTGCACTAAACAGATGAAAGTCACCCGGAGTGGAGTCGGTTGAATAAGGAGGACGTGCCAGACATTGACATTTAATTTTCTGAATAGTATCGACAGTCTTTCAATTTAGCAGTCAACTGATGCAGCATGCACTTGCAGGCACCTTATTGAAGTGCAGTTCATTATAAACAATATTCTACACTGAACCAATACTTATCTTAAAAATTCTCGCTATTCAGAGTAAATTTCTTCTTTACAAGTTCCTCCACTAATGCTATGTTTTCGACTGCCGTTACACCATCAGCTTTTGCTGGTCTTAAAGCATCATCCACAAAAGTAATATAGCTTTTAAACTTCCTACATCCTATACTCTTGTTGTATCAATAAACATGAATCACAATACTGTGCGAACATTACCTTGAATTTTACCATGAATTTCAATTGTTTTGACACCTTCACTTCACAACAAACAAATCACTAATTTCAGCTCAATCACAGTGCATGTTGATATTGGCATTTTGTTATTGATAGTGCTGACCTTGCCTGTGTGTAGCGTCACTCTGCCACCTACTGAACCTTGAGAAACATTGACGTCATCTACCAACCCAATTGCACATCTCAAAATATTATGGAACTTTTACAACCGTATATTCGAGGAGCACGGTTTTCCCGATGCATGGTTAGAAGCGACAATAATTCCTCTTCTAAAACAAGGAAAGGACAAAACTAATCCCAGTAGTTACAGACCCATCTCTCTCACCAGCTGCTTATGCAAACTACTGGAGAAGATGGTCAACCGTCGTCTTGTCTGGTATCTAGAAACAAACAAACTTCTTTCTAACGTTCAGTGTGGTTCCAGACAAGGACGTTCATCAGTTGACCAATTGGTTTTGTTGGAGTCAGCTATACAGAATGCCTTCATCTTACGACAAACACTAGTAGCTGTTTTCTTTGACCTTGAGAAGGCATACGACATGGCATGGAGAAGAGGAATTTTAAACGTATTGAAATCATGGGGTATACAAGGTAACATTCTTGCTTTTATACAAAATTATTTGAATAACAGGACTTTCCGTGTACGTCTAGGAGGCATATATTCTGATCGTTGCGAACTAGAGAATGGTGTACCACAGGGTGGCGTTTTGAGTGTGACGCTGTTTGCTGTTGCCATTAACAGCGTCACTTCAAACGTACAGTCACCGGTCCACTGTTCCCTGTTTGTAGACGATTTTTGTATATATATGGCTGCTAGAAGTATGGCAACAGCGGAAAGATCCTTACAATTAGTAATTAATAAATTGCAAGAATGGACCAAATCTACGGGCTTCAAGTTTTCGGCTTCGAAGACCCAGTGCATAGCATTTAGTCGTCGCAGGCAACATCAGGAACCTATTCTTTATCTTGATGGTACGCAGCTTCAAACCGCGGATAATGTGAGATTTTTGGGTCTTTTATTGGATAAAAGACTTTCATGGAATCCGCATGTGCGTGATTTGAGGACCCGGTGCAGCAAGATATTGGATATGTTGAGAGTTCTAAGTGGTACAAATTGGGGAGCAGACAGAACCTGTATGCTCCGTTTCTATCGCGCCGTTGTAAGATCGTGCATAGATTACGGCTGTATAGCCTATTCATCCGCTCGACCTACGGTTCTGAAACTCCTGGATTCAATACATCATGCTGGCCTTAGACTTTCTACTGGTGCTTTTAGATCAAGCCCAATCTCCAGCCTTCTAGTTGAAGCTGGAGAACCATCTCTCTCTATGCGACGTCAAATGCTACAAATTTCATATCACACTGGTCTTCTAAGTAAACCACAACATCCGGCATTCAAAGCAGTTTTTGATAACTACCTCGAGGATCGTTACAATGTGCGTCAACGTTCAACTGCTCCCTTCGGAATAAGAATGCTGCGCATATTTAGGAATCTAAATTTAGAACATCCACCTATATTCGAACGAACATCATGCTACATCCCTCCATGAACAATACAAAAGCCAAAATGTGACTTCTCATTGTCCATGTACCTTAAACACAATACTCCTGACGTTGTTTATTGTCAGGAGTTTTTGCAGATTCAACAAACTCACCAACATACTGTGACTATATTCACAGACGGTTCAAAACTGGACAATGGGATAGGTTGTGCATTTTATATGGAATGACAAACTTTCACTTACGGATTGCCCTCAGCCTGTAGCGTTTTTACTGCAGAACTTTATGCAATTTTCCAAGCCTTAAGATCAATTCCGTCTGTAAAATCTAAATATCTTGTGTGTTGTGATTCCAAAAGTGCTCTCCAGTATATTCAGGAAATGTACACTAAGAACCCTTTAGTTGGAGACATCTTGTGCTCTATACACAGGCTCCAATTACGAGGTGTCAAGGTGTCATTTCTCTGGGTGCCTGGACACTGTGGAATATTCGGAAACACTAAAGCAGATGAAGGTGCAAAATTAGCTACAGGTATGTTGCCATCGACACAACGTGTGATGGCATCAGATTTTGTATGCAAAGTTAAAACTACACTATTCTCTGTTTGGAATGAAGAATGGCAAAATGTAAATAGAAACAAGCTGAGGGACATCAAAAATACCGTCCGACCATGGAGGACATCTGTTCGTTCGAATCGTAGGGAGGAAGTGGTGGTAACTCGACTTCGCATCGGCCACTCTTTGTTAACGCATGGATGGTTGATGCGACATGAGGATCCACCACTATGTCCCTTTTGTAGAAATAATATTACAATCAAGCATATCCTGCTTGATTGTGATAAGTTAACAAATTTGTATATTCGTTACGATCTTCGAGGTAGTTTAAAGGTGGTTTTAAGGGACGATGTCAGGGCTATCGACCGTGTCATCGCTTTCTTACGCCACCTGAATCTATTTAATAATATTTAAATTATTTATAATTTTAGTTTCTAGTTTTAGTTATAATTAGTATTAAACATTTATTTTACTTTGTTTAGTTTGGTTAGTTTTATTTGCAATATTTATTTAAAATAAAAACTTTAGGTAGGCAATGATAACCTTGATAGGTTTTTCGCCTGGGGAAAAAAAAAAAAAGTTCTGAATTGTCAAATGAAATGCTTCTGTTTAAGGTGATGCATTAGCAAGTTTCTATTATGTTTTATATAAATATATTGATTTAAAGTTTTATGGTTAAAACTTAATAATTACAGGGTTGCACCCAAAAGTGGTAGGACTGATTTTCTCTGGCACGAACAGAGCGGTGGAGGGGGTTTGCCTGGCAGGGTAAGGTGGAGGGGGGCTCTTAGCAACAGACCGACACCAACCTCAGTCGATGAGTCATGACGCCGTTTTTATTGAAGCAAGTTTTTTGTCCGCATCGAAAAACAAAATGAATCCTAAATTAGAGCAACGTTATTCCGTGAAGTTTTGTGCGAAACTCGGGAAGACGGCAACTGAGACCCTCGATATCATCAAGCAGGCTCATGGGGACACTGCCTTAAGCCGTTTCACAGTATTTGAGTGGCACAAGTTGTTTAAAGAGGGTAGGAAGCTCGTTGAAAATGACCATCGCTCCGGATGGCCGTTGACGGCAAGAACCGATACGAATGTAGCAGAGTGAGGACACTGCTGAACACAGATCGACGCATAACCAGTGAAGAAATTGCAGACCAGTTAAGTCTATCTGCATCCAACGTCCAACGCATTATTTCACAGGATTTGGCCATGCGCAAGGTGTGCGCCAAGATGGTGCCGAAACTTCTGAGTGTCGACCAACAGGCAACGCGTGTGTGCATTTCCGAAGAAGTGTTAGCCAATTTGCACCGAGATGAAAATTGTTTGGACAATGTGATAACTGGGGATGAAACATGGGTTTTTCAATATGACCCCGAAAGAAAAAGAGAATTCGCGAAATGGCACAATTCCGCATCTCCACGTCCAAATGAGGCCCGCATGAGCAAATAAAAAATCAAAACGATGTTGATTGAAGTTTTCGACTGTCATGTACTGGTTCACAAGGAGTTTGTCCCACCAGGGGAGACTGTGAATGCGAACGTTTACGTGCAGGTGCTCACCCGCCTCCAAGAACGCGTGAAAAGAGTCCGACCGGCCATCGCAAACTGCTGGGTGCTTGATCATGACAATGCGCCGTGCCATGGCGCGCTCGTGGTCAGACAGCTTCTGGCCAAATACAGCTTTGCCACGTTGCCGCACCTGCCCTATTCTCCCGATTTGACACCACCGGACTTCTTCTTCTACCCCCTGATGAAAAGACAGCTCAAGGGATGGCGTTATGACTCGATAAAGGCTGTTCAAGAGGCTTCGACGACAGTCATCAACGGCATCCCCAAAGAAAATTTCCAGCGGGCATACAGGGAATGGGAGCAATGTTATACGAAGTTGTTAGCTGCTCAAGGAGCATACTTTGAAGATTATTAAGTCGATGTAAGTATATCGTCAATAAAATTCTTGTAAAAAAATCAGTCCTACCACTTTTGGGTGCAACCCTGTATTTTAAATAAATTTATTTAATTTAAACATGTACTATACTTAAGTAAAAAAACTATATTTTATCAATTAGAATAAAAAAGATTGCAGCAAATTAACATTCTTTAACTAAACAAATGTCATATAATAATATAGTTATATATTTTTCAGGATTCACAGAAACAAGTAAATGGAGAACTTGTAGAATCAAAGAGTAATGATTCAGATTTAGAAGAATTACTCACTAATGCGGGAGCTGACTTACAAAAAGATGTCAACAATAAATTAATTTCTCTCCCGCAAAAAGAACTAGCTCAAGAACAAGAAATTAGAACCCATATCGAAATTCAGAACTATCAGAAAAAAGTTGAAGAATTAGAAAAAGAATTAACCATTGTAAATAGAAAATTAGAACACGAAGTCACTGAACGTTCCAAAGCAGAATACTTAATTGAACAAAATAAAAAAAGGTTTGAAGAAGAAGAACATAGGTTCTTAAAAAAGTCAAACGAAGTTGATTCTTATAAAAATGAAAATAAGTTATTAGAAAAAGAGTTCGAAGAATTAAAATTAAAATTAGAAAGTCATGTTAAAGCTCAAGAAAGTTTAGAAGAATTTATGACAGAAGAAGTACGCGAAAAAAATAAAGAAATTGAGGAGTACCAAAATGAGGTTAAAAAACTAAAAATTGATTTAGATCAAATTAAAGAAACTCTTGACTCTGAAACTAAAGTGAGAAGCGTTTTAGAAAATGTAATGGAAGAAAATAAGGCAAGCTTAATTAAAGAAAAGGAAGTTGTTGATGATTTAAATAAAGTAATTGACGAATTTAAAGTTAAGAAAGAGCATCTTGAAAAAGAACTTTTAGAATTAAAGAATAAATTTGATGATCAAGTCTTGTGTCATACTTTATTACAAGATTCAAACAAGAGCTTACAAAGAGAAAACAGTGTAAATTTCAATCAGTTGGCTGAAAAAAATAAAATAATTGAGGAATATCAAACTAAAAATGAACAACTTGAAAGTGAAGTTTTAAAATTAAACGACAAAATAAATGCTGATGATTCATCTCATAGTTTAACACAAAACTTAAATAAAGAAATAACTGTTCAGTTAAAAGAAAAGGATGACGAGTTATTGTTAAAAATCAAAGAAATTAATGAACTCCAGAACACAAACCAATTACTTGAAAAAGAACTTTCTGTCTTGAATGAAAAATTTAATTCTCAGTTTACGGAATACATTTCTGCTCAAGACATGGTTAAAAACTTGGAAGCAAAAGTAACAGAAAAAGAAAACAAAATTATGGACCAAAATTCATTAATTAATAATTATGAAGACCTTATTAAAACTAGAGAAAATGAGTTATTTGAAATGAAACAAAAATTAGATCATGAAGCTTCAGTTAGGTTAAAATTAGAAGAAAATGAAACCAGTAAAACTGAACAGGATTTCGAAAAGTCCAGAATAGAGAATGAATTGACACATATGAAAGAAATAACTGATAATATCTTGGTAGAAAAAGCCTCTGTTGAAAGAAAGCTGATGGAAACAGAAGAAAAAGTGCTAGAATTAACCAATAAACTTCAATGTAATCAGACATCACTTGAGCAAGTCGAACTTGAATTAATCAAAGTCAGAAATGAAGTTTCAGAAAAAACGGATGATGTAAATAAATTGGCAAAACAGTTGTCTGAAATTGAAATTGAAACTCAAAGGAAACTTTCTCTTTTAAATGAAAAAAATGAAGAATTAAATAATATCAAGGAAATAAGATCAGAATTAGATAATGATTTACTCGCTGCTAATGAGCAAATTGCTATCTTGAAAACAAAATATGAAAATAGTCAAAGAGAGTTGTTGACTGCCTTTGAGGGAAATGAGAAATCTCAAGAAATATCTTTAGAAAATTTAGAATTAAAAGATAAGTTAACTGAACTGCAGCAACAGTTTGATAATTATAAAGCTCAATTGCAAAAAAAATTTCAATCAGACATACATAATTTGAAAGCAAACTTTGAAAAAGCTGTTGAAGAGAAAAGTAATGAGATTATACAGATAAGAAATGCAAACGAACAACTTGAAGAACAGCTTGCACTAAAAAACAATGCTGTTAATGAATTATCTACAAACTTAAGCCAAGCAGAGAAAGATTCAAATTTTATAATTAAAGATTTACAGGAAAAATTTATTTCTAAAGAAAATGAGATGATTTCAAATATAAATAATTATAAAGAAGAAATGAGGCAATTGTCTGAAAATTTAAACAAGGCTTTATTAGAAAAAACCAATTTGCAAGAGGAAATAACTAGGATAAATAATCTATTGCTACGATATTCAAATACAGACAGTGAGAGTGAAAAATTACTTATAGAAGTTAATAATCTTAAAGAAGAAAATAATAAATGTATCTTTAAAATTCAGGAACTGACTTTACAACTTAAAGAAAGAGATTTAATTCAACAAAAAGAAAGTGCTGAAAAAATTGAAAGTGAAAAAGCAGTAAATGAGTTACTTCAGCTTAAAAATTTACATGAGAAAATAGTACAGAAACAACAAAATCTATTAGAAAAATCTCTAATTCAAAAGAATAACTTGGATGATTTAAAGGAAATGCTAAGACTTTTGGCTCGTTTCTTCAGTCAAATGAATTTGGAAATAAAAGAAGAATTAAACAAGACTTCAATTAACTGTGTCAGGGCGTGTAGTGTAGTAGCCAATATTAAGGACAAGCAAGCAAATGATTACATTAATGAAATTGAAAAAAAGTATTCTACAAAAATTGAAACATTAAAAAGTGAATTAAATAATAGTACATCAAATCACAGACTATTATTTGAAGAATGTGAAACCTTAAGAGCTTGTAATTCTGAACTGAATTCTAAAGTTAGTGATTTAACTAAAAAAGTGAATGAATTGACAATGGAGTTGATCAAGGAGACAGGTGAAGTTAGTCAGTTGAAAGAGGATAACTGTAATCTTATAAGAGAATTGGATGAACTAAAAGATAGTCATACACAAAAATTAAAAGTTTTAGTAAAGGATTTTGAAGTTCAGTTGGAAAAGAAAGACGAAGACTACAGAGAATTAGAAAATTCTCAATTTGGTAAGTAAGAGTTTTAAGGCATAATAGTTCTCTGGATGTAATTGTATTTTTATGTAATAATGCTTTTTAAGAGATCTGCCTTAGATATTTACTAAATGTTTTAAAGAAAACACTGGCCAGCAAACAATGTGCAGGTTAACATTTCAAGGGGTTTCTTGTAAAATATTGCAATGGGTTTTATGCTGTAATATTTGTCAAATCCTAGAAATGTCATATCATTCAAATCCTAGAAATGAAATCCACAGTAGATACTGATATTTTTGAACTTATGATATGACATCTCCAGAATGTTTTTTACTAACCGAATTAATTGTTTTTAGACTTATATAATATTGTTTACTGTCTTAAACTATAGAATCACTTGCTGAAATTTATCAGGTCTGCCCTGAAGATTGTGTTTCATTTATATATAGTTACATATACATTTAATTAAGTTTCTTATCCAAAATATTTAAGAATATATCTTATTTTTAAACATTTTCATTCATTATCAGTGCAAGCATATCAGATGTATCTTTCATTGAAGTCCAATTTGCCAGGGGGTGTAACCTAAACTCTAGAGTAGAGATTGTCAGGATATATATTCCAGAATATACAAACTATATTTCATTGAAGGTTCTATTATGAGAATATTAGCAGCAACGGTGAAAGAAAATGCTAGATAAAAAAGTAATTCTTTAAATGTGTGGGAAAGAAACTTAGATAATAAGATATAAAACTTAAGAAGGAAAGTTGCCTAACCTCAAATAATAAATGTGAATAAGATAAAACAGTAAAAAAGGAGTTAAATCTAAATAAAAACATAAATACCTTGATATAATTTGGTATACAAGTACAATTACTAGTAAAAGTGTAAATTGGGCGCTTTATGAATGATTGTATAATAGTCTCAAATGTGATAAAATTCACATTTTAATATTTTGAAAGCAATGATTGGACTGAGGAATGGAAATATTTGGCAATGTGTAGGCAAAACAATGGGACAACCTAGGTACTGGAGATACATAGAGTAGAATAAATAAACTTAGAGTCTGTAATAATGAAAATTAACAAGAATTGTACCTATCAGGAATTGTGAAGTGAGTTTCCTTAGTTTTTTGGCTTGATTAAAACTACATTCACACACTCACTCACACACACACACACACACACACACACACACACACACACACACACACACACACACACACACACACATATATATATATATATATATATATATATATATATATGTTGATATTTTACGTTGTCCATTATGTTTCCGTTGCACTGACTTTATGAAGTTGATATATTACTATTATAAATACTTTTATCCACCACTAAGTGCAATAATTTTACCTTGTTGTGATGAGGCACCTTTCGGTCACTTGGCCATTGTCGAATCACTGATATTTTTTTGGTGCAGATGTTCGGTCCAAGATATATATATATTTTAAAACAACATAGGTTATTCAAATACAAGAATATTTATTAATTTATATTCAAAGCTTTTCGTTGGTAAACAGTACCAACATCACCAGGAATGAAAATTACAATAATGTAAGCTATAGGCCTAAAACATATGTTAAATTAGAAATAGAATTGTTGTTAAATTTATACAAATTGCCAAATTTATTTAAATATGAAACTTATAAAAGAAATTAATAAGGGATTAAGAATGAATATATATGAAGCATTCGAAATATATAAACACAATAATAATAACAAATTAATAAAAGAACAAATACAAATACATTCTAAATTTGATACTATATTCAATGTCTATAATGTTACAGCAACAAAATAAATTTGGCAATTTGTATAAATTTAGCAACAATTCTATTTCTAATTTAACATATGTTTTAGGCCTATAGCTTACATTATTGTAATTTTCATTCCTGATAATGTTGGTACTGTTTACCAACGAAAAGCTTTGAATATAAATTAATAAATATTCTTGTATTTGAATAACCTATGTTGTTTTAAATTATTAAACAAGAAAACGTATTATATATATATATATATATATATATATATATATATATTTAGCTGGGACTTAGAAACAAATTAATAGAGTAAAAACTGCAAAACCTTTTGGTCACTTGACCATTGTCGAATCACTGAATTAATTTTCTCTATTTTTCTGGTGTGGATGTTTGGTTCGTGATTTTGGTATTTGTTGACGTCATACATGTTTCTTCATTGAGCCGCGTGTATAATGTGTTTGAATAGTACATCCTCTGCATATGTTGTCTGTAGGTTCATTTATAATAATAATCAAATCAAATCACTTCAAATAATAATAAAATAACTTCATAAAGTCAGTGCAACGAAAAAATAATGTTCGTGAAATATATATATATATATATATATATATATATATATATGAAGGTAATATATTACTATTGTAAGTAATTTTTATATAACTGGATAACGTAATATATATATATATATATATATATATATATATATGAAGTTAATATATTACTATTGTAAGTAATTTTATCCACCATTAAGTGCAATAATTTTACCTTGAGTGATGAGGCACCTTTCGGTCACTTGACCATTGTCGAATCACTGATCAGTGATTCGACAATGGTCAAGTGACCGAAAGGTGCCTGATCACTCAAGGTAAAATTATTGCACTTAATGGTGGATAAAATTACTTACAATAGTAATATATTAACTTCATAAAGTCAGTGCAACGGAAAAACAATGGATAACATAAAATAACAAGAATATATATATATATATATATATATGACACTAATAAATCACTAATTTTGAGTAATTTTATCCACCATTAAGTGCAATAATTTTACCTTGAGTGATATATATTATGAGGTACCTTTCGGTCGTTGACCATTGTCGAATCACTCATTCAGTGATTCGACAATGGTCAACGACCGAAAGGTACCTCATAATATATATCACTCAAGGTAAAATTATTACACTTAATGGTGGATAAAATTACTCAAAATTAGTGATTTATTAGTGTCATATATATATATATATATATATATATATATATATATAATATTTTCTAGATTTAAATACATAAAACCTCCTACATAAGAACAAATAAATTGAAGCCACAATTGGTTCAAGTTGTTATGAACAATTGTTGTTGAATTCAGAATTTGAATTTTTTAAAAGAACATCCAGTTCCTTTTTGTAATAGATAGATTTGAACAACTTTTTTGTCAAAATTTCAATACAGTAGAACTTGGATAATTCCATTGTGTTTAATTTGTAATTGCCAATAATTCAAAATTTTGGGTTGGTCCCTTGAATGCTATGCTATCAATGTAAATAAATTGTGGATAATTCGAAGTTCAACGTCTTTAATTCGTAGTTATTAGTTTAGGTATGGGCTCGAATTCCAGGCGGACCAGTGATCTAAGAATTCTCTCCATTCAGATCGAGATCACAGGATTCGGTGAGTAAACTGTGTCGGAAGAATCAGTTCTTGATCATCCCTCTGTTAGGTCATCAGTTTGCTGTTATTGGAAGAGAGTTTAATTTCTGATTTGTCACCCATAAGACTAGATGTCTATGCTTTATAAGGGGTATTTATAAACTCTTGATACTTACAGCATAAATAAAGACATATATTTATAGCTCATTGATCTCCTGTCAGAGGCTAAACATCATAGATCACTTCGACAGTTTTTTTTCTTCAACTGGATTGAGAAGCTCAGTATATATTTTACTCGGTCTTGGTCTTATTTTCTTAGTACGGGCATCCAGCATCATTCGTAGTCGATGGCCCGGTGTCCAATGTACGCAGCACAAGCAAGCTGCCAGTGTTTTTTGCTTTTAAGGATGTCCTCAAAATCGTTGACTTGTACTCTTAGTAGGTCACGTGAAAGAATTGGATAGCTGCAAAGCAGAAGAATGTGCTCCAGATCCTCTTCATCGTCTTTGCATAATGCACAGTGCGACAAATCGGTAAAGTTGAAGCGGAATAGGTACTTCTGCGTCACTATGTGACCGATTCTAGCTCTTGCTGTAAAAGATGCTAGTTGTCTTTGCATCCCTTTATATAAGTTCCTGTCAGTTGCTAGGGGTTGAATCTTGTGTAGGTCTCCCAATGGTTGACTGATTCCATTTGTCCGACCAGGCTTTATAGAAATATTTGTTGCTTTGATTCCTACAGTGAAGCAATGAAACCTTCTTCTCATCTGTAGGCTGCATTTTAGAGGCTGCTTTCGCTATTTGGTCCGCAACCTCATTTCTGTATACGTCACAATGCGATGGTAACCACTGCAAAGTAATTTCACATCTATGGCTCTGTAGTTCACGAAGCAAGGGCCTGATTTCCAAGATAAGAAAAGCATATGCCGTAGGTTCGGGGTTCGAGATAGCCTGCAGAGCACCTTTGGAGTCTGTTAAAACACACACCTGCGATATTTTCAACGATAAACAACTTGTAAGCGCTACAACTTATAGTTGTTTCATTAAAGTAACCGGCACCCACAACTTTTCTTTCAATGTCCACTGAACCATCAGTGAATATCTTGATATGGCGATCATAAAGCTCATTTATCATGGACAATGCTTCACTTTTCAAGATTGCCGGGTAGTTGTTTTTTGTCAGCCGGTTTGATAATTCCATAACAATTTCCACTCCATTCCACCTACCTGGTTGTCGTCGTATGTCACTGGGATGGTTTCAGGAATGCCACACATTAACATGGAGGCCATGGACCTAATTTGACACGTGAATGAGTTTCTGGTGTTACTGCTTGCCGTAAAGGATGGTTGGGCATTGATGACCGTATTCCTAAGTATTTGGTCCACATTTGCCTTCTGATATATATTTCAATAGGTTTAACACCCAGTTCCACTTCCATAGCAGAAGTAGGAGTGGTGCTCAGGCATCCAAGGCATGTACGGAGAGCTGCTGCTTGAATGCGGCCTATTTTGTCAATTTGTGTTTTGGCTGCAGCTCCCCAAACCTCACAGCAATTGCAGCATACAAAGGCTAGGTAAAATGATCTTAGTGTTGTTGTGTCTGCACCCCAGTTGCGACTGGCCACTACTTTGAGCGCATTCAGCGGCGATGTGCACTTCTCCAAAACATAGTCCACTTGCTTTGCCCAACGTAATTTTGAATCCAACACTACTCCCAACAATTTTGGGTTAGGGTTAAATTTCATGGGGTTATCTTGTATTCGTAACCGCAGTATGTAGTTTGCCAGATTATTTCTTCTTGTGGAAAAAGAGCACTCTGTCTTGTCCAGAGATATTTTAAGTGACCACTTTCCACACCATTCCATTACTTGTGTAGAGCTAGTTGAACCAAATCTATCGCTTTGAGATGGTCTTCATCCGATGTCCAGATCGTGCAGTCATCCGCGAATGTACAGCTGGACACTCCAGGAGGGAGCTGGGCTGAGAAATCATGAAGTGCGATGAAGTGAATGCACCTGTTTTTTAGGTAAGATACAATATATTTCAACATTTTGCACCTTATGCCAAGCTTCATACACTGGAGGATATCCGTAGCATGCAGATTTTGTCAAAAGCTGCTTCATAGTCAATTATCACCGCAATCGTAGCCTTCTTCCATTTGAAACCTTCTTAAATTTGGTCTGTGAAATATAGCAATATATCTGCTGTGCTCCTCTGACGCCGGAAACCAAATTGGAGATTGCTCGGTTTATCATCGTTTTCTAGTCTCCCAATCTTGCGTTCACTAGACGTTCCATGAGTTTTCCCAGGCAGGACTTAACTCGGTGTTGGTCAGCAGTGTAAATATTTTTATCTTCAATGTATTCTTGTTTACATACAAAATTAACTATAATAGTGGACCACCCATAATAAAAATTCCACCCGTATAAAAAATATAATATTTATTGCTTTATAAGTGAGAATATTTTTCTAGTTAAATACTAAATAAATATACTAAACTAAATTGACATGAAAAAATTAATTCTTACCCGCAAGTGCCCGCTGTGCACATATAATTAGACCCACAATGGGTTAACTGCTAATAATTATTAGTTTTTTAAATCCACTATAGCTAAGTTTATTGCTGATAGAAATTTTAGTGTTTAACTCGGATCAGTGATGAGTTACCTGAAAACCGCCGGAGCAGTTGTCTTGACAAAAAAAAACTTGACTATTTTGACTAAAAGGTTAATTGGAATGTTTTCATTGTTCCTTTCAGCTTAGAGTTATCGAAGTTTTATTATATAAAGTAATTTATTTTTAGAATTTTACATTTAAAAGGAACTATTTAGAAGAGGTTAATAATTAAAACTCTGATGTGCCAAAATGTATAAGTTAAAGTTACTATCTGTTTAATTTAGACTGTTATTATTATTTACAATTCTAGATAGGAGGCAAGATGAAGAATGCTATGCTGCAAACGAACTGAAGGAACAAATACGTAATTTACAACAAGATTTGGAAACAAGAGGCGATGCATTTGAAAAACTTGTAGAAGAACATAATCTGTTTATTCAAGTAGGTTTTACATAGCAACCTTTAATTTCCCTAATACTTATACCAATATTTTTCAATTCCTTCCATTAGTTCACACTCACCTTATAAATATATCCTGCTCAAATTTTCAATCGTTAAAAAAATACTTTTTATTCATCGACTCAAGTTCAAATATATTTTTTTCAACTTATTGTGGTTGACACTTGTTGATAGAGTTTTTTAAAGTATACATTCATTAATTAAATTTAACAAAGAATTTATTTCAGTTTTATATAGGTGAACAACTTTTCAGAAAAGGGACAAAGTATGCAATATGTTTACTCCATCCCTTTTGGTTAAATATAAGTAATAACATATGATTTCATAAAACTGCAGATTTTACGTTAAAGGTTATGTGGTAGAACAGTTGTTTTAACTCACAGTTGTTTATTTATATTAATTGTAATTATTTAATAAAAAGTAACTAAAATAAAATTTTTCTTTGTTGACCTAAGTTGGAATTGTCTTTAAATAAAATTTGTTTTTATTACTTGTTTATGCTTAAAAAAAGGTATTTTTCCTATTTTTTTAACCTTTTCCCCATTGTCAGATTTTTTAGACACTTAAGTTTTTATATTCAAAAAATTTGTATTTAACAACTATTCTGTGGGAACTCCATAATAGGCGTAAGTTATTGAGCCATTACTAGTGTGAAAGTATCATCAGATAATGGCAGTCTCTATTCACAGTCTTGTTTATTCTTTACTCAATACTTAGACGACGACTGCTTTATTCACAAGTTGTCTTTTTGTTATCTCTATATTTAGGTAAATAGCGATAATATTAAAATGTCAAGAGTATATTGCTTTAAAGTTTTAAATGTTAGTAATGAATGTACTTGTATTTTATATGTATAATTAAAAGCATTGTAATATTGTTTTCGAGCTTGATAAGGACAACAAACTAGTTGCCAAAACATTGCACTATTAAAATAAATATTTTTGATTCGATATTCAACTGGTTTATGATTTATTTAAAACTATAAATGCTAGTTTAGTGTCAGTTACAAAATTCGCTCTTATGCAAAACGTATATTATATAGAAGTATAGGTTAATATTTTCTGTTTATAGAGAGTTCTAGCGGTCTCCAACCTTTTTTACTCAAAGGGCACATCAAAAACTTTTGGAGGAAAGGCGGGCAATATTTCAGGGTAGAAGGTCTACCCCCCCCCCTTAGACCCATGACGTTTTTCTAATCAAGAACTCAGTGGTGGTTTTTGAGATTTTCTTGCTAATTTTTTTACTTGTTTACAGCTAGTTTTACACTTATAGAGAAAAGACGTGGCAGGTGAGAGACGAGTACTGTACTCATATAATGGTAAAAATGCTTAAAAGGAAATATATTACCAAATACAAATTATTTCAGTATGCTAGTTTTCCACTGGCCGGAAAAAATCTGTTCGTGAGCCGTACGTTGAAGACCCCGCCAGTAAAGTTTTATTTTTTTTTTCACTATATATTCATCATAATCTCACTTTCGAATACATAAATATTAAAAAAAACCAATGTAAACTTTATCATTTTAGTTTAAACTATTTTTTCTGCATTGTGTAATGAATGCATATTTTTGGTCTTGACCTCTTATTGGTCAATTTTGTTCATCTTCATAGCTACGCTTGGTTGTGCTTATATTTATTTTTCCTTGATTGTTCGAGAAGCACTGGGCCGATTAGTTTATTTTGTTTATGTTTCAGGAGTTTTATTTCATTGTAATATCTGACTTTGCTTACCACTATTGGGAAATGGCTTTCCCTTTTTTTTGCTAATTTTTTCAGTTTTATACTGTTCTTAGCTCCCCTTATTAATTTAAGAGATTCAGCAGCTTTTCTCTTTTTAAAATCACATGTGAGCCAAGCTGTTTCTCTATTCACTATATTTTCCTCTTCAGAATTAGTGGGACTTCTTATGTTGCATTTATTTACATTTTTACTTTTCAGTCACAATATTTCTGTTTCCAGGTCTCATATTATTTAGAGCTTGTTCTAGCTCTTGTTTTAGATTATTAATTTCCATTTGTTGTTCAAATGGAAGCAGGACTAAACATTTTTCTCACTTTAATTGCAGTAAGGGAATATATTTACATAACATTCTTTGTTTCTATTCTTCTTTATTATTAAACTTCTATGTATACTTGATATTTTAAAAAATAATATATTTTTTTTAATATTTCCTATTTCAAATAAATAGTCTAAAAGTTTCAATTTATTCCTAAATTACATTGTATGCTCTTCTTTTAATTAACTCCATTAAATTTGAAGTCTTCTACAGTCATATTTCTAAATAGCTTATTTAACTACACTTTAATTAAATTATTACTTCAAAGGAAATTATTTAAAGCAATAGAATTCAATACAATTATAATTATAAACTCTCCAGTAATAAAATTATATATAAACATTTATGATATTTCAGTGCTTTTTTCATTGAATCCCAATAACTTATTATAGAATTATTTTTATTTACTTTTATATTTGCTTTGTTTTTAGTAATTTAACATATATTTATAATTTGGTAGTTCATTTGTTATTTATAAATTAATTTGAGTTATTTTTAGTTTTCTTTTATTTAATTATGGCTTATTTACAACCATAGCACTAATTTAAAATATCAACATCTAATACAACTACAAACAAAAAGATTATTTATGAAAATTTATAACACATTAACTTGAACCCCTATCATTACAAAAAGCAGTAAACCTATCCAAGATATGTACGATATATAACACTATGACACATCGAACATGAGTACATTCTTTGTAGGTATTACACACAGTGTAAGACAAAGGTAAAAAGAAGCCAAGCAGCATCACCTGTAACAGGGATTATGGCATGACTTGAAGTTCACCATAAATATATAATTAAACAGTTTTTATTTTTACAATAAATATTCAATAAACCTCATTAATTTTCTGAATTTGAAACAGCTGATCGCTTACATAAGTCCATAGCTACAACTGTCTTATTACAATATTAAAAAAGAGACTTAGAATTTAAATTTTGCAAAATCCCTTCTTAGTAAAATCCCTCTACATTATCAAATGTTCCCTCTAGATGTTGTACCTATTATACTTTAGACTGTGGATTGATTACGAATCAGTCAGTCAGGACATTTTCTTTTATAAATATACATAAATGTTTACTTCAATAAGTTTTACAAATGACATGTTTCTTTAGTGGTTGGCGTAGTTTGTATCTGACACTGAATAAAACAAAGCAGTTTAATAACAAAGTTCTTTGTTTAAACTTTACGAGAACTTATATCTTGTTGATACAGAAGCTGATTATAGACCGTCTTTCCCATTGATTTTGGCTAGCTATACACTTTTTTTGCGTCTTTTTTAACACGTTGACTGCCATGGCAGTCAGCGGTGATCGACACTGTATTAATGCATTGGGCCTCGGCGGTCACTTGTGACCGACAATTTTGACCTAACTTTAGATCATCACATAAGACTGTTGAGGACATTCACATTGTATTAAACCATATGAGGTGTCCGACAAGGCCTCTGTGTGTGTTCCCGCAACTTGGCGTTCAGACAAAATTTATTTGATTTCTTATAAGACTGTAATTAATGGGAAACTATAAGTTCAGAAAATACAAGGTAATAGTTTTTATTTACACTTCCTTGTAGAATCCCATTCGGTTTTAGAATAGTGTTAGATTTTATTCGATCCTTAAACAAATTCACCTAGAAAAACTGAACAATTTGAAAATTAGAAACTAAAAAACTTTAATTTAAAACATTTCCCTCCAATTCATTAGATTATATAAAATTTGTAAAAAAGCTCAATTTAAAACATACTTGTATTGAAACAATACAAACATAAGTGTAAGAATAATGTTCAGATTATATTTTCATTCTAATTATTCGAGAAAAAATATTTTCAAACAAAAAAAAACAAATTAAAATTGTGTATCTATAATATACCTGAGAAAAATGTAATAGTTATATTTATACTTGAAATTATATTGACAAAATACAATAAAAATGGTGAAGTTATAAATTCATTAGAAAGATTGGCCTTGAATGGGGAATGTGTAGTAAGCCCGACAACGTTACCGAAGCGGCGCCTTGTAGTATAAATATTTGTCGGGCCATGATGTTCACCATTGTTCGACGACATTATAAAATAAACTAGTTTAAATGAATAAACACACTAGAAGACAAAATATTATTATTTTTGTCATTATTTAAACAAAATTACAACAACAAAAATTGTGTTTGAATGCTATTGGAAAACTTGTTGGCAGTCAATGTGTTAACCAATGGGACTGAATTTTATTCTCTGATAAAACATGTAGAGTACGAGCATAATTTTGTGTCCACTGATCTATCGATGTAAATACTTCCTACCATCTGCCAATGTATAAAATCTGTTGATAACAACTTTAGGTTGGCTAAGGTATTTTATGTGCGGTACTTTATAACTTTACTAAGGAACACTCATCTACATTCTCATTTCGAGTTATCTACGGCTATGATATACATTCCCCTTACCTTTATTACTATCTAGAAAATTAGGGATTGTCTGCACTAATTTATGGAATTATTTTGAAACTAGCCACCACATATATTAGTTATGAAATGTGTTCAATATTCACAAAATATGAAATTATTTCTTTTGCTATACCATTTTATTAACAAAATTTAAAATGATATTTCTCACGCTCCAATTCCTCAGGTTACTGGTTATGCTTAAATTCCTTCATCAGCTCTTCCTGCCATGCCTTTTTTACATCTTTTCATTTCAGTTTTCTTTATTAAGTATTCTAAAGAATCTGTAATCAGACTTTGTCCATTTGTTACATAGTCTTTCTTGTCTTTTACACTCCTGTACTGTGACTAAAATTCTCAACAACACGCTTGATTTGAAAGTCTGTAATGTTAGTTTCACACATACATTTGTTACATAGTCTTTCACACTCCTATACTGTGACTAAAAATCTCAAAAACACGCTTGATTTGAAAGTCTCTAATGTTAGTTTCACACCTACATTTATTACGTAGTCTTTCTTGTCGTTTACACTCCTATACGGTGACTAAACATCTCAAAAACATGTTTGATTTGCAAGTTTGTAATGTTAATTTCACACATACATTGTTGAATTATTAGGTTCGAATTTTTAATGAACATTATGTTTTTAAATGCTTTTGTGCTAGTTATTTTTTTAAAACTTTTAAGTTCAGCAATCATGACGAATCATATAATGTTTACAGTCTAGGGATACAGAAATGTCTGAATTGAAATCAAAACATGTAAAGGAGTTAAGGGAACATGATAAGAAGTGGCGAGCATGTTTGGATAAAAGATTGGCTGAAGAGGAAATTCGTCATAAAGAGGAAGTGAGGGAACTTAGTAAAGAATGGCATACAGAAAGAAAGGTATGGAAAGCAAAATAAAAATTTCACTCTATTAAAATCAAACAATTTTTTAAAACGGTCTCATGAAGAAAATTTTTTAATATCTCAATTTTTTAATCTAATACAAATTCGCATATTTCACAGCATGAGACACCAACAAGATTAAGTAATTAATGTGTAAATTAGAATTTAGTCTAGACAACACTGTTAATTACTTATTTAATGTGTAACTTAGTTAACTAAGTTATTGATTTTATCTTGTATTTTAAAATTGTAAGTTTTGTTATTGTAATTGTTATTTTTCTCTTTGTATTTTATTTTTAAAGTACTATTTTTCTTTCATTTTAATTTCTATTTTTGGCATTTTAATATAATTCATTTCATTTATATGTAATTTATTTTGTTAAATTTTATTTTCATTTGTCATGAATTTTCCAGAATGATTCTCAAGAAATCTCTGTATCTGCAGAAGATGAGGTAACATTTTTATTTTTAACCCCAAAATCTATATTAATTTTTATCAGAAAGTTGGCATTTATATTTTAATTAGAGTTAATTTGAGTTTTTCTATTCAAGTAAATACTTTAGAACTCCAGTTATCCGAATCAGTTGGGACTGGGCCCCATTCAGATGAAAAAAGATTGGGATAGTTGGGTCATTTTTGAAAAGGGGCCAATTTTAATTAATTACTGCATGTATGTTGTAAGTGGAAAAAACAAACTTTACTTTTTTATAGTTGTATATTTTTTTCTGAGCTAAGATCTTAGCATTTTTAAAAATACACTCTGAATTTGGTTTCCCATGGAACATTGTTGCAAAAGCCACTTGGAAACGGCATCTTCTAATTCTTTTTTTTGCTGCTTTCATTGATTTTCTTGAAGAACTTTCATCTACATTTACAAGCACTGACACTAAGTTTGAATGTACTTTATAGGTTTTTCTCTTATAATGTTTGAAATCATTGTTTGTCTATCCGCTAAACAATAAAACAACTCCTTTTGTCCTTTAGAAATCATGATGAACAATAAAACACACCCAAAAACAAGTCAACGGACCAACCGAATCAAAGACACACTGGCTGACTAATCAAAACAAATAGCAACAGTCTGGCCAGGGCAATGGCGACAGACAACTGTCAGCTCTACAGAACTGCACTGAGACGGTGACTCAATGTTTGCACAGCACCTACACTAGCTTCGCGGAGAAAAGACCATTAGCACATGTAGACATAATTATTATTTTGGAAATCACAGTGTTTCCCTCTCAATAATTAGGATAGTCAGAATTTGGGTAGTTGGAGTTCTACTGTAATAGACAAGGATTGTAACATAATGTATAATGTGAATAACTGAGGCAGTCTCTGCTGCAAAAACAAATCTTTATTTGCTCAACCCATTAACACTCTAATTAAATGTGCGCTGCAGCACTCAGCGGGTGGAATTTAATTTGTTGTGTCAATTGAGGGGTTTTGATTGCCACAAAAATATTCTCACTTATAAACAACAGAATATTTTATACAGTTGTAATTCTTTATTTGTTGTTTTAAACCTAATGTAGTTTGTATTAATACTTATAATAATTATTGGTAAAACAATAAAATGCTATTTTAAAGTTTATGTTAGCTTATAGGCTCCTGCTAACATTGTTCACTTTAGGTGTACACAAAAACTCGCTCATTTAGACAAAATATTTTCATATATATACAAAACATTTTAAATTTACAATTATTATTTTTCTGTGTTAGGATTTGAAACACTCTTTGTGTATTTGTATTACAACTTCACTCTCCCAATAAAAGGTAGTTGGCAGCAGTAATCAGATGGCAGCAGTTTTTCCATTTTTACACAGTATAAAGCAAAACAAGAAGAAGACAATATACACACCGAGAAAATCTGTACTGAACTAGAAATTCCACTTGACTAATGAAAGGCTCTGTGATGTTAAAAACATCTTGAGGTCATGATGTAAAACAAGGTCAAATTGTGGGTCATTAATATCTTTCTTTATTTATGCTGTAAGTTTTGAGAAGCGATGCATATCTCTTAGACAGCACAGATATCTAGTCTTGTGCATGACATTTCACTGTAAATAACCTCTCTTGAAGTATACAAATGCTCTCCTGAAGTAACAAAACAAAAATCCATAACTGGGCTCTTAGTCCTACCCACTAGCAAAATTTTATTAGGACGTTTGGTCTGAGCTTGTTCGTAAAATGCAATAGGTTAAAAAGAACACCATGGGGGATAACTGCAGAGCTGATACTTGAAGTTTACTATAATCACCTGATAAACTCTCCATAGCTTAATTATTTACATCTCCATTTCAGTAGTAGAAATCCTGCATCAAGCTTTATGTGAACCAACGTTCACACAAGTTCAGTGATTTGCTGGTTCTTCCAGCTACTCTTAAGTTTTATTCTTTAATATTTATGCTTCAAGGATTAGTAAACACATATAACTGTACTAGATTGCATTATTAGTTTGAAACTTTTGTATTTGTTTAAAAAGGACAACTCTTACTTTGATTTTTAAATTGCTTCTGTAAAAAATCTTTAAAAGCAATAGTTTTATCAGTTCAATATATAAAACTGGTATAAAATTACTGAACATTCTATATTTAAATTTAGGATCAGGAAAATTACTATAATGTTAATTTTAGGTATTAGAAACCGAAAACCATCTTGCTATGACTGCTGTTGAGAGTGGAGGAACTAGTTTAGATATGGTGAAACGACAGCTAACTGCAGTTACATTCCAGTTAAATGAGCAGCAACGACAGCACAGGTATACATTATAAAAAGTAAAGTATTTATTTTAATTTGATTATTTTCTTATTAACAATGGTTTCTTTTCTTCTTGTTCATTTTTAATATTGAAATTTTGACTGTACATATATCTACAACTTTCATGCCCTATTAGAAGAAAATTTAGTTAATTTTTGTTACCCTAAATCTAAATAAATAATTCTTGAATAGTAAATTGAACTTGATTTAACATGAATTAATTTATTTATTATTATTTAATAACTCATCAAAAAATATTCTATATAAATTTTAATTTTTTTCTCAAGTAAATATATGTTTATACATAAATCATTTTTATATAAAGTTGGTTCTTGTAATCATCTTGATTTTACTGAAATCAAGTAATTATTTGAAGAACTAAGTGAAAACTATTAACGTAATTGCTGGCACGTTTTGAAAGCGTTATTTCATTGACGAAATCTTGATACACAATGTACCTCAAGTTAATTTAGTTCCACAACTTAGTTCTTCAAATAATTACTTACACGTTTTTATGCTTTTAGGTTAGTTTGTGTAACAGCTGTTTTAACTTGTATGTTATATTTATTTATTTTATTAAGTTAAAAGCTATTGTACAGAATTTTTTAAAATTTATAAGTTAACAAATATAATCATTTATATTAAAAATAAATATGCTAAATGAATTAAATATGATGATAATGAATTATATATTTTGTGTGTTAACATAGTGTTTGAAATTCGACTAAATTGTTTTGATAAAAATAAGAATTATGTTATTTGTATGATTAAATCGTAGAAATATTGTTGTAAATGTATTTAGTAATCTATGTATATATTGATTTCATATAAATATTAGGCAGTAGCTATTATTGTTTTCACACTATAACTACATGGCTAGTATTCATGAATTCTGTTATTCTGAAAACTCAGAAGGGCAAAAGAATCATATTAGGGGATGTAATCATGTATTTTTTATATTTACTATTTAAATGTATATTATAAATTTTTAATCATTTATTTTATTCTGGTTGATGAATACTGATTTATATTTTTTGTCACTAAAAAACCTTTAGAAAAGTAAATTATTAGGTCATTATTTTATTTATTTTTATGAAGGTAAATGGTTACTATTTATCAGTTAATAAATATAATAATTTCTATTTTAAAAAAACCCTAATTAAATTCAATATAAGTATAACTAAACATATATTTTGTATGTTAACATAATATTTGAATGTAATAAGCAAATACTTTGATTAAATTGTATTTAGAATGAAAAAAATTAGGTCATCACTTAGAATTTATCAATTGGCACTGTAAATTGAGGCATGGCTGTGTTTTTCAATAAATTGCATGCTGTACAATAAAGTTGGCAATAAAGATACAACCCATAACATCATCCATTGGTGAATAAAGTAGGCAGGATTTCGCTAGTTGATTATATAATTAAAAACCAAACATTCACTTCTGATTTATGTTTCTGTGCTTAAATGTTTAATTTGTTTAAACAAATGTAATTTCAGTCTTGAGCAGTAACAAATTGATCAACTAACCTTAGATATTAGCTTGTCAGTTTAGGCAGTCTTTTATTTTACTAGATATTTCAAATTCAATTATATAACTTTAATCTTTTATGATATTTGTTTTAAATTTGCAT
This sequence comes from Prosapia bicincta, assembly GCA_036971475.1. Classification (NCBI taxonomy): domain Eukaryota; kingdom Metazoa; phylum Arthropoda; class Insecta; order Hemiptera; family Cercopidae; genus Prosapia; species Prosapia bicincta. The sequence goes on from JBAIZL010000411.1 coordinate 2,089,213, forward strand.
TTTAGGCATGAAGTAGCAGAACTGCAAAGATTACTAACAATTGATAACCATAAAAAAAAATTTCTGGGTTCCAGTATTGAAGACTGTACAGAAATGGAGTATTTACGCAATGTTTTGTATGAATATATGATGGGTAAAGAACCCTTGGTGAGTTTAAAGTTCACATACATTAAATTTGTTTTATCTGTTGAATTTAATTTTGGATTAAAACCTGTTGTTCTAAGGTCAAATCAAATTTGTGTTTTTCAAAACATTGAATGTTTAGAATTGAAAGAATGAGTTCCTGGCTTCACATTATCTATTGATATTATTGACTTATACAGTGGTGTTTTATTCTGTATTTATATGCAGTTGTGGTATTTGTTGCGATTTTTCCTCTGATTTATTTTTTCTAACACCTTTTCATCTTTTTTCTCAGGTACTAGCTAAAGTATTAGCAGCCATTGTTAAATTTGATTCAAATCAAGTAAGGAGTGTTTTATCAAAGGAAGAACAAAAAATTAGTCTGGTAAGTAAAGATCTTTGGTAAGTTTATTTTAAAAAGTCAGTTTTGTGGTAAAAAATATCACAGACAGATATTTTTCATTATCAAGCCATTTTTTTTCTATGCTGTATATTTAGTTACAGCCAAAAAGCTTAGTGTAGTTATGTCTTACTCTTTAGTACAGTATGTGCTAGGTAAAAATGTTTCATGTGAAACCTACAATAACAGTAATTGTAACCCCCTCCATTTTGTGAATGTGGTTGTGGTGGATTTAACTTATTTAAAAAAACTTTAATTGCCATTTATATTTGTTGATTCCATCTTCATCATATTTGTTGACACCAAACCAACATCTGTCAAACAAATGTCTGATAGCTCTCAGTCGCCACACTTAACCAAATAAATTTTTGTTTGTAAAAGAAACCCTGATTCACCTAAAGGTAAAGACATGTAAAGTAGAATGACCAATATTAAGAACGATATTGACAAAACTGGGAATACGCAGGAATTACGTTGCTGTGGAAATAAATACAAGAAACCCGAACTGTACACAGGCATGGCCAACTATTGTTAATCAAATGGCCCGATCTATACTCGGCCTTAGGCTTGGAAGTGTTGAAAGTTTCTAAATCATTGATTTTAAATACTTCTTAAAGATTTTATAATAAATAATAATAATGATTTACTTATATTGACATCCGACAGTCAAAACTACTTATGCAGTCAATACTAGAATAATCTAATTGATTTTCTTAAACATAATTATAAGTAGTGAAATCATAGTCTTTTTTCAACCTATAAAATTATTTTTCAAGCTAAAAAAGATCCAATGCATCAACTTTAATGTTTTAATCTTAGTTTTGTTTATATTAAATGTTTTAATGTCCTTTTTCAACCTCTCAAAACTCTTTTCCTCCTTTTGTTTTCAGAGTTTTGATTAGTTCCTCCATAAAACAAGAAATAGAATAGTGCTCTTGCTTCCGTTTGACCATGTGCAAGTATTTTAGAAACTAATATAAAAGATAAATCATCCATATAGAATGTGTTGTCCAGCGTTCAGTTCTGCCATACCACAAACTAAAATTCTCATAATATTAATAATGATTTGATCTTTTCTTGTTAATAGAATCTTTTTGGAACTATTCAGTAGTTTTTTTTAATAGAAGACAATATGTTATTGCTGTACTAGTCGTCGAACCTCTTGAACAAAATTTATTGCATATCAAACAGTGACATGATATGAAAAAAACCAATAAAATATTTTATGGCATTCCCATATTAATCTGATAACTACATGTGCCATTAAAATGTCCATTCTCAATGAATAATACTATTAAATTTGAAAGATATTTTTTGCTATGGAACAGAAACTACGTATAACAAATTAATAAAGGTTTTTGAAATGTACAGCTTTAATATAAGATATTGATGCTTTATCTCTGAGTTACGTATTGTTGGAGAAATTTTTACAATCACACTGTACTGTTACAGTAAAACCGCTAATCTAATGTAATTGTGTTTTCTGATTAAAATATTTTTGAAATCACCGATTTCTTTATTGTTACAGATGGGACAGTTAGGCTTTGGATGATGAGTACTTCTAAACAAATATATTACTTGTTTTTTGTACTATTAAAAAAAATATTAAATTATTTTATATATCAGTGCAATTATTAAATATGTGCAGTTTTAGCTGTAGTAGTAATTAAATGTAATAAAAAATGTAAATTTTTGAGGTAGTTAATGTAATATATGATTATATAATTTTTTAAAATAATATATATATAAATACATTTTATAAATTAACCTATGTATAAATGTAAAAACTTATAACAATCACATGCATGATTATAAAAAGGGCCAAAAATTCTGTTAGCTTCAAGCAAAATATCGTATGTTCTAAGTAATATTAAGTAAAATAGGGTTTATATATGGAGATCTGGAAAAGGTTTTTAACATTTTTAATTCAAATTTCTTAGTTTAAGCAAATATTTCATAATATTATGACATCTTGATTCTTTGAGTCCCAGAATAAAAATATTCATGATGGAAAATATCTACATCTTTTTTTATGATATAAATTAAAAAAGGCCTGGGTTTCCAGACTTAGAAACAAATGTCGGTATAAAAATATTAGATAATTATTTAAAAAACTGACATTAAATAGATAAGCTGTGAAAGTGCGAGTTGCTAGCCTCCTCCAAGGCTGATGTCAAATAGCTGACCTTTTGTTTCCTTATTTGTGATCACTCATAGTTTCTAAACTCTAAAAATAAGTCGTAAATGTTTGTTTCTTGTTCCTACTTTCTAAATGTATCCGCCTGAAACATAAGTGATTCACGTATTAAATTAAAATATCAAAATAACCTTGGTGATATCAATATTAACGTCTTGGGTTTTTCTTCAAGTTTTTTATATCAATTTATTGTTATTTTGAGACTCATAGGGTTAATTTACTGGTTGTTTAGGGCTTTCTCAAGAATATTGTAAGTTAAGCCGACTACAAAATATGAAGATGTACTTCATATTCAAGTGTCAGGATTATTAATTTTACTGCAAAGTGTTTGATATCACATTGTATCCAAATTAATAGTTTGAGGTATTACAAAAAATAATAATAACACATGGTTTCACAATTGCCAGACAGTTTTAAAGCAATATTGTTTTAAAAACAGTTAAATCTCTAGCGTATCTTCTACTTTGAGGTAAATTTAGAGATCTAAATACTTTCAAAATCAGCCAGCATTTGGATATGAACGTTTTCAGTTGTAAAATGGCCTGTATTAAAAATGTTAAACACCTACCTCTAAATTTTTGATAATTTTACATTTAAGGATAAATATTTGTAAACAAATGTGCTATGGAAATTATTCTATGAAGCTTACTAGAGTTTCACATTTGCTTTATCCTAGTCATGTTCCCTAGTATTTAAAAACAAAAATATTATCTTTTTGGAGCTTTATTTATATTTTATAAGTGTTATATGAAAGTCATTTCTTTTTTAAAGAAGAACCACTTTTTTATACAGCCAAGAAATTTATTTTTAAAGTTATAGATATAAATAAAAACTACACTATATATTTCACTTCCTGAGCACCTACTGAGTTTTTTTTTCACTTTGAAATTTGCTTTCTTTCGAAAAACGTTTTCATTTTAGATAAAAGTCAAAAGTATGTAGTCAGGATTTTTCCATTTTTATCTGCTGCAGCAATAATCTATTTGTAGAATCAGACACTTCTACGGATGGTGAGAGCGACTTTGACTAGGTGGAGCTGGACAGAGTAGTTATATTAGATGGGGTGAGTCGAAGCTTGTTGAAGACATACCTATGAGCCCTTGTGACACTGTCATAATATTAAAGGCATGCTTGTCATTACATGGATATTATTCCATTCACCTGTCAAAATCATTTTCTGTCTTGTGTTTGACAGTAACTGTTCCAGTCTTGAGCATTGGCTGCCATATTGACGTCATTTGAGCCACTGGTTTCATTGATAACATGATACAGATTATCAAGGATATCATATTTATTTTTAACAATGCTTTAAATAAAAAATTTGTTTTAATATAAATATTATAATCATATTAGGGAAAAATATATGGGACTATTTATCAGTACTGAATTGGCCTATAATTTACAAAACGTAATGTCATATTCACTTTCAAAATGGTTTTTGATAATTATAATTGCCTTTTAGTTATATAGAATAGAATGATTTATGTGATAAAAGATTTTTTGCTTCTGGTCAGGCTTTGATCAGCATCCAGTAGTCTATGAAATTGACTAAATATACTTCCCAGGCGTTGCATTATTATAGTACATTGCACTAGTATAGCCACACATCATCATGAACTGCCGAATCTCCTAGTTACTTCCAGCATATATTGGCATTCCCTTAGGGAGAAACCAAAAACACGTCCCAGTCAGCCTCAACTTCAACTGCAATAGTGTTATTGGTAAATTAGAATGAGATTTTCACTAGATAGTTTCTTTTCTGGGATAAAGGTTTCATTACCAATTACAATATTGTAATAAATTTCATTCATCATGATATTACTTCAAAATAATTAAATCACTGGATGTGACCCTGAGGAAGTGAAGTTTGCAGTTATTCAGCTCCCCAGTAGTAAATCCTGTGTTTTGTATCAACGAGATCATCAACTTGCCTTGAGAAATCACAAGTAATGACTAATGCCCAGGTTTTCTGTAACTATAACCAATTGCCTTTTCCTCATTAAACAGTTCACACCACTCACTACTCCTGAAATCATGTATATTTTCTCAGGATGTAAATTTCAGCTGAATGGAAAATTTGTGTATTGAAAAAAAAGAAACTTGTATTTTCCAGTTGGCAGCCTTCACCATCAGCAGGTGTGAGTGATTTGTTTAGTGTTAAGTGATGTGCTGTACACAGCCAACCGATTTACTTTAAATACCCGTTCTTGGCTGTCTGTGTGGTCATAATGCATAGTTCTTACTCTCAAAAAATTATTCTTTCCATCTACTTTACCAGCAAATACAATTTGATAATGTAATTAAAAAATTGTATTAAAATTTTATCTTAAAATCATATTGCTTTACCATGGTTGTTAAAAATTGGAGGAAAATTATGAACTTGAATTTATAAGTACAGCCAACTCCCAATAATTTGCTTTGTAGATAATTTGTGGTAACATTTTAGGCAGATATTCTTCAGTTGTAATGCAAGTTATAGGGATTTTTGTAATGACAAATACATTCTTTAAATGTCTGGTCAGGGAGTGTACATAAACCAACCTGTCACTTTATCTCCAGAAACAGGCACTAGTACATAAATTTAGCAGATATTATGCGACTTGAAACAGCAGAGAGGGGTAAATGAACTTTGCTGTCAGTGCTTACACCTTATTAGCACTCTATGTCATAGGTTAAAAATAATGATGAATTTTCATTTACTGACATTTTACATTTCATAAATTTACAATCTATTGTAAGACAAAATAAAAATTAAACAGAAATATTACAGATTTTACAGTTAAATCTATGTGATTTTTGTTTAAGGTAAAACAATCTAAAATATTAGTATTTATTTATAAATATATGGAAAACGTAGTAAATTATTTGCATTTCTATATATTTGTTCAGTAAACCTATAAAACCTTTACTAGGGCCTCTTTATGGATATTAAATTAATTAAACAATTAATTTTGATAGTTTGTGTGTCTTGTACAAATTACTGTAAATTATCTGGAGTTGACTGTTTATTTATACGTTCAAGTTATAATGGCTTTTATTAATACTTATAATATACCGGTTATAACTGTACCTTTTCTATAATTATTGATGTTACAACTATTTTGTGCATGTGTGTTTATGCATGCATGTATTTTGGATTCGATTAGATAAGAGACTTGACTTATCTTGAGAATAATCTGGTGTGTAATAGTAGGGAAACAAGTAAATGTACCAAATAACCTTTGATGTGTACCAGAACTAAACTATAAGTAATATAATCCTTTATTGATCTATTAAGAGAAATAATTCATTATGGAAAACTTTACCTTTATATTTTTCGCATTGTTTTATCTACCAATTTATAATTAACGGTTGCAAAGAATTTAATTAAAAAGTTGTTTTGCTCTTAGGAAACATAACCATTGTTGTAACTAATTGATTATATATGAAATGAAAGTGTGATGAACATTTACATTTTTCAATATATATTTTTTTCTTGATCATAAAAATGCAAGCAGATTTCTTTCTAAATATTACTTCAGGGAGGTGATAACTCATTGTTTATGATTATCTCTCCTTGTTGAGCTTAAATGCCATTTTTTTTGCATTTATAATCAATAATTGGTTCATATTATATAAGATGAACTCACTATTATCTCAAATAGCCAGAAGAGGATGGGAATTTATCACCTCAAAAATATGGTATTCTGCTGTTTGATAACAGCTCAATAAAATTCATATTTTCCAGAAGATCCTGGCACGTAAGTCATTAGTCAGCAAAAAGCTTCACAACATTGTTATTACAATTTTAAATTCTTGTTAATAAAAACAGGCTAAATAAATTGCAAAAGATACTAAATTTGCTTGGTGAAATAATAAAATTCATACTTGGGGAAGTTAGCTGAATCAAGTAACTGGTTAAAGTTGACTGAAAAATACCTGAATAAGTTAAATATTAGTTTAAAATGCAAGTATTTTGAGAATTGTGATAAATCTAAGACCATAATTAAATATTAAGGATGATTTATCAAAATATTATTTTACATGTAATAATAAAATAAATATTACATAAATTAAATTTGTTTTCGACAGATTTTGATACTGCTACTCTGCTGCTGGCAAATGATTGTGCCAAGTTTGCATGTTTCATCTTTTGTTTTCCATCCTCTATAAACTGCTTTCCTTTCTCTTACAAACTTTTCTTTGCATATTTTGGTTAAACTCATTTTTCTGGAAAATATTATTTTGCCATCAGCAGAGGAAATAGATAAGTAAGTCTCTAATATCTGTTACAACTTTTAATTTATTTTCATTTTCATTTGGAACTCAGTCTATGAAATAGCTCGTCTACATAAATATCTAGAAATAATTTTTTGATATGAATAACTAACCTCAAACTATAATTGGAAATTAATTCATACATACCAGTTATAGAGCAGTAATACATGCTTCCCTGTTGATCACTGATTCTTTATAGATTTATGAATTGTCTCAAGGTCACCAGTGTTTTAGTAATAATATGTAATTGATGAAATAGTCAGGGAAAAATTGGAGAACAACAGCTATGCCCTCGGCATTTTACTTCCATTTACCGTCCTATAAATAAGCACCCACTCTATTAAACAGGCTCCATTCTCTACTCTATTTATGGTACTCTATTTTCTGTAACAATATTGACAAGTCAGTCTTGTTGAGCTGAACCAACTGTGAGAATATTATCTATTTCATTTAAGTTAACTCAAAAAGTTAAAAGGGTATAAATTTATGTAAAAACACAAGGTTCAGGGTAGTAAGAAGCAATAGAACATTTTTACATAGGCAGTTCATTTATTTGACATGGTGCACCATCAGGACACTTCAAAAAAATTCTGAGAAGATTAATGCATCTGTTTTATTTCTCAAAAATATGGTAATTGTCAAACGATGTATGAATGCCGGTAATTTACGGACATTTTGTAGACATTTATTAACTGACCTCAGGGTACTCTTGTTTTATATAAAAACTGTCCTAAGTTATAGTATTTGAATTGGTTTATGAGATTTGTAATAATTGGGTTGTATTACTTGAGGTTTTTGAAAACTCCTTATTTATCAATTTACTTGGGGAAAAAAAATTACTCATTGACCAAACATGAAATTCGCCTTCTAAGAAATATCAGTAAGTAGTAGTTTTTTAATGTAGATTGAAAAATGAGTGTTATTTATGAGAGCTTCAAATTAAAATACAATTTGTTTAAAAATCAAAATAGTTTTTTGGCTGATAAAATTTTAAAAAATAATACTTCTATGTGAAGTACTATAAATGCCTATTGTTTAATTATCCATATTTTTAGTTATGCAAATGTTAGTATTAGTAGTTTGTGATGACAAATAAAAATTGGATGGAGTCAGTTTCCAAAAATACTATCAAATCCTAACGATAAACAAGTGCGTCGTCATAGCAAGTGTTCTTTCAATGCTGTTTTATAATAAGAATATGTTTGTAAAACATAACTATTGATTCAATCATTATTGAAAATATTAATGATTAAAAGATACTATTTCAAATGATTTTTATTTGATTGATATTTTAATTGTTAAAATGTGTATAGTTATTCCCAAGTATAATAAATACATAAATATAATATAATGCAGTGATACAAGTATAATATTTATTTATTTAACATTTATTGTATTTAAAATAAATTATTAATTGTTGTTTTTTTAATGTTGATTTTTTTAGGTTTTACCTCTTCAATATTTTACTAATAAAATCAGTAAATATTAAGTGACAGAAAATTTGAATGTATAATCCACACTCTTTTAATAAAATAACTGCGGGATTTTACTTATTGAATGGATAAAATGGTAGCTTAAATTGGTTAAAAGAGTGGTTTTAATAATTCTTGGAAACATCAATAGAATTCACCTGTAGCACATCAAGCTTCGGGTCACCTCAGATGATTCGTGTATTGCTCGGCTAAGATGTGCCACTACCACAGTTGAACAAAACCATTCTTCTATTCCTTAGATTCACTGTGGGGCATTATTTTCTTTTGAAGAATACATATCAAATCAAATTCATAAAAATTCTTTTCGTGCATCTATACTTGGATTGACACTGCCCATCCACAATTTCCAAATGAACTGGCACTATTGTTCCTTAAGTGAAATTCACTATATAATCAATTTTATTTGAAAAATTTGATAGGTTTATTTATTTTGGCTTTCTTTGCTTTACATGATTTTTTCAACTTATATTTTTGTTTTGATTAAATTTACTGTGATAGCTTTGGATTGTTAATCTCAACATCAGGATATTTATGAAAGCCATTTGTTTCCATATAAATTTAAAAGTTAATTCAGTTGACCTAAAATATTAAGTATAATGTATTGTGTGGCATATGCTAGTAGTGCAATGATATTTATAGACTAATTTGACAAAAAATGATACAGTTCTATTGGTCATAAATAAAATCAATCCATTTAATTAATACAAAGTAGTAACAGTAATATTCACGGACTCATTTTGTGATATTTTTATTTCTGTACAGCTTATATGAGTGGCCTTGCCATTTAATTAGCTTTATAATTGTACTGTCTGCCTAAATATTTATATTTTACTTTCTAACAATGTGTGTAATAAATATTCTCAATCATGTTTCCATTTATAAGCATGTAAATTTTAATGTATTAAATACAATTTAACTTTTACTAATAATAATGTCACTGCAATTAAAAAATGGCATAATTATAGCTAATGTAGAAATAAGTATTTATTGTATGTAACAGTTAAACAAGACAAATGCCTTAAATTAAATTTTAATATTATGAAAATATATATTTCTGTAATTTTATATTTCTTATAGACAGCATTTTCTATATGTAAAAGTAGGCCTAATTGTTTTGCCTTTTTGTGCATAATACAAATTACTTTTGGACCAAAAATTTTAGAAAATGTGAAATTAACTCATATTTATTTTAAAACGTTTATTTATTATTTGCCATTGGCATTAGCTTTACTTATTAGACCTAGTAGTTTTATTTCTCTATTACTTTATAAACATTCAATTTTGTGAGTGCATTTCTAACTCATCCATGATTATTTTTTCATACACAGTGTAGGAAAAACATTTACTGTACTAAGTTTTAAAAAAGTAGCCTATATACTGCTGTAATATTATCAAAATGTTTGATTTGTAATGTATTTTGTTTGAATTCCATTTTTTAGGGTTTTAAAATTATATTTAATTATAAAATAGCTATTAATACACATAAATGGTCTTATCAGAGTTAGAAATATCCTTTACTGATATTAAATATAAATTCGTTTTACTGGTGTTATTAAATTTATGTTTATAAAACAATTAAAATTTACATGAATATTAACTGAATATCCGCCATGCCTTTAAATCAGTTGTTTTACCTTTATCATAGAAGTAAGTACTTTTTGTATTCTGAAATCTGGGATTACATTAGATTGGTAAATAAAGAATGCGCTAATACAGAAACTTATGAATGTGGTGTGTCTGTATGTATATATATATATATATATATATATATATATATATATATATATATATATATATATATATATATATATATTATAACATAATTTTTAAAGAGACGCAACGGGGTTTTACTATTTTATGAAGATATATTATTTCTATTTAATAACCAAAACCAAAAAACTACTCAAGAACAATTCATTAACATTTATTAGAACAATTTTATTTCAACATCTAACACAAAACAAAAATTTTACAACTTACAAGTTTTTAACAAAATATACTATTTCTTATTTTCTTTTAATTTTTTAGTTACCACATTTTAATACCCTTGGCTAGTTTAAGATCTCTTGATATCTCGGGGTTATAGTATGGGCTATATTTTTAGAAATTCTTAGGTTAATTAAATAAATTTTGAACAAACAATATTAAATTTTGAAAATGCAAAAAGGCCAAACTATTTGAACTGGATTTATTTCTTACTATTAATTAACTATAAGATATCCTAATATACAAATTTAAACTTCTCTATTATCTTAAAAGTCCATTAAAGTTATTTTTATAGCGCTATTACTCAAATTAATAAATATCAAAATTTTGCTGGTCGCTTACGTAAATTCCCGTTCTCTCCAATTAAACAATTCACACACTTAAATCCGTTTTAGTTCTTTCAAATTATATTTTCACTGTATTAACTCTTTCAATTTTCTTATTCCTGTTTAATCTGGCCAAGTTTACTCACAAAACTGTATAATTTAGACGAACTCTTTCCAAATAAATAGAATTTTGACTGGTCCTGGCAGGTCCCATCTTAAAGCGTCACCCACGCCATCCAACTCAACTCTAACTACGCGTCCTTTTTTTCTTTTAAAATGTTACCAATATGGCGGCTTTCTTCTCCAAAAAACACATATGGGTTATAATTTAGTTCGATTTCTTTCCACTAGACTTTCACACATGTTTTTACAGCTGTTAATGTCAACGAACTATTTTCACCAGTTTTAATCTTGTTAACTTTGGTTGAAACTTACTGTTTTAATTTTCCGATCCTTAACAAATCTTCCAGTGTTTATTTTATTAATATTATTAGTGTGTGAAGTGTCTTTGTGTTTTACTTTTGTGATATTTCCGAATTGTGTGTGTTTTGCTTGGTCTTTCATAAACATAACCTTACATTGTTTACAATCGTTTTTTCACTTTTTCCTTCAAGTAATTACTTAGCCCTATGTTCCTACAGTTTACAAATTTGTTTACACATAACTATTATTAGATTATCTTATTTTAATTTATGTGTTAGGTTATTTGATATGACAAATTTCCTAATACATTTCCAGTTCAAAAACCTTGTTTACAATTCCTAGGCTTTTACCAGAATTTAGTTTCAATTTTAACCTAACCAATCTTTTAATGAATTTCTTTTTTTTTTAAATTTTGAGTGAGTTATTTCTAATTTATTTTCCAATTCTTAAATAATATTATATAGCCCATTCTATAAATGTTACAATGTCCCCTAATTTAATTTAAACAAAAAAAAATAATCCTAATATCTACATTACACATTTTTTTTTACATTTTACAAGCTTGCTTAAATATACATATTTTTTTTTTAAATTAAATTTAAATTTACATTTATTTCCTACTTGTACATTTTATTTAATAACTACCTGAACACATTTTTATTGAGTACGTTATACCTCAACACTTTGGCTAACTTATTGTCCATTGTCTTTACCACTTTTATAATTGTCCACTTAAAAGTCATTTATACCTTCATCTGTCCACTTTCGTCCATTTATACTTAATTCTATAATACAATTTTATCTTAACTCTTTACCAATCAAATACTGAGCTGAAAACTTCAAGCTACTTGTCTTACATGGTTTATACTAGTTTAAAACTCGCATAATACTATTTCATTAATTTTATATGTTGTTATTTATTATTCTATTTACTATCTCTTTTTTCGCATCCTCCCAACTATTCATCATAAATTTTTTTTTTCAATTAAAATTAATTTGTCTTAACCTTGCCTCAACCTCACTTCAGTTATAAATCTATCACTCTATCTGAACACAACTATATTAAATTTAACCCCAATTTCATATTACTATTATTTTATTATTATTATTATTATTTTTTTTTTAAAACTCTTTATTATACTATATACTTTGTTACATATATATATGACGGTAATTCACCTTACCTCCACTTATTAACGTAGACATTTATTTTATTTTAACATATTTTCGACGACATCAACATCATTAACACCCTTATTCACGTAGACATTTATTTTATTTCACATATTATCGACGTTATTTATATATTTCATTTTATTTTCAAATTCCCCTTTTTCCAAATTATATTTCCCCTTTTTATATTGTTATGCTCATCCAGAATATACCTATCTTTATCTTTACATTGCACCCTACTTGTACTCCTTCCGTTTTTATCCCTGCTATCTCTGTTTAATTAGGTTATTTAATATATTTTAACTTATTTCCCCTTGTCACTACTCTGTTTATCATTTATCTCATATTTATTTTGCTTTTAGCCTCATCTAACTCTCAGTTCGAAGTTAGTATTTTATCTCTTCTTCCAATCTCACATCCAGTTCAATTCTTTTCTTATATCATCTCAGTTTTTTTTTTATATGAAGTTTAACATCTAATATTTTTAAAGGTTGCAATTTCATATACTCCATTTGATCATATCTACAGTTCCTTCGATTACACTATCCCTATATCAACGAATATAAATTTTGTTTTAATACTTATTTATCAACGCAGATTCTCCCTTACAATACGACGAAGTTTAAATACACAATTACCATATTTTTATTACAACGATGCTTTAATATTTATTATCATAGATTCATATTTCTTTTATAATATATAATATATACGACGAAGTTCCATTATTTATCAACGCAGATTCTCCCTTACAATACGACGAAGTTTAAATATACATAATTTTATCTTTATTCATTATTCGACGAAGTTTCTAATAAATTATCGTAGATATAGTTACCATCCCTTAAAACTTATCTCCTGCTAACGTTTTCTTATACACATAATCACCTAGAGTTTATTCATATTGCTTCCTTTACCTATATTTAATATCTCCCTTCCTATTTTATTATTATTTTTCTTTTTTTTATTTTTTTTCAAGTGTTTGTTTAATTATTAAGTCATTTCTGGTCTATTGTCATTTCCGGTTTATTTGTTATCTATCCCTCCTACATTCGCTTCCTTCTCCTAATACTTTTATATCCTGAGTCATTCCTGTTGTTTCCATCTTATTATCCTTTGTTATTTTCCTTTCTCTCGACTTCTCCTTGATACATGTCATTTTACTGCCTGTGTCTATTAATGCCTGTAAACTTGTTTCCTCTATTTAATTTCTATTCCTGGGTTTCCTATGGTCTTAGTTTTCCGATTGACTGTGGGCACCATGCTCTTTTCTTGTCCCCACGCCTGTCCTGGCCTTAACACCGTTTACATCTCCATTGTATCTCCCATCTGCTTCATAAGTTCTATTTTCTGTGTTACTCTCATATTTAAATTCCATTTCCCATTTTCCAAACTCGAGTTGTGCCTCCACATTCATTAACATATCCGTACCTATGATCATTTCTCTCAATAAGCTTTGTACCACTAAGCATTGAGACGGATATTTAACTCCTCCTCTTTCTCCTATTACCATTTTCATTTTATTAATCTTTTCAATTTTCTTATTAGTTGCGGTTTGAATTGTTAAATTTTTTATTTGCAGTACCTCCATCTTTCCTACTTCATTTCTTAATTTTAACTCTCCTAACTCTTCTGTGTTTTTCTTCACTTTCCCTATCTCCCTATTTAAAACTCTTAACTCTTCCCTGTTTTGCTTTGTTATATTTTCTACTTTCTCTATCTCTTTTTCATTAATTTCTACCACATCAGCTATTATTTCATTTGTTTCCTCTAAATTCTCCTTAATCTTCTCCTCTAAGTCTCTTCTCATAACTTCTACTACAGCATTATTCTCTGTTCTCAACTGTTCCCTCATATCCTCTATCATTTTCTTACTTTCCTCCCTTATTTCCTGTGTTATGAATTTGAAATCTTCCTTCATCTCTCTCATTTCGTCTCTATTTTCCTCTAATTTTTTGTTTATTTCCCTCATATCCTCACTCATATCTTTCATTTCCCCTTTTATTTCATCTATCTTATCTAATTGTCTATTTATTTTTTCATTATTTATATTTAATTGTCTATTTAGATCCTCTCTCCCTTTTTCACTCATTTTCATGAGAGTTCTCATCATCTCCCTTAAATCTTCATTCTCATTATTTCCCTGTTTTTTTTGTTGGGTTTGCATAGGTAGTCCCCTAGCTTCTTCTACCTCAATGTTAACTATTGGCATATCTGTGCCTTCCATTTTTATTTCTTTCATTTCCAAAATTGTCCCTTTTTCCTAGTCCCCTACAACTACCAGCTCGCCTATAATATTTTCTTTTTTTTTTTTTTTTTTAGCTGTAAGTAACTTATTATACAAACATAAACAATTTTTATATATACTATAAACCTAGCCTTGATTCTATTCAACTCAGTGTTTGGTTTTACAAAATTTTTCTAAATCTATTTCCAGTTCAAATGTTTTTCATATAAAAAGTTCTAAATTAATTTTGATTCAAAATCTCTCTAAATAAATTTTATCGAGCCCTCACGTTGTTGCGCCAATTATAACATAATTATAAAACAGACGCAGCGGGGTTTTACTATTTTATGAAGATATATTATTTCTATTTAATAACCAAAACCAAAAAACTACTCAAGAACAATTCATTAACATTTATTAGAACAATTTTATTTCAACATCTAACACAAAACAAAAATTTTACAACTTACAAGTTTTTAACAAAATATACTATTTCTTATTTTCTTTTAATTTTTTAGTTACCACATTTTAATACCCTTGGCTAGTTTAAGATCTCTTGATATCTCGGGGTTTATCGCATGGGCTATATTTTTAGAAATTCTTAGGTTAATTAAATAAATTTTGAACAAACAATATTAAATTTTGAAAATGCAAAAAGGCCAAACTATTTGAACTGGATTTATTTCTTACTATTAATTAACTATAAGATATCCTAATATACAAATTTAAACTTCTCTATTATCTTAAAAGTCCATTAAAGTTATTTTTATAGCGCTATTACTCAAATTAATAAATATCAAAATTTTGCTGGTCGCTTACGTAAATTCCCGTTCTCTCCAATTAAACAATTCACACACTTAAATCCGTTTTAGTTCTTTCAAATTATATTTTCACTGTATTAACTCTTTCAATTTTCTTATTCCTGTTTAATCTGGCCAAGTTTACTCACAAAACTGTATAATTTAGACGAACTCTTTCCAAATAAATAGAATTTTGACTGGTCCTGGCAGGTCCCATCTTAAAGCGTCACCCACGCCATCCAACTCAACTCTAACTACGCGTCCTTTTTTTCTTTTAAAATGTTACCAATATGGCGGCTTTCTTCTCCAAAAAACACATATGGGTTATAATTTAGTTCGATTTCTTTCCACTAGACTTTCACACATGTTTTTACAGCTGTTAATGTCAACGAACTATTTTCACCAGTTTTAATCTTGTTAACTTTGGTTGAAACTTACTGTTTTAATTTTCCGATCCTTAACAAATCTTCCAGTGTTTATTTTATTAATATTATTAGTGTGTGAAGTGTCTTTGTGTTTTACTTTTGTGATATTTCCGAATTGTGTGTGTTTTGCTTGGTCTTTCATAAACATAACCTTACATTGTTTACAATCGTTTTTTCACTTTTTCCTTCAAGTAATTACTTAGCCCTATGTTCCTACAGTTTACAAATTTGTTTACACATAACTATTATTAGATTATCTTATTTTAATTTATGTGTTAGGTTATTTGATATAACAAATTTCCTAATACATTTCCAGTTCAAAAACCTTGTTTACAATTCCTAGGCTTTTACCAGAATTTAGTTTCAATTTTAACCTAACCAATCTTTTAATGAATTTCTTTTTTTTTTAAATTTTGAGTGAGTTATTTCTAATTTTATTTTCCAATTCTTAAATAATATTATATAGCCCATTCTATAAATGTTACAATATATATATATATATAGGAATTTTTTGGACTTGATAGGAGACTGACAGACTTACCTAAAGGCAATAGTCCAAAACTGCAATCTCTTGGAAATAAGCACATATAAAACACTTAATACACTTTTATTTGAAATATTTCGATCAACATGATCTTCTTCAGTCAAGAAAGAGAAATATATATATATATATATATATATATATATTCTTGATATTTTACGTTATCCATTGTAAATATTTTTATCCACCACTAAGTGCAATAATTTTACCTTGTTGTGTAACTTTTTTATTTTTGGCCTTTATTCTTATGAATTAAAGCTGATTTTAAATATTGCAGTTTATAGTTACATATTTAGAAGATGACCTGCAAAGTCTTATTAAATTGAGATGCAAGGGATTTGTGTGATCGTTAAATAATTGCTCTCTTAAATCTTGAATTTAAACAAATCAAACATAGTTTATTGACCCAAAAAGATAGAAATTACAAACCAAATACATATTACAGAAACACTGCATTAGTTACAGATTTTGAATATTTAACAATTTACTTATTTATACGGAAATTTACATATTAATAAATCAATGGCTGAAATGACTCTATTTTCAAGTTTGCTTGCTTGCTCTTTTCATAATTAATTCTTACAATTTAAAATGAAAACAAATGCGCCAAATGATGCATAGATGACATTTAAATACGCATTGAACAATTTAAAGTTTATTAATTTTGTACTAAACTGTTTAAGCATTTAATTTTGTAATTGTTCACCCAAGTTTGAATTTGTTCACTTAGCTGTTTTAACAAGGTGTAGCCTTGCATCCCTCTATTGGATAAATCCTCACATACCTATTCGCTCGGTCATGATTTTGAAAAGGCTTCAGTAACTCCGCGTTCCATCTTCGTTCTTGGAGACGTGCGTTGTCTTCTACCTTCTGATTACAAGAAATTAAATATGACTGTTACATTAAAAATTTTAAATAAAAAAATTTCCTCGCTCTTGGAGACAACCGTTGCCTTCTACATCCTGATTTCAAGAGAGTTAATTATCGCTAGCAAGCAAGCGTCCTAATTACCGGGCATCGATTTCCGCCCATATACTTTAATTTTAGTTTCAAACTATTCCAACAGAGGCCACTTCTAACCACAGATTTGATTTATTTCTAACAAATCACAATTTTTTTGATCTAGTTCCATTATTATTACATTTTGAATACATTCGTTTTCTGAAATTTCCTTTTTTAATATGTAACACCATCTAAAATGTGTTACATTTGTGATAAGGCACCTTTCTGTCACTTGACCATTGTCTAATCACTGATATTTTTCTGGTGTAGATGTTCGGTCCGTGAGGTTGGTATTTGTTGATGTTACACGCATTTTCTCTTGATCTGCGTATATGATGTTTTTATATAGTATGTCTTCTGTGGTCTGTAGGTTCATTAAATTGTTGTGTGTTTTTATAAATGTGGTATTTTTCTAGTGAGTTTAATTCTATTGGGTTATTATTTATTTCAAGTATGGTTAGGTTATTTTCGTAGTTTTTATTTCATGTTTATGTGATATTATCAACTTCATAAAGTCAGTGCTTCATAAATAATAGACAAGATAATATATATATATATATATATATATATATATATATATATATATATATATATATATATATTCATTAAAAGTATTCTTGTTTTTGAAATATTTTTAATTTATTAAATATATATATCACAATATTTATTCTTGTGTATTAATAAAGAACTAAGTCAAATACAAATACGAGGCATGTTTTTAAAGTAAGTACCGTTTTGATATAAAAAATGAACAAGTAAATTTTTTCAAACAAAACTTTATTTACCTCAAAGAGCATTCTTTCCTCTACTTCTCTACATAATTTCCATTATTATTAAGGCACTTGTCGTATCTTGGGACCAGCTTTTGTATGCCGTCGTCATAGAAGCTTGCCGCCAGACTGGACAACCACTGCTGCACAGACGTTTTTACTTCTTCATCATTGGAATGACGCTTCCCCGCTAAATGCGTCTTCAAGTGTAGAAACAAATGGTAGTCGCTAGGCGCTAGATCGGGACTGTATGGAGGATGGTCCAATTGTTCCCAGCCAAATGAAGTGATGAGCTCTTGCGTTAGATTTGCTGAATGTGGACGAGCATTATCGTGGAGCAAAACGATGCCTGCACTCAACATGCCACGTCTTTTGTTTTGGATTGCGCGGCGCAGTTTTTTTAAAGTTTCACAGTACGCGGCTGCATTGATCGTTTCACCGCGAGGCAGAAAATCGACCAACAACACACCCTTTCTGTCCCAAAAGACAGTGCACATGATTTTCTGGGCAGAAATTGTTTGCTTGAATTTGACTTTCCTAGGGGATGTTGAATGCCGCCATTCCATTGACTGTTGTTTTGATTCTGGTGTAACGTAGGCTACCCACGTTTCATCACCTGTAACGATATGGCTTAAAAAATCATCGCCCTCGTTACGGTAACGCTCGAGAAAGCTCAATGCACTGCCCAATCGTTTGGTTTTGTGCTTATCAGTCAACATTTTCGGTACCCACCGTGAACACAGTTTCCGATAATTTAAACGTTCAGACACAATTTCGTAGAGAACACTTCTTGATACAGCAGGAAATGTTACAGCTAAGGACGAAATTGTGAACCGTCTGTTCTCTTTCACTTTACAGTCCACTTTTTGAATGAGATCATCGGTAATGACTGAAGGTCGCCCACTTCGTTCCTCATCATGAACGTTTGTGCGGCCGTCTTTGAAGGCCCTAACCCATTTCCGCACCATTCCTTCACTCATAATGTTTTCACCATAAACTTCACTGATTTCACGTTGAATGTCAATTGCTTTTAAGCCTTTAGCACAGAGAAAACGAATCACACCACGCACTTCACAGTCGGCGGGATTCTCGATTGTCTGCGGCATTTTAAAATCACGTAAACAAACTAAGACTCGATCAAACGGCGTCACAATGGCGTCTGTAGCTTCCCAACAGATGTAGCTACACTGCGCGCATGCGCTAAACGCCGACCGCAGAGCTGCGGCGGGGAAATTTAGAAACGGTACTTACTTTAAAAACATGCCTCGTACAAGAATTATAATTGAATTTACAATTCAAAGCTTTTCGTTGGCTAACAGTACCAACATCATCAGGAATATTAAACAATTAAAATTAACATATATCATATCTTATATATATATATATATATATATATATATATATATATATAGAGAGAGAGAGAGAGAGAGAGAGAGAGAGAGAGAGATTTTGGACTAGGAGACTGTTAGACTTACCTTGGTAAGAGTCCACTCTGTAGTCTTGAAATAGAAACACATAAAAGCACTTAACCAATGATATATTTCAACCACACAGTGGTCTTTGTCAATCAAAGAGAAAACACAAAAATAAATATGAGAGAATGAAATAAAATAAATATAAGTTGTAATCACAGATTGTGTAAAAATCAGATGTTACAGACTATAGATATATGTATTGTTTCCATGAGCATATGAGTGATTATAGTTTATATAAGTCTGTCAGGGGAAAAGAGATTGGAGACGTCTGATGAGGCTATTAGGAAAAAAAGTGAATGGATTTATCTGGTGTTGAGGTTAGGGGATTCTCTGGACTTGGTATACAACTGATTTGATAGTTCCCATCTTCTCAGTTCTGAGGGATTGCAATCAGGGGGGAGTGATTTAATATAGATTATTTTATTTCATTCTCTCATATTTCTTTTTTTGTTTTCTCTTTGATTGACAAAGACCACTGTGTGGTTGAAATATATCATTGGTTAAGTGCTTTTATGTGTTTCTATTTCAAGACTACAGAGTGGACTATTACCAAGGTAAGTCTGTCAGTCTCCTAGTCCAAAAAATCTAAATAATCTTTACCAACAAAAGTTTACCTATATATATATATATATATATAAGGGACATTTTGTTTTTCTGCAATGCCGTATTATTATTATTCAACACAAGTTGAAATTTAGGAAAGTAACCTAAATACTATATTTTATTCGTGAAACTTGATAGGTTATACTATCTAAACTAGCTTTTAGATTATAATTTGAATCCAAATAATAAGTATTTTTTATTTATGGCCTAAAAGTAGATTTTTGTGAAGATTTGGAGTGTGACTTGAAAGTTAACTCAATCGTAACTAGGAAAAGATTGGAAACAAGCAAAACAATGGTGTATGGTGACATCAATCACTATTCGTGGCATGTGATTTCATTTTTGAGTCATGAATTATTTAGAATATTTATTTATAAATTTAAAATTAAATTATTAGGGATATTTTTAAAAATTTTAATTCGAAAGGTGTACAATATTGTAATTCATTACCAAAAGCTACTTTTAAAATTTTGTGTAAAGAAGTCTTTGGAAAAAATGTTTAATGCTGAATAAAAAAAAAAACACTTCTTATAGCATTATTTATTTACTTTAACAGGGTGTCTAGTAAAATAGCTTGAAGAAATTCCCTGACTTTTCCTCTTTTAGATGTCTATAGAAAGCCCAGTTTACATTGGGCCCATCCATTGATATCTGAAGGATCTTGGATAAATCCAGACTTTGAACACCTTTTAAGAACGAATTGAGTAACTCTTTTACTTTTGTGTCTGTAAGGAACACAGAACCAAAATATCGAGCTTTCACACAGAACCAAAATATCGAGCTTTCACTTCATCCGTCTCTGCATCCTGATACCTAACACTCAAATCCATTTGGGCTCTTTGTGATATTTTGTTTAAACTTTCATCAAAGCCAATTATATAGTTAGAATTTGAATTTAATGATGTCAGTAACAGGTCTTTAATGTAATTTGATAAATCGAATATAACACTATAGGAAATTTTATCTTTCCGCAATCTCATGTTCTGTGCACCGGTGCTAACAGGGAACATCCTTGGAAAGAGGCACACACTATTTTTTGCATTGCGTAAAGAAGTGTTGCATTACTTAATTCACGCACCATATAATCTCTGCTTCGGTCACTTCATCTTTTAGTTTATATTTATCCTAAGGAAGGAAGAGAGGTAATGACGTCATCTGCATGACGCGATTACCCGCTACGGCAATGAAAACTGGAACCTTCCATGTTGAAATAAACAGTGTAAAAATAATCACCGTCAAATAAAACACATACTATCATGAGTCTAGACAAATATCTGGCTACAAATGTTTACACAGCGTTCTGTGTGGTCAGAAACAGACTGAGTTATCTGTTATCCCCTCCCGTCCATATGATAACAGAACCACTGCGCACCCCAAGTTCACGGTCCAGGCTAAAACTTCCCAGCTGTACCAACTCGATATATTTATTATTTATTGACATAAGTCCTGAAGTCATAGCAACGAGCTTATCAAATAAATAATGGGCATCTAAATAAGGAAGTGTTATTTCCTGACTGCCCTGCCCCTAAACCAGCCCACTAGCTTTACAATACCAAATATTCGAGAGCAATGGCCACTAGTTTTGTTTCTAATCAAAATAAATATTTTCCCGATTTTTTAAAATTTTCCCTGAATTTTCCAGAATCTTAAAATTCCCTGTCGCTAGACACCCTGTTTAAAACTATAATGTAAGGTTTCTATTAGTCCAGAATAAGTAGTAACACTAAAGCATAAAGCCAGTCGCTTGTGAGGGTTTAATTCACCTTCACTATCTGACCATTTATTCAGGTATTTTGAAACTTGCAATTTTTCAGGTTGTACAACTTTACGGTTATTTGTAATTAATCGCTTATTTATGAATTTATTTTACCAAAAATCAAATGAGTCTAGTCCAATACTTGAAGAATTGAACCATGCACTGGCCAAGTATGAAACATATCTGCTGAGAAATATCAGTAAGTAGTAGTTTTTGCCAAGTTAAATTAAAATAAATGAAAATATTTTCTAATTATTTAAACATATTGCAAGTCAATTAAGCTATATAATTTAACTGTCCTGTGTTAATTTAGCTTCTTAAGCATTCTATAAAATCATAAATACAAATTGGGTAAAACAGTTTTTATTATTTCAAGTTACATTTATTTTATTTCAGAAATTTTTAAGATTTTTTTTTTGAATTTTTGGTAATTAAGTGTAATATTTTAAAATTGCTTGTAATCATCTTGAATTCACTGATTAAACTATAAGTAATTATTGCATAACTGTGTGAATACTCAAGGACAATTGTTTCATTTACAAAGCATTTAGGTAGGTGGTTAGCTTCGTAAATGAAACAATTGTTTCGAAAGACGTAAGTTCTAAAGTACAGTAGAGTTTTGAAAATCTACTGTACTGCAATGGGTTTTTCGAGACTTTACTGTACTTTAGAACTTGTGTGCTGACGCCTTTTAAAACAATTGTTTCATTTACGAAGCTAACCGCCTATCTAAATGCTGTGTAAGTGAAACAATTGTTCTAGAATATTCACTCAGTTATACAATAATTACTTATAGAGTAATATTTTAATTAACTATGTTTAACTTCAAATTTTCTTAATAATTAACTTGAAGCAACTGTGGTATAATTTTTAATTACGTTAATATTAATATACTTATATAACACAATATTTAACAAAAAAATAAGAACATTTTAATTATAAATAAATAAGACCTCTTAAACCCCAAACAAAATTTTATTTATGTCCTGATTTATTTCGATTGCTAATCGGTCATTTTCAAGAGGTTTTAATTAATTATAATTAATGTTATTTTTTGGTTAGATTTTATTATGTTATATACATATATTAAATTTTTAAACTTCTTTGGTTAAATGGTTTGAAATATTAATGTTATAATTAATAATCACTGTTTTTTGTTATATTTCAATAACATTTCTGTTATACATTGTTTTGGATAGCTTTGAGAAGCCTCAAGTTTTTAAATAGCCATGACATATTTCTTGTACTTGTAGATATTGCTTGACTTCAGGAGAGACTAGGCTGGAGTCATGTAGGGGCAGGGACAAAATTATCTCAAGCAATTTTTTTCAAATTTAAATTCTTTTAATATAAAAAAAAATTAGAACCTCATACCTGCTTTTTAAATATTAATAATAAATTGTTTGTTAATAATTAATAATATAAAAACACATCCAAGAGTTGTAGAATACTGTAATATACCATGTTTTTCAATTTTTAAGCAGTATTTTTTTTATATAGAATTATTTATGCATAATTTACTTATTATAACGCTGTTTATCAATAACCTCATAGATCCATATCAATATTTATTTTGTTACTTTTTACCTTCAATTGTTATTTTACTGATACTTTTATCCTTAATATTTCTGATTAAAAACCTTTTGAGTAAATGTGATTTTATTAGAATTAAACCATTTGGAAGGCTTACAAAATAAAATTTATTGTAACATATGTTTAAATAATATAAAATTGTTTTTTATTTCAATATTTGACCTTTACATTCAGTTTAGAGGTTTAATATAATTAACTTTGGTCTAGAAAAATGTTTAAAGTTTATTATGAGCAATAAAAGAAAAATAATATAGATTCTAGTAAATTTACATTTAAATAAATTAATTGGGAAGTGAAATCAAAACAATTTTATAGTAACTTTTTACAACAAATATTTATTCATACTCTTTTATACTAAAAACATTTTAAATTTATACTGATATAAGATAATCAAGTTTTTCTTTAAAAAAATTCTGTTTTACAGTCAATGGAAGAGTTTTATTTCTAAATTTAATGTTTTCATTTCCCGTAACAGTATAGATTGAAGAACCATGGCTCATTAGTTCACGTAATGCTTGGTTCCTTTCAAGACGTTTGCTGTAGTACTCTAGCCCACCTTGGATGTACTCCTCACCTAAAGAGCATATTTGATTCTGTATTTGTTTCTCAAAATATAAACTAGTATAATCTTTTAGAAAAAACCAAACACTAAATCCAAACAAAGTTAATGCAGTATAGAGTGCCCCTTTTACAACTGGTGGTTGGAAATTTAAAGGTAAAAAATGTTTTTTTAATTTGTAAGACAAATGGTTTAAAGATATTATGATTGCAGGTGGGAAAAAAGTCTGCCAATAAATTTGATTTGTGTTTGTTGATAGTATTTCATGACAAATGGCATATTTCTTTGCATTATCACTAAGTATTATAGAAGACATTAGTTTTTCCTCATTAGGTTCCTCTGAGTCGAGCACCTTTCCTTCCACCTGCAAACAAAGCATTTACTCAGTATGATATTCATTAGATGCATTTATTAAAATATATTAGGTAAATATTTATTAAAATAAAATCCAATTTGAAATTTCCTCAAGTTATTACAACAGCTGACAAGAACGAAGCCAAATGAGAGTGAAAGCTGTGAATTAGAGTACCTTGCTCTGCGCATCCCTGAGGTAAAGCATTAGTGTTCTAACTTCATCCTTCCCAAAAAGTATTTGATTCTGAGCTATAATGTCTATTGAATATTTTTACTTCTTATTTGGATCATTTGGTAAAAATACCACTACAGTAGAACCTCCATATTTCGGACCTCATTATTCCGGATCTCCGCAAAATTTGAACCAATTTTGTGTTTTTTTTAAAAATTGTTTTCAACGTTAAGATATTAGTTCTGGCCATAATACTGTACGTTTATAAGCCTTACATTTAGGTACATACCTTAAAATTATTTTATCTTTTTATATCGTAGACTTGGCTAGCCGCTATTCACAGCATAGTGAAAATCGATCAAATATTTTGAGTCATGCTGAAGCATTATCTCACTTAAATGACCTAATGGTTTATTTTGAACGTCAGGAGAAAACAAACTCAACCGAGCTCCTAATGTTGAAGCGGATATGTCATAGGGCAGCTTAAAAGTGCTACACAATACTAAAACGCAGAGCGTCACGTCCTCCTTTTCGATTCTAAATACTTAGTTTGCAGCGCACTTTAGGCGTTTACACATTGGATAGTAAAATATCTATAGCCACTTTAAAATAATGTCGCATTACATACAGGGCGGTAAAAATATTCCTCGACACTTAACATAAACTCGCATTTACATATTGGGTGGTAAAATATTTGTCGCTGGTAACATAATGTCGAGTTAGTGCTTATTCTCGGTTGTAATGCCGACAATAAAAACTTATTGTGGTATTTGGAATCAGGAACTGATTTCTTGGTATCTGAGTCGGTAAAATCTTGGAATCGACCCATCACTTATAAATATATATATTAATAAGAAATTACATAAGGGAATTATGTAACCTTTATGTATTTTTTTATAGAACATAAAGGTTATTTTCTATAAGTTTATGCTTTATTTTCGTTTTTTAGGCATTCTCTGGTTAATTCGGTATATTAGTAATGTGGATCGGCTCCTGTTCCAGTTAGTCCGAATTATCGAGGTTCTACTGTACTTATTGATATTACTCAACATCTGTTTTCCCCCTGGATCAGTGCATTGTTTGATCCTGAGTCACAAATAAGATTGTTGCTCAGGTGTGTTGTATTAGTGTGAGTCTGTGGTGTATTGGTGTTCAAACAGTAGTTATTGCTTATATGTTTAAATATGTTGTTTGATTGTGAGCGTTTTGTCGTTTATAATGTATTGTGGGTGGTGTTTGTTTATTTCGTAGTTTTTTGTTGTGTTTAGTTTGTTCTTTTTTGTTTTGGAGTAATGAAGGACTTTTATATTAGTGCCTCTATATTGGTGTATGTATGTAGTGTGTAATGTATATAAATAGCAGAGTTTGATTTGGGTTTTATAAAAATGTTTAGTACAAACTTAACCATTAAATATTAACTTTAATTCCAGAACGTATAATATATAAAAGTTTCTTGATGTAATCATCTTGAATTCACTGATTAAACTAAATTTAAACTACTTAACTAAGTGAATACTTTATTCACGTATTCACTTAGTTAAGTAGTTTAAATTTAGTATAATATATACTGTAAGTGATATTATAAATGTAACCTACACTGGCTAGTAAAAAAAATGACATAATTTTTTTTTAAAATTAAATTTACTTACTCTAATTGGATTTTCATTCACATCATTTATATTTCTGTAACTAAAAGTTGAAGGTATTCCTATAATAGCACCCTGATGTGTATTTGTACAGCCAGCACTAACAGGATCTAACCCATATGCAATAAAAGGTGTAGCTTTAACAGATGGTAAACAAACACCTTTAGTCTTTAAATCTGTCAAAACATCTTCATATATATTCGAAATACCATCTTCAATTTCAACAGGTTCATTATTTCTAGAAACAAAATATCCATATGATAATATAGCTGTTAAAAAAAACAAGTCAATTTAAACACAATTCATGTGAAATATTTTTTGAAAAGTACCAAATAATGGTTATTGTGGTGTAAAATAAATTTTTAAATAAAAATGCTTGAACATATAATAGTGTGTTACATTAGTCTTTAGTAGCACTTGTTTATTTTGTTTTATTAAGGACGGACGATTTGGGAGATGTGTCCCATTGTCAATTCAGACCTTCTGACCTCTTAGTTGTTTTGGGTTAGGAGAACAGTGGGGTTGGATAGGTGTATTATGATAAAGGTGATAATGTTGAAACGTGTATGCTAGTTAACGATCTGAGGTGACAGTTGGGCATATCAACCAAAATGGCCAACCTTAATAATAAAAAAGTAAAACTACTATAGACAAGCTTAACATACTAATTGTTGATGAAGTATTTTTAGTGAATAACTAGTAACTCAAGTGAAGATATAATGAAAAAATAAAACAAAATTAAAGAAAAAAAGAAAATATTTAGAAGGAAAGGGCAAGTTATAACAAGAGTAATACAGAAAATTAAAACAAATGATATTAGAATGGCAAAAATTAATACAGTTTACTTACTCTAAATCTCTCTACACACTAGTTTATTAAAACTCTTCTTCTTCTTCCAATGGCTCTCATTTGGCTTACACCATTTGAGATCTTGCCTCCCAATACAATCCAGATAAGTCTCTTCGTTGTTGTATTTCCTTATCTAGTCCAATGCAGACCAGGAAGTCATCAAAACTAGTGTGTGTTTTAATAAACTAGTGATTAATGAGATTCAGAGTAAACTGTTTTAATTTTCACCATTATGAATTGTTCTCCATAGCTAAGCTTTAATTAACTTAATAAATTATATTAGATTAATAATAAAAAGGACAATAAAGCACATGTATGAAAGTGTGTAACAAGCATAAAAGATTATTTTATGCAGTTTGAATCATTGTTCAGTTTTCCTTGTAATATTTACTAACAAATTGTATATAGTGATTATGTATAGGAAGATGTTACTCTTCCTAACAATGATTATGAATTATTTTATCTTAAACCTTTATTTCTTAAAGACTCCAATTTTTCTTGTGGAGTTTTACAATTCACCAGTCTGAATATTCTTTTGTATGTGTTGTATTTGTTCCGTAAAAAATTTCACTTTAGTTTCTCTCTCATATTTTATTAACGGACTTTAACAAAAGAGGAGATTCTGCATTCGATTCATATGTTTTTTTTAATGTTTGTTACATGATAATTTTGGAAGTATTTAACCGATCAAAGTGATTTTGGTTCCAGATGAAAGAGGAAACACTCCCGTTGGTCCCACTATAGTTACATCACAATCCATCTGATTTGGAGAGAAAAACGAACTAAAATTTTTTTAATATTTTTGAGTGAAAATGTTTTTTTTAATAAGAATTACGAACTATAAGATAATTAATAAGGAAAATTAACAATCACAGCATTTATTTTATGTATTACCACATACAAAAATAACATAGAAAAAAAATAGTTATTAAACTAATAGATTTTTTATTTTTTGATTGAGAATTAGAATCTTTTTTCTAATAATTATTAAAGATAGTATTATTGTATATTTGCCAGAGACTTTGCATTACATGATTATTTTAAACAGGAATGAAAAAGATAATTGCAAGATAAGATATAATATGTAGGATTTTAGGAAAATTCGTCAAAGGAATTTCAAACATAAAGTATACAATATATAATATATATATTATTATATTTATATATATAAAATATTATTTATCTGACAAACTGATATGTTTATCTTATTATTCAAGGGTGTGTCAATTATTTGAACGGTGATCAAGCAATATGATTAGAGGGTTAAACAGTAGAAATTTGTATGACTAAATATTATTAATTTTGCTAACATAATCAATGGCATGAAACGTAATTTGGTTATAATGTAGATAGGAATTAGAGATCATACTTCTAAAAATGAACATTCAAAATTAAAAAAAAAAAAAAACAGCCCGGATATATAATTTTTACTTATTAAAGAGTAAAACATAATTTTCCAATAACGAAAACATATTTTATCTTAAGCTTACTACCCATAAAATTTTGAAGTCAGCACCGCAATCATGCCATATATTTGCTAATCCATCAAGTCTATTTCGAAACAATCAACTTTTT
This sequence comes from Prosapia bicincta, assembly GCA_036971475.1. Classification (NCBI taxonomy): domain Eukaryota; kingdom Metazoa; phylum Arthropoda; class Insecta; order Hemiptera; family Cercopidae; genus Prosapia; species Prosapia bicincta. The sequence continues at coordinate 2,117,938 of JBAIZL010000411.1, forward strand.
GATTGCTTGATTTCCCATTATTAATTAAAGTGAAGCATAAAATACTTGTGAAATAAAAATTTCATGAAGTCGATATTATGAGAGTATGTGTGACTATAATTAATCTTTGTTCCCGGCAAAGACCGTACAATATCAGAATTTGTCTGATAAAAAATATGTGCTTGCATATTTTCTTTCAGATTTACAGATTGCAGACAATTCTTTGAGTGATTTACAGGGAATGTGGTTACTGTAGATGCTTATAAATATAAGAGATATTATCTCCTTACACCCTTTGTATCATAAATTTCTTATATTTGTAAAATGAGTGTATGAAAGAAGTGATTGAATAACCAGTGTTTATATCATAATTTGTTAATCTATAGGGCAATGTGCTTCAACATCATGTAAAAACCCTTTAAAACGTTTGTTTGAACTCAAAATGTTAAATATGAGTTCAAGTATGAAATTCTGTGCCAACTTCATAATTTTTTGGGTAAAGCTTATGATAAATGATGTCTTTATTATTGGAAAATTATTTTTTCAAGTAAAAATTATATATTCAGGTGGTTTTTTAAAATCAATTCTGTTTTTTTTAAATTTCTTTATTTTATAACAATTAAAAAACCATGTACATGTTTTTACATTGTAATTTCTGATACTTTGTAATTATTTTACCCAATATTTGGATTACAACCTCACTTGAAACAGCTCACAAAAGATTTCCCATATCTAAATCATTTTGATTTATTATATTATTGTTATAAATAATTTTAAAATTGTTCTGTTTTAAAATATTTACATTTTTACTTCTTTAACATATTATTTTTTGTTGTATTTAATATTCTTTACACAATTTTTGCAGCTTCTAATGAATTTTTCTGATATATATATTTCCGACATATCACAGGTAAACTATATATTGGGATAGGATGTTATATTCAAAGTGTGTGTGGTCGTTTAAGATATATTGTGTGGTGTTTGAATATTTCAAATTTTGCTATAGTGATTAGTTTTCTACTATGGTTTAATATGTAAAGAATGTTTAATTTAGTATGGATGTTTTGAGGGTTTTGTATAAGTGTTGTGAAGCTGGATTTCGTATTTATGTTGTTGAATAAGCTACCTGTTTGGCTACTGTTATTTGGTCATGTATGATTTATTCAGTGAATTTAAGATGATTTTACAATGAGCTACTTTTATATAGAATAACTTGTAAAGTGATTTGCGGAGAATAATTAACCGATCCTATATATAAAGCTAAGAAAGGAGGGAAAACATTATCAATTAAAGCTAGGAAAACATATTTAACGGCATTATACAATATCTAGAGCACAGTGGTACAATATATTACAATAAAAATATTGGAAAGAACCCTAATATTAAAAAAATAATTAGAAATAACAAGTTAATTAAGATTAAACCCTTATGTACATTTCAATGACCATGTCATCATCTTCAGAGGGTCTTATTACAATCTTGCAAACAAGAAGGTACAAACTAGAGTCATCTTTAGTTTGTAACTTCTTGTTTGCTAGATTGGTTATTTTGTGATATTGGGGTTCTTTCCAATATTTTCATTGTAATATTTAATGACAGTGAAAGTAGCATATTTTAACTGTTGGTGCATCATATGTTAGCTGCTAAAGGGAAAACGTTCAAATGTGAGGACAGAATCTAAACCTGTTGTTTACTTAATATCAATAAGAACCAATATTATCCTGCCCCATGTGAAATAGTTTTATGCTTGAAATTTAATAAGGATATACACTGTTTATTAGAATTTTTAAGCAATATTTATGGTTTGTGTCATCAGTTGAAATCATCTGTTTCTTCTTGAGAATATATGTTAGAGTAACATTTTGTGAAAAGGAAATAATTAAAATTGAATACCATTTGATCAAGTATTGCTTGATACTTTTGATTTTTTTTAAAACAAAATCACATACTTTTAAGACTAACCCAATGCTTTGTAGGAGGTGATGTGTAATTTTATAAAATTATACTGTTGTTTAGTTGTATATTGCATAAAATCTGTCTTAAAAAAAAGTTTTGTTTTTAAAATTTTAAATGTGTTGTAAATTAAGGTTATTTCTCTTTCTCAAAAGTTTTAATTTTTGGAGTATCATTTTGCACAGGTTTTTTAGTAATTTCTACACAACCAAATAAAATTTTGTTTTAAATTATCAGTAATCTCTTAATGATAAACGTGTACATAGCTAGGGAGTACAAGCAGTCCCAAGCCCCTTCCTTGAATGTTTTCATCACAAAAATTATGGAAGAATTGAACATCAAGTACTTACAAAACTACCTTTCTACTCTATGCTAACAAAAAAGTAAATACAAAATTATGGCTTTGTCATTTTACATCAAACAATAAAGTAGAAACAATATATCCTGCTCGTAAATAGAGAAAAATTATGTTCGCTTTGGTTCGCTCTAAAAACAAACCTACCTTGGCCAAAACCCTCCACCCATACTTTTCTGGCCTATTTTTAGCAATGAAACCTCCTCACCACACCTAAAATGAAGTCTGTAATCTTCCCTGTGTTATCGCCCTTCAAATAGTTCATCTTCATCAGGAGCACTCTGTGCGAATTTAAAGCCTCAACAGCCCGCTTTTCATCGAACATACAAGCTTCAAAAAATAATGTGTTGTAAGATCCATCGCAGTCCATTGTCTCACACTAAATGCTAGCTTTTCCGGTTTAAAAGTCAGGCAGCATATGTCAGCCAATCGGAAAGCATCTTTCAGATCCCGTGATTACTATAACCAAGATGGTTGCTTTTGGTCTGCCTTTATTAGTTGAAAAGTCTCATAGCATCTATCGGCTAATCGAAAAGCATCTTGAGGGCACATGACTTAGGTTTGCCGCTTATTCACGCCTTTTTGACGAGAGTAAAAAATATTGCATGATCAGACCATTAGAAAGCATCTAGGTCAGGTTAGTTTATTTTATGTTAATTTACATTTACTGTTAAAAATAACTTCAGATTCGTGCTCAGCATGGTCAAATTTACCAGGTATAAAAAAATTTCAGCGATCAGAGCTAGAGCGGTAGTCGCTTATCTTAATAATTACCCATATTTCTTATAATTATCGACCTGCAGGACCAGAAAATGATTAAAAAGCAAACATTTTAGTTGTTTGTAAAACAAACAGATTAAGAACATCTAACCTAATTTAAATATCACATTTTATTTATAAACTTACTATTGTAAAAAAAATATACCACCATACATAGCCTTTTGAGTCACATATCTGGACTACACCCTCTCCTTCACAAAATCCTACCTGTGACATACTTGAAAAAAGTTTATTACAATATCTGTTACTTCAGGATAAATTTAATAACATACTGATGAACATCCTTCTATACTTACTTATACATTTGAAACAACGATTGGTATTTATGTACGAGGATTGTGTTTGGAAGTGCAAATAAAGCAGTAGAGCCAACACAAGACACACATAGTACTGAAGTTATTAATTTGTGTCCCATTTCGGAATTTAATAAATTTACGATGCGCGCAGCCATTTCGTTTTTATATTAAGTATACACTAAGTTGTAAATTGAATGAGTTTTTTATTGAACATTTTACAAAACTACAAGTGTTTTATTATAGCTGTCTTTATAAACCCACTGTTTATATTAAGTAAATATTTTGTGTAATGAATATACTATATTTAATAATAAATATATTATTCGTGTTTCTAATACAGTATAAAATACTGTTTCTTATACACTTATAGAACTATTATAACCTGCCCTGCAGACAGTCTCACAATATACAGCTCACAGAACGATTAAAGTTTAGAACAACCTATGATCTGTTATCAACAAACCAGAGAGGTTATGCAGTGTTCTTGTTCACTGTTTGAATAGTAGCAGCAAAAGTATTCAAGTACAAAATAAGATAAAACTGGACACGAATACGAAAATGGATCAAAAGTAATGGAATAAAAAAAAATACCGAATTTTTCTAAATCAGTTAAACCGAAAAGTAATTCTATACATCCTACCAAGCTCATATAAGACAACTCACAAATAAAAATACTGGAACAAACATAGCCGAAAACTTATTATCCACATTTATACAGACAAAAAAAAAATCTATATAAACAAAAGCTACGAATAGCACAAGATTACAAACATTTTAAGCTATTTTGTAGAATACTCGGTAAATATTTATAATAGTGAATATAATATACCAGTTATATATATAAATAAATTTAATAAAAAGAACATATGTTTAAATGGGTATCTGAACTACTAAGTATTTGGTGATTATTTACATCAATTGCCACCCACCGGAGTTCAGTTACGCTATCTCAAACGATATATATTATATGCTCACAGATGTTTTAATCTAAACGTTTTTATCCTTGGATTTTGGTTGTTGAAATGAAACTGTGTGGCCGTTATTGTTTAGTTTATGGGCGTTTATCGTTTTAAATGGTTGTTAATGTGGTTTGAGAGATAAGAGGTAATAGGTAATAGAAATTTCCCTTAATTTTATTTTAGATCATGAGTATAGTTAGGCAAGCATTAGATGCTTTTTGGAGCCCTGATATTTGGCTACCACCGAACATTACATGGGCTGATTTAGAACCTAATGATAAATTTCAGTATGCAAATTATCGACATTTATGGATATCACTTCCGATGGCCATTGTCATGCTGGTTCTAAGATATTTTACAGAAAAGTAAGTAAAGAATTATAGTTTAATCGCCGTAATGTGTAATAAATGTTATAACTATATTCGACCATAAACCCTATTTCACATGTATAATTTTATAAGTTGCCAATAAAAATTTATACATAACCTTGCCGGCTCTTGTCTAGCAGAACAATAATATATTTCCTACTATTAGTTACTGCACGATTTTTTTTTAATTAGATAATGCCTGTACGCCAACAATATTTAAACAAACACTACATGAAATGTAGAATGTCCTGAAGTATAATATGGAAAATATTAAACATAATGGTATGAATCCAAAATAGATATTTTGATAAAAAAAAGATATATTTAACCTCAATTTCAACTCTTACGGAACTTCGAAATCACTAGCTTTAAAACTATTTTTTTTTGTGTTCTTGAGGATTTTTTACAGTATCTGTAATTCTTATTTGTTCGTAGCATTTGGATAATCATCAATCACTATTTTTTAAAAAATTATTTCATTAAGTAAAAAATCAAAAGTAATTGTTTACATTTCTAAAACAGCTACATATTTGTATGGAACATTCCAAAACATGTCATTTTCATGGCTATTTTCATGATATTTTTTAAATTCTTTGCCTTGGAATGTTATTTTTTATCAAACTAAAGTTGGGTAAAAAATTCGTTTCAGAGTAGAAAGTTTTTGCAATGTTTGCAGAGTGATAAAGTGACATCATAACTGTAGTTGGTTTTGTAGGGATCTGAACTGTGGTAAATACGCAGATTTACCCACCCCCAATAGAATGCCTATAAAATAAATCTTATATATCTATATTGAAATATATGTATAAAGTAGGCTATATAGTCAGGATAGATTTGGTTATAATTTTATACATTTAACTAAGGTAATGTATACAATTACAACCTAGTTTATCATGACTGGACACTTTATAGGTATATAATAATAAAGGTATATAGTCATGTATAAAACTACAACCAAATCTATCCTAACTGAAGACTTTATATGTATATTGAAATATACATAAGCAAAAACCATAAAAATTAAGCCAAAACGTTGTTTCTCAAATATTTACACACGTAAGGTATGACTTGAGATAGCATGACATTACTGTATCACTCCGCAAAGCAGGCAGCCATTGCACAACTTACTACTGTGTACTGAATTTTTCACCCAACTTAAATTGGATAAAAAATAACGTTCCGACACAGAAAATTAAAAAATATCAATGAAAATACCCTTAGAACATGTTTTGGATATTTTTTGGTTAATTTCCTATCAGATTTTAGTTGAAAGTATGTTTTTGGCACACAGTACTATGTACACCTATATTAAAATATATCTATAAAATATCCAGTTAGGATAGATTTGGTTGTAATTGTATACATTCCATTAGATATACAAATATTTAATGTTACATAAAATATAGTTTTGAGTAAACATTTACATTTTTACAAGAACTAATTAGACGTCTGTTTCTGCGGAGTAATACCTTTTGCTAGCTGACATCACGTGATCTCTAGTCTTATCTTATATGTTTAGATTTGGTTGTCTAAAATTACAACAAAATCTATCCTAACTAGATTCTTTATAGGTATATTTTTAAAAAACCTACCTTCCAGGACAATAAAAAAAAACAATGTGTTGATTCAGGAAATATATTATGAATATTTTCAAATGGTTCCCAAATGTAAATAATTACCATAGATTTTCGTGAATCAATCAAGCTGGTATCAGATCAATAAGAGGCAAATGCTTCGCCATTTTGTATTTACAAAATAAAACAGCTGTGTGTGTGTGTATAGTATTGTATTTAGTACAAAATATACTATATTTTGAGCTGATTTATTAGAAATATAAAATTATTTTTAAAAATTATAAAATGTTTTATTTTAACTAAATTATACATACAAATTTCTTTCTACAGGCAATAAGTTCAATGGACTTGGTTATTATATCTAATATAAGCCTTCAGATTAACTGTATTTTTGTCATCTGTGATATGTTAACTTATCTATGATAATCTTAACTCCAGTGTAATAAAAATAATCTCAACTTCATTATTGTATTATTCTTTACAACAAAGTCTATTAATCCAAACAAAGAATTGTACGTTTACAGGTACTAAAATTGTATTTGAAAACAAATGAATTTCCAAAGCCTATGTTTTAAAATAATAATTAAAAAATAAAATTATTTTTTAAAATAAAACAAGTAGCTTATATTGTGTTGGTTCTGTTTTATTATCATGTTCAAGTGGTATATAATACTATGGCACTTCTCACACATTCTATCATTAGTTTTAGGTTCTCATAGTATTGTATCAATACTAATCAGTATCCAATCTAGGTTTATCTAGACAAATCATCAAGTATATTCTTGTGAAAATTGTAAAATTTTTATTCAAAATATGTTCACTACTACCACTACAAACACTCACAGACACAACGGTAGATTTGCAACTATCTGAGTACCACCCTCAGCCCAGATTACCTTGAATAATTAAGACTCTACAATATATGTAAAGGATTTGTCAATTCAGTGACAAAGAAAGATATTTTATTAGTGTAAAAAGTTGGTTTATGAAATAGGAGGAGCCAATAGTATTTGTCTAAATTTGTAAGTGTATGTGAAATCGGGAGCAGACCCTTTAAGTTAAAATTTTAAAAAATCAAGGCATCTCAAAACTGCTACTGATAAGTCATCACCTTCAATTATTTGTTTTTACAATGTTTCTTAGGAAAGTATAACCATATAATTTTATTTTTGCAATATTGTAGAGTTTTGACTTAAATTATAATAACCAACGAAGGCGATTTGAAGCAAATGTTACTACAGTCTTTTGAAAAAAAATAATGAAGTAATAAAATTTAATACATGTTAATTGTTTATTATTTAGACAAAGCTAGCAAAAAAGACATCTAAACAAAGGGTCGAAAATAGGGAGTTTTTCGATGAATTATTAAAACATTAGATAAAAGTAATTAAAGATTTGGTAAACTTAATAAATGTTTAAATACTTTAATGACAACATAACATGCTATAATTCAAATGAGTGAAGAGTTAGGGAATTGCATAACTAATGCAGTAGCTGGAATTAATAATTAACCTTCCAAAACAAATAACTGTTAGACAAAAACAGATAAACAAACATTTATAGACCATAAAAACATATTTGAAAAATACTATATGTTATTCAATACATTACTTGTATAATAAGTTAATGTAATTATAAGAATGTACAGATTTTACCAAAAATAAATCTGTTGACAAAATGTGTTATTTACAATCTAAGTTTATATGACATGTAGTTACCAAAGTCATGGGTACACTTATAAGTTAATTCATTTTTTGATGTACCAGGTGATTAACATCAGTGAATTTCAACATCACTGTATATACTGCTATCAGAATGGTAGGTCCAAATAACCTTGACCACCTCTAATCTGTAATATTTTATCGTATTTAATGTTCTCCTTGATTATTTTATACATTTAAACAATCAAAACTACAAAAAAACCAGTATTTCCTGCAGGAAGTACAATCCAGATCATAGATTATGAAACAACACAATAGATCTCCACATTCATAATTCTGACTTGGATTATGTTTGATGCAAGGTTATAATCGTTGTTTGGTGACTTACAATTTTGATGATTTTTTTAAACCATTTGAAAATATGAGTTTGATAAGGCAGTTCTTAGATTGGTTTTGGGCTCCTTCTTTTTGGCTTCCACATAATCTTACATGGGCTGATGTTGAACCAAGTGATAAAATTAATCATGTAAACTATATGGATTTAACCTATCTTATTCCATTAATTCTGACAATTTTTTGTTTGAGGTGTTTTGTTGAAATGTAAGTTAGTATGTTGTGCTTTTAGACATAATTAAACATAACAGTAATTTTATTTTATTATATACGGATAGTTTAAAACAATGTTGGTCTAAAAATATTTATAATAATTTGGTATATGATTAATAAAAGTTGAATTATTGAAATTTGTTTACAAGAAATTTGAATATTATGAAAATATTCTGTTTCCAGTTATTACAATTAATTTAAATTGGTCTCAATGAATTCATTGTAAAAAATCCTAAAAATTGATATCTTATTAAATTCAGGGTGTTAAAACACAATATTTGAAATTTTTTAATAAGGCTATAGACCAAGTAATGAAGTATTTATTTTCAAAACGAATATATTATTGAATTTTCATTATTCTCTTCAAATTAAAATTACTCGTAATATGAAAAAATGTTACAATTTCAGATAACATTGTACAGTAACTCCTAAGTGTCCGCGGGATTAGGTTCGGGTTAGGGAACTGCAGATAATTATACTTATTTGAAAAAAAATTTGGGGCCAGGTTCTGAAAGGATATTTATAAATCGAAATACAACATAACTGGTTTAAGAACAGTATTAAGTAAATATGTACAGAATGCAACTTAGTTATAGCTGTTTGTTTCTTCTTTTTTTAAAACTCTTTTTGAACTTCCATCATAAGGGAGCTTGAGCTCCTGAAGTCCTCTTTTAAACCGAAGGGCCATTTCTATAAGGGGATTCGTGTCCAACATGTGATCCCAAAGCTGTGTTGCCATTTGGAAGACTTCATCATGGTTTTGGAGGAAAATCCTAGCCTCATTTCATGATCATCAGGGTCTTCATCTTCATCTTCAGGCTTTTTGGCTATCTCATTTTGGGATGTCATGTCCTCCAACTCTTCCACTATTAGTTCCTCGTTATAATTTTGAAACGTTTCCTCGACATCTTGGTCAATTTCAAGAAAACCATCCCCCATCTATGTTGCGACCAATTTCTAATAGTTCATTCATAAGGCAATCCGAGATGTTGTATGTTTTCTACATTAATAAAATTGTGGTTTGATCCATCGATTTCAGGAGATGTTGAAATGTTCTGTGCACATAATAAGCCTTGAAAGCAGCAATTATTTTTCAGTCTAATGGCCGTAGGATCGATGTGGTGTTGGCGGACAAGAACATGACTTGAACGTTTGGATTTTCAATCGGTGTACGTCCAGGGGCATTGTCAATCAGTAGTAGGGCTTTGGAAGGTAAATTTGTGGATTTCATGTCAATTAAAAAGTCAAGTTCTTGATCCATGAGTTATTTTGTGCTTGTTTATTTGTTTTATTGATAACGGACAAAGTCCTCGGTTTCCGATATTGTAGATATGGTGGAATTACTGCACTATATTTATGCCAGTAATGAGTAATTTTTTAAAGCATCATTAAATGAAATTATAATTTTTATATCCAGAACCTAAACCAAAATATATCATTGGCCATTGAATACTAACTTATCAAATTACCCATTTACCTATTTGAAAATTTTTATAATTTGCATTAACCACTTTACATTTTAAAAATTCATTTAATGAAATTTTGTTTACAAAGCTCATTTTAGACTTTGTTATTATTCAACTCAAATTAGAGTAATTAAAATCAATACACTGAGGTAAAAGTTAAAATATTTTCCTACTATTTCTTAACCACGATTCATGTTTAGTGTTTATAAAGTATAAAACCTTGATATAATCTTTATGTTTTTAGTATGTTGAAACATATATTTTACCATTGTAAATTTGTGTCATATTTTGTGTCAAGAAATATAAAAACATTTTATGAATTTGAGCCTGATACGATGGGAATAGATAATAAAATATGTTTTTATGGAGATTGCCTCAATATTCTAAACACATTTAAAGAATTGTTAGTTTTATAAAAATGATACACATGTCTAAAATACTTTTCATTTAGAAAAATATATGTTTTCATTTTTATACAAAAAATACTTCTGTATTAATGGTACCTACATGTTAGATTCTAGATCATAGCTATCTAGTATGTCATTATTTTCATAAGAAAACCTGTTGCATATCCTTAATAAAATGCCTAATATTCACTGCTATTTTACTTTACTAAAAAAAAAGTAAGTTATTTATTTTTTATATAAAATTGTTTTTCTTTTAAAAATTAAAAGTTTACAGTTCCAATTTTTAGTGCTGTTTTAGTAGGATTAATTAATATTTATGTTAAAATTTTAGGTATTGTTTCACTCCATTTGGAATTTCATTGGGGTTGAAAAGTACAAAGATAAAGAAAGCAACGCCAAACGAAGTGTTGGAGAAAGCATATTTACAGAACTGTAAGATGAAACACAAAGAAATCTTAGGGTTAGCAAAACAACTTGACTGGAGTGAAAGGAAAGTGGAGAGGTGGTTAAGGTTGAGACATGCTCAGGGTAAACCTACTACCCTCACAAAGTTCTGCGAGAATGGGTAAGAAATTTCGTATTTATCTGCACTAATAATGCTTATAAAGTAAGATTTTTTAGAGCTTTGTATAATTTGTATAGCCAACATTTTTTAGGGTCATAACTAGTAAGTTTTTAAAATATACTGGGAATTTTTAATGTTTTTAAAAAATGCATAATATTTGTAGTCAAACAATATAAACTATATATCGAATTAAAATAGATTAAATGTGTCTGCATAAAAAATAAACTTGAATATACCTCAGTCTACACAGGTAAAAATACATTCGTTTTTAAACATTTAACAAAATTATGTTGAATGTTACCCACTTGTAATATTAAAACAAGAATCTACGAAAGCGGATATCGAACTATAGTACTTGCGTCAAACGACTGTCGAAGTAGAAATTATGGACCCTTGAGTTTGAGCTTTAACTACAAGCGAACCATTCGTGCTAGAATAAAACTATTCACACCATTAATTAGCCTGTTAAATTCTGCGATTATGTATATAACCAAAACAATTTTAGCACGATTTTTGTTAAACTTAGCTCAAGATATAAAGTTAAAAGTACAGTTTCGTCACTCTTTTTTACTGAAGTGTAGTTTTAACGCATACCTACATTAAAACCACTGGCCCAATCATGAAATTTTTATATTATATTATATGACTCATTAGTAACCTAAAAATGGAATTTGAAAATTGTATCTCATATATTAGGGAAGTCGCTGTAGATTTAGTGCCGCAACTTAAACTCTGTGCACTGGAGCGTGCAGTTGCCTTGGCTGCTCGAGAAGAAAGTAGAGTACAGTCTGGTGCTTACCAGTCCGCCCTTGAGCCCTGGGGAAGCTCCGTTTAAACAGACTCTGTGTAAACTTAGATTTTAATGTAAGAAACATTTCCAATGTTGTATATGCTAGAATGTGTTGGACATGCTATGTAGAAGCCAATACTGGAAAAAAGACCATCTTTGAGACAAAATTCTGAAACATAAACGGAATATCAAAAATATTTAAAAAAAAAACAAAAAACCAAAAACATTTTTAAAGCTGCCGTTGGAGGTCCAAAGCCTTCATGATAAAAACTGAGGAAAATGTTTCTTGCATTCAAGTCTAACTTTACACAGAGTCGGTTTGAGCGGGCTTCCCAAGGGGGCTCACGAGCGGACTGGTAGGCACCAGACTGTATTCTACTTTAACCTTGTGCGGCCGAAGCGATTTCACGCTCCAGCGCACATTACCCCTGTGTTAAATAAAAACCAATAACGTAACTAATTCAAAATCATACATAAACAGTTTATATAAATTTTATATGTTAAGATTAGGGATGGGCCGATTCCTAAAATTTTCGATTCCGATTCCGATTCTAAAATTTTCCCTTCGATTCTCGATTCTTTAGTCGATTCTCGATTCTCTATTCTTTCAAGTTATATTAGCTTACATTCTAGTTCTCTAATAATTAATTTAGTTAACATTATAGTCATATGGCAAAACCTTTTAAAAGTTCTGTTTTAATGTAATAGGCTACATAAAACCTTCAACCTCGATTTATCAATAGGAATTTTTTTAAACATAAAAACATATCAGATTAAAGTAATGACTTATTTTAAAGTTAAAAATGTGAACTTTACTTATTTTATGATGTTTGAAAAAATTCCTAAGCCTATTTACATTGTCTCCCAAAAACAAAAATTAAAAACAAACGAACAACATAAAAAGTAAAAAATTAATACAAATAGGATAGTTTTTAATATTTAAAAGTCTGTCAGGTAATGTACATTTCTGTTCAAAAACACAAGCATTTGAACACGTTGTGGGTCAAGCTAGTTTCATCGCTAGTCACATATAGCTCCTGAAGTTGAGAAAGGTTTTTCAGAAAACACTGGGCAGATAGGTATTTTATTGTCATTGCATTTAAATGAGGGTATTTGGCACTTTGTACTGCCAAATACTTCCCAACATCACAATCTGGACTGGCTAATGGTTCCCCCAGATAATTGTTTACTTCTTCTACTGTCAATTCCCCTGGGGTACCTTCTTCCCCAACATTCTTTATTAGTGGGGCATACCTTCTCCACATCTGGTGGGACCTTTTTTTCTGCAGGTGTCTGGAACAAGTGCAACTGATTCAGACCTATTTTGTATTTATTACTCAATCCCAGTTGATTTTTAACCAACTATCACTTGTAGGTCCTGTATCTGAGGATAAAGTTTCTTCAAGTATAGATCTTTTTTGTTGATAAATTTGGGCAAAATGAATGTTGTTTAAGTGCTTTTTCATATTTGATATATTATGTGGTTTTCCACCATCAGTTTCTGTTAACCGTCTTCGAATTGATGCGACGGCCAGTACCCTGAACCGAATACCGTCAGGCCTCTTAACGCTTTATGTTTATTAGTACTACTCAGCTGGTGTTGCTACTTTTGGAAAAATTAAGGCACAGTATTTACCAACAAACTTCACACTACTTACAGATGTAATTACGATGGTTTTTGTTTGATAGATAAACGCCGACGGGATTAAAAACATGATGTTATTCTAAGAGCTTTTTGTCCGTAGTTACAGGCCGACACACATATTTGTTATAACATATTGTAATGATTTTCACTACTGTTTTCAAAACTTCACAAAACCTTAAAAGTAAGTCGGAAATATTGACTAAATATTTAGTTGTAAAATAATCCTTAAAAAACGGACTTTGTGAAAGTTAAGTACAAACATTGATACACTTAGATAGACTCATCCTTACTAGGAAGTAAATTATAACGTAAATTTCTTAACAAGTAAATTATTTGGTGTTAAAACTTTTACTTAATATGAATCTTGGATAGTATTTACTGGACCCGTAGCATTACTTATCAGAGAGAGAATATATTACACTTTAGTTCTATATTCAAAATATTTATAAACTCACAAATCAATCACATGTGACAAGTTTACGTGTCTTAGTGATAGGTGCAAAAAACACTTTTATCACCAGTCAGTTTATTATTTGGGTAGCCGGGACATGAAATTATGGTTTTGTTGTTTCTTGCTAACACAAAACACAAAAATATCAAAACAGTGTTGCACAGATAATAAAATTTAATTAAATAAAAAACAATGTCGGGTAAATTGGTCCGACGGAGTTTATTTACGTTTCATTTACGGTAGGAAAAAACTATGCTGTGCCAGTTGGTCCGACACGTATTTTTATAAATATTATGATGAAAAACGTATATTCATACTTAGATATGACAGGGGAACAAAGTATAAGAACACATGATTTAAAAATGAGCTTAAAATATTTTGGCAATTCTCTATGAAAACGCGATATTATGGCCGGCAGCTAAAGTATTAAGGTACAGTGACGTGTTCGCTTTGTTTGTTAAACTACACGAACTATTTCACCTGTAAGTTTATATTACTGTACATTATTTTGCTACATTTTTAGCTACTGTGCGGATCTGTCTATCATGTAATAAATAGTTTCATTTGCTATTACAATCGTGTTTATTTTCTTTTCCCTCTGAAATATATTACATTACTGTGAGAGTGATATCTGTCTATAATATAATTTATTGAGGTTAAGTTTCGAAAGAATAATACGGTGTTTCTGTTATCCGTCTATTCGCTCAACCATCATGGCCATGGTTAATCGAGTTTTTACTGTACTTTTTTGTGTTTTGTTCTGACATCTATAAATCAGTGGCAGTAAGACACATGGGGGAGAGAGAGAGTATCGAACCCGCTCTAGTGAGAGAGAGAGAGAGACGAGCGATGTCAAACGACCAGAAATAATCACGATCTTGATTGCTGTTGCTTCATAAATAATAATATTTTCGTTTACTTAAATCATTTAATTCATTCAAATCAACCAATACATAAATAAGATATAGTTGGTAATTAATTATTTTTCCAATAAATTACTCCACACACATATCTTAATAGTTAACAAAATAGGAATCGGAATCAACACTTTTATGATGAAGAATCGAGTATCGACGATTCCTCGATACCACCTAGAAGCGACGATTCCTGGAATCGAGAATCGGAATCGGCCCATCCCTAGTTAAGATTTTATTCTTTAATACAAGCAAAAAACCAGTTCAATCGGACAAAGGAGTCGTAAGATAAAGTTGCTGCACTAAATCTGTAGCAACGTCCCTAATATATGACATACAATTTTCAAATTCCATTAAAAATTTCACAAAGATTGAACCAGTACTTTTAATACAGATATGCGTTAAAGTTGAACTTCAGTAAAAAAGAGTGATGAAACTGTATTTTTATCTTTATATCTTAAGCTAAGTTTAACAAGAATCGTGCTAAAATTGGTTTGGTTATATACATAAACCCAGAATTAAACATGCTAATTAATGGTGTGAATAATTTTATTCTAGTACCAATGGTTCGCTTGTAGTTGAAGCTCAAACTCAGGGGTCCATAATTTCCGTGTCAACAGTAGTAACACTTGTGACGGCTCTGTACAAATTTTAGTTATTTTTCTTACAGCTAAACATATGTTTATAAATTAGCTGCAAAAGTTGCATTAAAAATAAAATGGGGTGTAGAACTTTGTGGAATACAAAAAACTGATATTTGTTGATAACAAAAACATAAAGAATTTTTTACATCAGCCTGAACTATACTCGACATTCATTAGAATATGGATTTCGGAGAACCCAACCTATACACAGACTAAGTAAACAAGGTGGCCAAAATAGTAATTGTAACTTCAAGGTAAACAAGGTACAAAGAGCGTGCCGATGCGCTCCTAGCTTATTTTCTTAGATACGGCGAGTTCACCGGCTAATTGAAACTTCTCTACTGTCGATACGCCTTTGTATAAAGGTTTGATTTTTACGTCAATGCTTCAGAAGAGTTTGGAGAATATTGTGCCTGAGTCGTTTTTAAATCCGACCATCCAAATTTAACTTTTGATGCTTAAACTGTAACAATGTTTCAGGGAGTTTTATAAACAGATTTAATTTGGTTTAACTTTTATATTTTAATGTTTTTTTTTTTTAGTTTGAACCATTTAACGTGCAAAATATCCGGTAAAAACAACGATTGTAAAAATTAACTAAGCTTTCTGAACTAACGCAAGAATAAACGATAACTGTCCTATTAGAGTGAATGAACCAACTTGAGGTGGGAACAGACTATTGTAAATATGTGCCATTGACAAAAATCCTTGGATGTTCGAAAACCCAATGTGTCAACATAAGATTGTAGTAAACAAATGTCAGCTTATCTCGGCTATAGATAGTCTCGGACGTGACATGTATTATCTACGTCACCGTATTATCCACAGAGAGGGCATTCCGATGTTGGGAGCACACCGATCCGATGTAGATGGGCGACCAGGTAGTCATGGCCGGTTTGCTTTCTGAACTTGGCAACGCCTACAGCTCGTGGAAGACTGTGGTCGATGGGCCCTGTGGTGACTAGGTTTTCCTATTTTCTTCCTGCTGATTGCTGTGTGAGGTGCAGTTTGCTGGCCCAGTCGATAGTTGCACTGATGAGGGCTTTCGTGCTTTGCAGGGAAGGCATGCAAATGAGTTGTGGCATAGATGTGCCTTTCTTGGCCAGAAAGTCGGCCCTCTCGTTTCCATAGATGCCAACATGGCTTGGGATCCATTGTAAAGCTATAAGCCAACCCCCATTTGCTAGGTGTTCCAGAGCTTTTCTTGTCTTCATTGTTCTTTTGCAGTCTGTATCTGTATTGCGGTTTCGGATAGCCGCTTGTGAATCGACGAAGAAAACTGCCTGTGTAGGGGCTATTTTGTTTAGTTCGGCTGCTGCTGCTTTTACTGCTGCTATTTCTCCATCGTAGTTGGTCTGGGGAGTTCCCACTGCTAGGTATCCCTCAAAATTGCGACTGTAGTAGGCAGCTCCTGTTGCACCTGTTTCCGGTATTGAAGATCCATCCGTGTATATATGTAACCATTCTGGTTGTGGGTACTCTTCATTGATTGTATGCAGGGCTGCTTGCCTCAGTTCTACGCCCAGGGATGCTGATTTCAACTGACTGTGGTTCTTCAATCCACAATTAGCTTTTGGTAAATTGTTGAAAAACTCGCAGTAATCTGTAAGCAGTGCTGGCTTCTCTAAGGCTATTCCATACTTCAAGGCCATCTTCTCATAGGATGCCATTGGGGTTATTTGAGTCTTCAGTCGGGTCGTGGCTTGTCTGTAGTTTGTCCAATGAGTGTGTACTCCTCTGTGTCTCTGCCAGAATCAGAGAGCTATTTTCTGTCTATGGCTTTCCATTGAACTACACTTCGTTTGTGCCTCCGTTGCTGCAATGGGTGTGGATTTAGGTGCACCCGTTATAATCCTTAACGCTGTGTTCTACACGATGTCCAATTTACTGATGGTGTTACGGTTGCTTGTGATGGTCACTTCACTTCCGTAGTCAAAGACAGGTCTGATATATGACTTATAGGTAGTTAATAGGACATCCTGGCTGGCACCCCATGTTGTAGCTGTCAGTCTTTTTAATATTTTAATTCTTTTTGTTGCTTTTTCCGCGCACTGTTCGACATAAGTCTATCAGACGTCTGTCAGACGTCTATCAAGTACTACACCCAGATATTTGGAGAGACTACTTTCTTCCAACGAATCGCTTTTGTAATACAAAGAGATGCGTGGTACTTTGGTGGAAAGCGTGAACAGTTGAAAAGTGGTTTTTGTGGAGTTAACAGTCATCGAATTATAACTGGTCCACATTTCCAACTTTCTGAGAGCGTCATTTAATGCTGTTTCAAGAGCTAGGATACTGCTGCTCATTTCCCACATAAGTAAGTCAACCGCATATAATAGTGCCTTGATTCCTTTCACTTCCTTAACGGCGTCAAGTACGTCATCAATCATGATGTTAAACAGCATGCAGCTAAGCACAGCTCCTTGAGCGAGGCTTTGTTTTCTAATATGAAATCTCGTGTTTCGGTTGCTGTATTGCACTTGAAATAGTCTTTGTGACAGTGACGATTTGATCCACCTAAAAAGGTTTCCGGATATGCCATTTATTGCCAATTTGTGTAAAAGCATTGGCCTCTACACGGTATCGTAGGCGGCCTTGAAATCCATTAGTTCCGCCAGAGTAGATATCCTTTTGGAAACATATCTTGAACATATACATATCTTATACAGGAGCATAATATTGTATACTGAGCATACCTGTATACTGAGCATAATATTTAGGTTATTTTTTTTAACAAATTTATTTTTGCTTTATCAACTTATTTTAAGTTATTTTAAGTATGAAAATCAACAAGTTTCTTGAAATAAAAATGTGTACCTTGGGTTTCGCAAAAAAATATTAATATTTGTAGATCTATTCATGTAGGAATCTATAAACAAATATTTGATTATAAAATAGTGAAGCACACACTTCTCACTAATGTAACCTAGGACGGAACCTTAATAGCTTATGACTAATTCATTAAAGCTAGCGGATTTAATAAAAATGAATATACAGTGAAACCTGTTGAAGCCAGAATCCATTGGGACCGGCATTTTTTTCCGTCTATGACAGGTTTTCGGCTTATACAGTAGTAGTGTACTGTATGATGGTAATACCATCACGAAATGTTTCCCGAGTCTATTTTTAGCGTTAAGGTGAGGGTAGGCCGTGGGGTTTCTTAGCTATAAGACTATTATTTCTACTGATCAGCTGTATGGCGCTGTACCAACACCACATAGATAACGGACAATTAATTGTCATCGTGTCTACATTTGTTCTAATACAGTATTTAATTTAATTATTTATTTCCGATTAAGTACTGACTGTTTATTTCCTACAGAGATAACACCTCAACATATAAAGCAAGTGTATTTAAATCATAAGAAAACTATCACATTTTAACGTCTAAATAAACGTCATTCAACAGTAATATCGGTTATCTTGATTGCCTAATGACAGCCCGTAGCCTGTGCCCTGTGACGTCACAACTCGCAAACCTTGTTTTCTAGGTACTGTAGGCTATGCACACTACCGAAAATGTTAAAACCTACATTACATAATAAAAATCTTACCTTTTAATGCAGCATCCTTTTTTCCTTCTCCACAAAACATTTTTAATAGAAACTATAAAACTAAAACAATTATGCACTTGTCAATAAAATTTATGAATTAATGATGCAATTTATTAAAAATTGTATTTTTCCTCTTACTGTGTTTAGGCTAAATGCTGTACATAGTAGGCTTATGTAAAAATTTAAAAAAATCAATTAAGCTTGAAAAAATCTAGCATTGACTTTTGTTTTAAAAGGTTAGTTTTACTTGCTTGTGTTTCAGTTATTGTTTTTAGTTGTAACAAATGGTAGCACATTTCCGGGCTGTTAATACGTACTGCGAAATCTTCTAACTCACAAATTTTCATTAAAGCCTCGCCAAATGTTTTTATTTTGTTTTCTACGACTGGTCCGTCTTCAATTTCTTCTTTTTCTTCTATTTGCGCATGTTCTTTGCCTTTTAGAAAAAGATGTCTCTCGCCTTTCAATATGTCTGGCCATGGATGTTTGTAAACCATTCATTGCGTTATCTTAAAGGAAACGAGTGCTGACACATAACCTATCGTAAATTATGGATGTTTATATACCATTGTGTTATTTTGTACATATCAGCAATCCTTAACGTTGTTACAGAGTTCTCAGAAATAAATACATTACAATTAAGCAGACCTATCTGTGAGTGTTGTAATGGTAAAAAAATATATTATAAACTGTATTTTATCCAAACGGAAGTTATTGTAACTTTATATTTTACAGCATGTATATGATCAGATTTTCCGGCTTATGCAGAACTAAGACGTAGTAAATATGTATCACTCATCCTTTTGCTTATTCCACTTCCGCGTTACACAGTTTCCGGCTCATGAAGGTTATTAACCAGGTAAATTAAATAGGCGACAGTCGGGACTTAAAGTTTTCCGCGATAGACGTGATTCCGCCTAACACAGGGTCTGTCTAAGACAGGTTTCACTGTATTTATAATTCTTAAATATATTAAAGGTCACCTAGTGAAGTTAGTGCCATAGTATGCATTATCAGACAGTCTATGGATTTAAAAGTGCGTTTAATATTAAAGATCTGTTATTTTAGTAGTTAAATCTATAAATTTGTGTTTGTATATTCATGTGTTCATTTAAATTCTATTTGGTGTTCATTTAATTGGTTGAATGTAGTTAATGATTGGAAAGATATATTGATTTATTGCACATATGGTTAAATTGGATTAAAATAGAAACTAACCAAAAATGAATTATAGGCAGCAAAACCAGGCAAACGCAGTTACAATCTTAATAATATAAAAAAACTGTAATGGAACAAAAAACAAATAGTATACTAAAACTAATAAATAAGGTATATTAAAAAAGTAGAAATTGATTTATTCTGCATCCTCATTCGCAGTTGGTATCCACGAATCACAGGCTGGACATCATGAGCGTGTTGCCATGATGAATAACACGGTTATTCAAATTAACAGTAATATTTTCTTTATTGGAGTAAGTTCATTAGAATGTCACCATTAATTTATACATTTTTAAATGTGTAAAGATCTCTGACTGAAATAAAGTCTGCTATAAGTAAGTGTTTACAGTAAAATGCAATAAATTTTGTGAGTGTGATGTAAGGCTCCAAAATGTCACCCTAATTTTTTTATTAGATGTAATTGTTAATAAAGTAGACCCAATATTCAATATTAGGCAATTTAAATAGAAGTACGTGGAGCCACAACTCATGGGTAAGTTTCTGTATCAGTTGGAAACTGAAGATAATGTGCTCGTCTCACAGGTCTTATTGCTAGGAGTAGAAATAACTCTGCTCCAGGTCTCTACTACCCCTTTGAAGCACTTCCTTCCCTCTTCATTGCCCACATAGCTATGAATGTAAGGGCTACAAGTGTAATTCTGAGACTCAAGTTAAAGATGAAAATTAATAATGTTCACTATTAATGAATTCATTGTTCTTAAAGGTGCTCTATAAACCTGGAATATTTGTTCTTACACTACCCCCACTTGAGTTCAAAATTCTTTCTGTCTTCTCTAAAATATTGAATAATAGAACCTATTACTATCCTCAAATTTGCATATATAAATACTTGACTTTTAATTGCTGTAATAACGCATGCACTATAGTATAATATTAAAAAAACACTTTAACATAAAAATATTTACAAATATTCTTTGAGATTAGCTTGTAATGCTATGTTTAAAACAAATAAAAACATACACAAAATTCACAAATTAATCATTTATTTATTCATACCCATTTCAGTGACAAAGTCATCATTAGTGAGTGTTGCTACTACAAACTCTAACTTACAACTTATAACTAAGTTATAAGTTTGTATTGGTAACACTCACTGATGATGATGATTTTGTCATTGAAACGCTTATGAGTAAATAAATGATTAATTTGTGAGTTTTGTGTTTGTTTTATAAAATTGCTTAACACAACAAAGATTTAAAATATAGTCTCGCCCAGAGATAACAATGTTTAGTTATGGAGAACAGTGGAATTTACCTTTTCAGTTCTATTCTTTAAATAAAATATATATAAGTGGATCATCTTACAGCCTTGGCTGAAAAAAATCTTCTTTTTTACTTTGCATGGGAGGGCAAAAGGTGCTGAATGACCTTTAGGTTGGTGATCAATAACCATCTACCTATTTTAGAATTGAAATCCAACATAAATGTATTTGTATTTTTTCAAATAAAACAAATGGAGTATTAATATCCTCTATAAGTGGCGCACTGTAAGTTCTCCTCTCACCTTTGAGCGGCAAGTGAATGGGCGCAGGTGTGAGGGGGGAAGAATCAATGCTTTTCTGGAAATATTGTTTTTTTTGTAATTCTAACCGTTTTAATGGCATTTGTCCTATGGCTAGGCTAGTCAGTCTCACTGTCAATTGTCAAGTTCATTTAGTAGCTACTGTTGTTAAATATAACATCACTTTTACTATATGTACTTAAACAAGAATCTTACTTGGTATTTTAGTTAACTTTCAAAGATTCATAGTATCTTCATTGACGAGCAACAATTATCAACATATATATATATATATATTTAAGTGTAACTGTTATTACTGCCGTGTGCTATTATCATGCCTCCTGTAGTAAGTAAAATGAAACATAAAAAAACTCCTGGGTGGTGCTAAATGAGCAATATTAATTATAGTGATCTACTGAATTGCAAAAAAAATATTTTGACACTTTTAAGACTATCCATTTTTTGTCACATAGCTTATGGGAGAAAGACCAGAAATTTTCTGTTTTTTGTAGTACTTCTGTAGAAAATTGTACGGTAATTGTAGGAGGTTAATAGGAGTTATTTATTCTGTACAGAAATCACATACATACAGAGTGACGCTTAATGTAATGGAATTCCAAAACATACAGCTGTACACGTTTTGCTATTGTTTGGCATAGTCAGATAGCACAGTCTGAAGTCGCGCCGGGAGGAGCGCGAGAGTCGTAGTACACATACTGGCTAGTAGCAGCCGAGCCAGAGCGGAACTTATAGTGCGCCTGTAATAGATGTCTGCTATCAGTATGTGTTTTTTTCTCCCTGGAGATTGAAAATAGTTCAATGAAATAGATGCCCGTTGAAGAGAGATTTGCTATATTTTTTTTACCTATATGGTTTTTAATGAAAAACTTTTTATGTAAATGAGGTTCATAGGTTTCTTATAATTGATACATAATATATTTACAGTCAACTCCCGATTATCCGGGATCGCATCAACCGGGTTGCGGATCAACCGGGATCGTCAGCTCCACTTGAAGCAGTGGGGCAGGAGGAGTGAAATGTGAACGCGGCGGACGGTCGTTGGGGCGTACAGTAACCTTTACGGAATAATTTATAGACTGTCAACTAGCCCGCAGTCGCCAACCCGTGTCCTAAATTCTTCCTACCTGTTTCCGTGCGACGCGCACTCGCTGTCAGAGTTTCGGTCAGCATGTCTGAGTTTACGTTATATTTCTTGTTGTCCTTTTATAAATTCACGCGGTTCTATGACGCGCAAATCCCTAATTACGCGTTATCTCCAACGTCCAATCAGATCAGAGCACATCGAAGCATTGAACGTGATGCATGGAGGTGCGATAACCCCGAGTGTGAGCGGCCGTTTTTCGGTGAATTACGGGATCGCTCGAGTCGAACGTAAACACTACCCTTCCTCAGTGGTCAGTCTATGCGTTGCTTCTGATCAAAACGAACTGTACAGTAGTGACGGTACAACAGGAGGCGGTACTATTTATCAGCTGTTTTTACAGTCATTGGGTAGAAGTAGGGCTGTGGATATTATGGTATTTGTTTTAACCGTGATTTCGTATTATCCGTATTATCCCTGCCGGTAATTATCCCCAGTAATCGGGAGTTGACTGTACATAAGTAATGTATAAATACAAATAAGTATGTTACTTAGAGATAAATTGTTTTAATATACATATGTGTGTTTAGGTGGAGATTTACGTATTATGCATGTTCTTTCACTTTTGGTGTTATTATTCACTGGGATAAACCTTGGTTCTGGGATATTGACGAGTGTTGGACAAATTATCCCCATCAGGTGTGTTTAATGATTTTGTTTTTATTAACATCCTTATAATACATCTTTAGGGATTGAAATATATAGATCTTCTTTGTATTTAAAAAATTTTAATTTCATTTTATTTAAAAATTTA
Organism: Prosapia bicincta; assembly: GCA_036971475.1. Classification (NCBI taxonomy): domain Eukaryota; kingdom Metazoa; phylum Arthropoda; class Insecta; order Hemiptera; family Cercopidae; genus Prosapia; species Prosapia bicincta. Next base: position 2,141,560 of record JBAIZL010000411.1, read on the forward strand.
CAGAGCATTACTTCAGATGTTTGGTGGTACTATATCCTATCTTTGGCATTTTATTGGTCACTCGCTTTCTCACAGTTCTTCGATGTAAAGCGTAAAGATTTTTGGCAAATGTTTGCCCATCATATCCTAACAATCATCCTTATGGACTTTTCTTGGGTCTGTAATTTTCATAGAGTTGGAGGACTGATATTAGTCACTCACGACTGTGCTGATATTTTCCTTGAGGTAGGTTCATTACTATAACTTGATTGTGACTGCAGTTCAAATTAACTGAAACCTGAAATATTTTTTCAAAACAAATGTATAAATGATTGGAATTAAGTTTTACTTCAGGTTTGAAAACATTCAAGGTGATATGGCTATCAGTTATAAACAAACTTGTATGTGATAAACCCTGTTTCTCGATACTGACAAAAAGTTTACAACTAGTCATTAGATAATGGTTTGATCTCTGTAACTGAGTTCTTAATTTTCAACCTCTAATATCGTACTTAATCGTTTAGCACAGGACAAAATGTGTATGCCAGGAAAAATTACAAGCAGTTTGGTTAAAAATATAGTAACATGCCTCAGACGTATATAGGATAGTATGTGTAACATGTGTTTAAAAGACACCTTAATTTTATAAACTAAAATATTTTTTACGTATGAAATAATTCTTGGTAATTTGACTTGAGATTCTAATATCTTGAACTATATAAAAGAGTTATAGAGAAGTGTAAATTTATGCCTAAATTACACCCCTCCTCTGTGTATAGGTGGTAAAATGAAAGTACATAATATATACATACTAAATTTCATAAGAAAATTATAATAAAACTTATTTTTTGAATGGTTTTAATAGTTTTTTGTTTTTAACCATTTGCATACTGATTCAAAACATCCTATAATTTATTTAATTATTTTTCAAATGAAATAAACTATATATGAAAATAAATTGAAAGAAAGAGCTTTTAATAAAAAAACCTTTATAAAATGAAACCGTTATAAGAAAGTAAATCTAGAAGCAGTTAAAAGTTATAATCATAAAGTTAATCTTGAACAAATACAAATAAAATATGACAAATTATTTAACTTAATAGACAAACTTAACCCCATATACTTGCTTACATTTCTTTTAATTATCATCTACGTATATTTTTTATTTATTTAAATTTAGTATATTTTATCTTCTTGTTATTGTACTATTAAGGTTTATTTATTGTTAAATTGTTGAATATGTTGTTTTAAATATCGTTATTATTTATTCATTATTATATTGTTCGTTATTGTTATTTTGTTATTTATAGTTTTATATATTTTATTGTTGTTTTTTGTTATTTATTGTTAAGTTTTATTTTGTTTTGTAATTTTTATTGTATTTAAATCAATTTTGTTACATTGTTTTATTTAAAATATTGCGTTTAGCAATGATAACCACAATGGGTTTTTTGCCAAAAAAAAAAATTAATTTCTAGTTTATTGACAGTGCCTTGTAAAGTTTGAAGATGAGAACACTATAGTGTAGCTCTGGATAGTTGGCTGGAATTATCAAATATATATTATTATTATAGCAACACTGTTTTCTTCTGTTCACTTATCCCAAACACTCTATTCTAGCCTACGTCAACCAGACTCTCACTTGTTGTTTTTTATTAGTCGACTTTTGTAAAGTATAGTGCTCTCACTTTCAAGAACTGGGCTGAGTTTGTGTATGTGTATTTATTTAAATTTTTTACCCAAGAATATTTATAGAATAGCATTTTCATCGCTATATTCAATTTAATACCAGAACTGCTACAAGAAAGTTAAATTCAATGCATTTCGGTTACTGTAAAATTTATAGAACCGCCTGTAAATTTATAGATTATAAAATATCTAATTTTTCTCAAGCAGTTTACAATTCTTGTGATTTGATATTTTGTTAGATATTCGTATTGTTTATTTCAGGCAGCTAAAATGGCAAAGTATGCGAAATACCAACGTATTTGTGATGTATTCTTTGGAATTTTCACTGTTTTGTGGATTATAACAAGACTTGTTATATTTCCTTTTAAGATTTTGTACAGGTAAGTGCTATATTTTCTTACCTTATATACTCAATGTTAAAAATCTGTTTAAAAACAAGGGAGGATATTTAGCTCTACGAAACCAATCCATTGATGCGACAATAATGTGAGAAGAAAATCCTAAACCTCCTTATGGTAATAAGATTCCCTATTTTGCTGATGTGTCCTTGATCATTCAAAGTTTCTATTATGTCCTGATTAATACTACTATTGATGAGACTCTTAGAAGAATGACTAACTTTTCCCTAACAAAAAAAGACTTGTGTAGTTTGTTTGGAATAGTAGTCTTTCACTGAATCATGACATCAAAAATGAAACAAGCATATTCTGTGCTAAAAATGTGAAAATAGTCTGATAACATATTAATAAACAGGTAAGTTGTAAAAATAAGGTAACTATAAAACAAATTTATAAATGATTGGAATTAAGTTTTTCGTCAGGTTTGAAAACATTCAAGGTGATATGGCTATCAGTTATAAACAAACTTGTATGTGATAAACCCTGTTCCTCAATACTGACAAAAATTTTACAACTAGTCATTAGATAATGGTTTGATCTCTGTAACTGAGTTCTTAATTTTCAACCTCTAATATCGTACTTAATCGTTTAGCACAGGACAAAATGTGTATGCCAGGAAAAATTACAAGCAGTTTGGTTAAAAATATAGTAACATGCCTCAGACGTATATAGGATAGTATGTGTAACATGTGTTTAAAAGGCACCTTAATTTTATAAACTAAAATATTTTTTACATATGAAATAATTCTTGGTAGTTTGACTTGAGATTCTAAAATCTTGAATTATATAAAAGAGTTATAGAGAAGTGTAAAGTTATGCCTAAATTACACCCCTCCTCTGTGTATAGGTGGTAAAATGAAAGTACATAGGAGGTTAAAGTTTGGAATCTTAAATATTTGAAAATAGAATTTAAAAAGTTTACATTAATGTTTTCACTATTACTTACTTTTATTAGTCTTGGAGTATAGTAAACTTGTTCACATAGTTTATGCAACTTATAATTATTACTTTTTTCAACTGTATTATTTTTACAATAAAAATATTCTCAAAAACCCCAATACCACAAAAATAACTAATATTAAGATTAAACCCTTACGTACATTTTGATGACCATGTCATCATCATCAGAGGGTTCTATAACAAAATTACAATCTAGAATACAATAATTCACTAACTAGACTGATTAAATTATTGTATTCTAGATTGTAATTTTGTTATAATGACGACATGATCATCAAAGTGTACATTAGAGTTTAATATTAGGTAATTTCTATTTTTTTTTTTTCTGGAATTGGGCTTTTTGCCAATATTTTTATTGTAATATATTGTTACACTGAGCTCTTGATATGTAAATGTATTATTTTTCAAAAAAGTATAATATATAATATATTTATTAGCATAACATAATATAATAATTTACCTCTTATTTTCCTAAACTATTGTCCTAATTTCCAAACTAATTTTTCAATGAAAATTTTAATATTTATATCTCTCTGAGCTAGTTTTCTGGGAACTTAAAACAAAATTCTGTGATGATTTACGATATAACCTGTAAATTATCTGTTTTTTTTTTTAATTCAGCACACTTTTATCCTTTTTTCTCTACATATTGTTTTACCTTACATTAAAAAATTATTCCACAAATATAATAATTCTGTCATATTTTAAAAAAACTATTTAAATTTCATTAGTTCAAAATCATTAAAATAATTTTTTTCATTATATATATATATATATAAATATCGCAATATGTATTCTTGTGTATTAATAAAGAACATAAGCCAAAATACAAATATAAGAATTATAATTGAATTTACAATTCAAAGCTTTTTGTTGGCTAACAGTACCAACATCATCCTGATGATGATGTTGGTACTGTTAGCCAACAAAAAGCTTTGAATTGTAAATTCAATTATAATTCTTGTATTTGTATTTTGACTTATGTTCTTTATATATATATATATATATATATATATATATATATATATATATATATATATATATATAGGTTAGTTCTAGTAGAGCTTAAAGCTTATTTAGGAATTTTTTTGGACTTGATAGGAGACTGACAGACTTACCTAAAGGCAATAGTCCAAAACTGCAATCTCTTGGAAATAAGCACATATAAAACACATATAAAACACTTAATACACTTTTATTTGAAATATTTCGATCAACATGATCTTCTTCAGTCAAGAAAGAGAAAAAGAAAAAGAAAGAGAAAAGAGAAAAAGAAAAAGAAAGAGAAAGAGAAAAAGAAGGAGAAATCTTTTGTTTTGTTTTCTCTTTCTTGACTGAAGAAGATCATGTTGATCGAAATATTTCAAATAAAAGTGTATTAAGTGTTTTATATGTGCTTATTTCCAAGAGATTGCAGTTTTGGACTATTGCCTTTAGGTAAGTCTGTCAGTCTCCTATCAAGTCCAAAAAAATTCCTATATATATATATATATATATATATATATATATATATATATTATAATAATTGCAAATTGTTCCCCGCAGGGGGGTGCGGACTAGCCGCACCTACGAGGGGTTTGGCGTCCCTCGCGGTACCCTAGCCTAACACTACACCACTCACAAAGCACACACACATACGCATGCACATACACATACACTAACATCTTCACTTAGGAAATTTGACTGGTCAGAACTGTTGCGCGTTGGGAGTGCTGAAAAGTCCAGAGCTTGACAAACTCTGGTCTGGGACGCTGATGTGAGCTTGCTCTGCCGAAGACGTAAGCGCGGTTTCTGGTCTACCAGCCGCTTCGGTCCTTGGTCAGGGAATGTCCGCGGTTCATAGGTGTCGGAGCCTGTACACAGTTTTACGAGTTCTCGACTGATGCCCATCCAGTCGAGCTAAGGAGAAAAGCTATAGGCCTCAGAGTGCTTGGAAATGATCTCAATGTGATCCAAGGGTGTACCCGTTCCTATAGTCTTGCCCGTAACGCTTGACACAATGGCTGGCTAAACAAATTCTATGGAAACTCTAAATACGTCATCAGTATCGAGTTTGAAGAGGACACGTCATGATTCTCCTGACGTTGATTCAAGTAAGAAAATAATGGTGGCAACGTCCCTGGCCATCACCAAAATATTTATTATTCTCCTGCACAGAAAAAGGAAAATACCTATCAAAAGTGTTTCCTTTTGTTATCCATAAGGCTATTACTGCCTGTGTTGGAGGTCCTGTCGCATCAACAAAAAAGTTAAGAAATGGGACTCTGCTTATTGCAACCAGTTCAGAGAAACAAACGCGTTCTCTTTTAAAAATTACCTCCTTTTTTGATGTGGTCAATGTATCTGTGCTTCCCCAAAAAAAATCTTAAAATTTTTCAAATTTTATGTGTAGAGATCTGATGAACGTGTCAATTGAAGAAATAAAATCAGAACTGTCGTCACAGTCAGTAACGGATGTTGTACCCAATATGAAAATTGATAAAGGCGAAAAAGTTGCAACAGCCTCCTTTATTTTAACTTTTGGTAAACCGGAGGTACTGGAACACATTTATGCTGGGTACCAAAGGGTCTCAGTGAGACTATACATAGCTAACCCTCGGCGATGTTTCAAGTGTCAGCGTTTTGAGCACATTAGTTTTTCGTGCTCAAAGAAGGGGACGTATGTAGTCAATGTAGCGTTGAAGGCCATAATGAAAAGGAATGCAGTAATGCTCCAAAATGCGTGAACTGTGGGGGTGCTCACCCAGCGCAATCTTTTAATTGTTACAGCTTTAAAAAAGAGAAGGCTATCTTGAGCATCATGGCCAAAGAGAAAATAGCGTTTTTTGAAGCTAGGAAGATCTATAGGTCTGCTCAACCAAAGGTTTTTGGAAAATCGTATGCTGCAACTTTGACCACTACAAAGTCACGTATAAATTGTGCTGACCTGTCACGAAAAATTGAAGTGCTTATAGAACAAGTAACACGCCTTCTTTCGTTAGTCACGAATGGCCCATCTTTGAATTTGGTACAACCTGCTAGCACCTCAAGGTACTTGCTCTCTTTACCTACCCATTCTACGGGAGGACTTGGTGAAAGAAGCAGGTCTTTGACTGACACTAATAGTTCGACGTGGAAGAAATTGCCATCTGGGAATAAAACTTTTGCGTTGAATGTTGTGATGCCGAAAAAAATGAGAATAGGGTTCAACTCAAACTGGCACCGGCAGTAACAGCTGCCAAAAAAACCAATGAAATAAAAGGAGGGCAAGCTAAAGACTCCCCTCTTATATCCAAAACTTCCTCCGATGCCATCCCTGAACAGGTGGATATGGAATTGGAGGAATCTAAGCCTGGGACTTCTGTCAACGCTCTAGGTAAAAAAATGGAGAGCACCAATGGGTGTCAGATCAACCCATTGTTAAGTTGATAAATGTTTGCAATTAGCAAGTCAGTGATACAATGGAACGTCAACGGTTTTAGGAGTCACATAGAAAATCTTATAAGTACTCGTGCGAGATGTGTACCTAATGTTTGTATGTCTACAGGAGACACATCTCCACGAATCGCAAAATTTCCATGTAAAGGAGTTTTCAGTTGTCTCGTATAAAATCACTGTGTGTTGCATCTACTTGCCACCACAAGGAAATCTGCAACACAGTGATTTAGTGAACTTGATAAGCCAGTTACCAACTCCGTTCTTATTGGTAGGAGATTTTAATGCCCACCATTTGTCTTGGGGATCTCCGACTAGGAACCCTCGAGGTAAACTTCTAAAGAGTGTCAGAACAGAACTGGACTTATGTCTGCTAAATGACGGTTCAACTACTCATTTAGCAGCATCTACCTTTGGATGGACAGCTGTTGACCTATCTTTCTGCAGCCCCTTTCTGGCCACTAGATGCACATGGTCAGTGCTTAACGACATGTAAGGAAGTGACCATGTGCCCATTAATATCAATTTATGTGACTCCTCTCCCTGCTATGTTCGACATCCCCATTGGATTTTGGAAAAAGCCAACTGGGACGCCTTTTCGAGTTATTTTGTATCACTTGACACAGATTATCTGACACCCATTGATTCAATTGTTGAAAATTTCACTAAGACCATTTTGAATTTTGCTGAAAAGACCATACCTAAATCATCTGTTCACGCACACCGTCCACCTGTTCCGTGGGGGAATGACGAATGCACAGAAATCCTCCGTTTACGACGAAGAGCTCTAAGGAGATTTAAGTGACAACCAACAAATGACCACCTTCAGGAATATAAAACACTCCGTGCGAAAGCATGGAGGATATTTGGGCTGAGTAGGATGAATTCTTGGGCACAGTACATTAGCACAATTAGACGTACAACTCCATCCTCCACAGTATGGAGGAAACTAAGATCAATTTGTGGTTCATCCATTTCATTGCGAGCCATTGCACTGAAGCAACCGAATGGAAGATTGACCACAGACAGCAGTGATATTGCTAGTGTACTGGGAAAATCATTTTCTAACTTTTCTGCTACTACAGTCTATAATATATTATTCCAGAGACATAAACGGAAGGAAGAAGCAATACCATTTACTGTTGGGTTGTCTGGCTACTCTCCTTTCTGTATAGGGGAACTGGAGTCAGCTCTCGCTTCAACGAAGGATTCTGCACCAGGTCCTGATTCCATTGTATACTCCATGCTGAAACATATACCATCATCGGCGAAACTTGTCCTTCGAATATACAATCGGCTATTCGAGGAGCGGTCTTTCCCCGATGCATGGTTAGAAGCGACTGTAATTCCTCTTTTAAAACCAGGTAAAGACAAAACCAATCCCAGTAGTTATAGGCCTATATTCAATATGCCTTTCTCTTGCATCAAACACTCTTTGCTGTTTTCTTCGGCCTTGAGAAGGCATATGATATGGCATGGAAAAGAGAAATTCTGAACACTCTGAAATCATGGGGTATACAAGGGAATATCCTAGCATTCATTGCTATTTTTCTATCAAACAGATCTTTCTCCGTTCGTCTTGGAGGCACATGTTCAATCAGTTATGAACAGGAGAATGGTGTACCACAGGGCAGCGCGTTGTGCGTCATGCTATTTGCCGTTGCAATAAATAGTATAACATCTAATATACGTTCTCCGGTGCACTGTTCACTCTTTGTGGATAATTTTTGTATTTATGTGCGTGCTCGTAATATGGCAACTGCGGAAAGATCTTTGCAGTTAGCAATAAGCAGATTAGAGGAATGGTCAAGAGGTACAGGTTTCAAATTCTCTGCTTTGAAGACCCAATGTGTAGCATTTAGTCGTCGTAGGCAACACCAGGATCCGATCCTTTATCTTGATGGGATTCAGCTTCAAACCACAGATAGTGTTCAATTTTTAGGTCTTTTATTTGATAAAAGACTCGTGAATCCCACATGTTCATGATTTGAAGGTGAGATGCAGCAAGAAATTGGATATGCTAAGAGTCCTCAGTGGTACGAATTGGGGAGCAGACAGAATTAGTATGCTTTGCTTTTATCGCGAGGTCGTTGATTACGGCTGTCAAGCCTATTCATCCGCACGACTTACAGTTCTGAAAACTCTCGATGCTGTCCACCATTCTGGACTTAGACTTGTTACTGATGCGTTTAGAACTAGCCCAATCCCTAGTCTTCTTTTCGAGGCAGGGGAACCTGCCCTTTCGAGACGTCAAGTGCTACAAATATCTTACATTTCTGGTCTTCGTAGCAAATCAAACCACCCGGCATTCAAAATGGTCTTTAAAAACATGCATAATCAAGATTATGACGCACGTCAACGTTCGACCGCTCCATTCGGCATACGTACGGTACGAATAATGGATAACCCTGGGTTGCAACTTCCTACAATGTTTGAAAGATCAATGTGCTACTTACCTCCATGGATAATAAAACCGCCGCATTTCAATTTCTCATTGTCCAGTTACATAAAACACGACACTCCTGATGTGGTCTATCACCAGGAATTTTCATCTATTTATAAGTCTCATCAACACAGTGAAATTAATTTCACTGATGGGTCTAAACTGGACAATGGCGTTGGGTGTGCGTTTTATGCTTCGGGATGTAGTTAAACGTACGGATTTTCCTCGGCTTGCAGTGTATTCACGGCAGAACTATTTGCCATTTTCAAAGCGTTAACTGTCATTCAATCTTGATCTTCCACTATCTTTTGTGTTCTGATTCCAAAAGTGTTCTTCAGGATGTTTTCTCTGTCAACCTTCTAGTTGGGGACATTTTGTGTGCTGTACGCAGGCTTCAATTGGGGGATGTGGGGGTAACGTTCTGTTGGGTTCCTGGACACTGCGGAATACTCGGAAACACAAAAGCGGATGAAGCGGCGAATAATGCTACAAGTTTGGTGCCCATTACTTAAAGAGTTATGGCATCTGATTATGTTGCTCGCTGCTTGGAATGACGAATGGCATACCGTGATTCAGAATAAGCTGAGGGAAGTTAAAGATACCGTCTGTCCATGGAGGTCTTCAATTCGTAGGAAGGAAGTGGTGGTTACACGCCTTCGCGTTGGTCACTCTTTTGCAACTCAGCATGGATATTTGATGCGTCGTGAACATCCACCAATATGTCAGTACTGTGGTGATGTCTTCACTATAAAACGTATTCTGGTGGATTGTGTTTGTGTAACTAATATTCGTGCCCTTTTTAATTTAAAAGGGAGTTTGAAGGTGGTGTTAAGGGACGATACCTCGGCCATTGACCGAGTCATCGCTTTCTTACACCACTTAAACATCTTTTTTAATATTTAAAATATATGCTTTTATAGTTATACTTATATTTCTTTTAATTATGATCTGCATATATTTTTCATTATTTATTTAATTTTAATATATTTTATGTTCTTTTTATTGTGCTTATTAAGATTTATTTATTGTTAAATTGTTGACTATTGTTGTTTTAAAAATTGTTATTATTTATTTATTGTTATTTTGTTATTTATAGTTTTATATTGTTATAGATTTATTGTTGTTTTTTGTTATTTATTCTTGTGTTTTAATTGTTATATATTAATGGTTACATAATTGTTTTATATATTGCTGCTTTGTAAAAATTTTGTTTTGTTTTGAAATTTTTGTTTTATTTAAAATTGATTTTGTTATTTTGTCTTATTTAAAATATTATGTTTTGTAATAGATTTTGATTGGCAACGATAACCACAGTTGGTTTTTGCCAGGAAAAAAAATTGCAAATTGTTCTGAATGGTTAACTTTTTTATGGTATCAAGTCCAAACAATCAGCTGTCAGTTCATTTTACCTTCTTTGTTTGTACAGGTGGCCAATATTTGAGCAGGTGTTTTTTTGAAATAACCACAGATGATAATCACAAATAATCCATCTATGATCCTACTTTGCTTTCAAGATTTCTGAACTTAATTAATAATTTTTAATAATTTTGTTTTTAATTTAAATTTTTTTCTCACTAAACATACTTTGTGTTATCACACACAAAGAATTGTTGTTTGTAGTGCTTTACAACGACTTTCTCTTGTTTCTCTTCTTAAATCTTAGTATAATTTTGTTCTCACTTATAAACTCCCCTTCAGGCTACTCTGGATTTATTATTTAGAATTATTTTAGTTAATATTTTATAGTTTACAGTTAGTTGCAGACTGTTCAGCACAAATACAAACAAAGGAGTAAAGAAACCAAAATTCTAATTTCACACCATATATGGCAAGGAAGAAAATACAATCATTCCCTCTTCTTAGAAAAAAATCTTAAAAGTATTTGAATTTCAAATGCTTTTTACTTAATACAAACTAACTTACTACTTTTAACTTACCATATTAGTACAAATTAAAAACTACTTTGTAGAAAGTTACTCCCGTGCAAGAATTGGAGAGAACAGCGACATTGTTCTTATTCAGTCTTGGACTGGGAGTCAGTACATTTCTAACAGTACAAAGGGAGCGTCATTCAGCTCTAGGAGCTCCTTAAAATGCTCCACAGTAGAAAATCCCAGTCTTTATGAGTTACATGCAGTTACTCAATTTCTCCAAGAAAAATAAATTGGTAGCAGATATTCATAGTGAACTTTGAAGTGTTTATGGACCTCTGTAGTGTTAAAAGTCATAGGTGCTTATGTTTTAATAGGGACGAACAAATAATGAGAGAAATGGCTGTCACCCTGTGGGGCCAAAACGTACCTTTATCAGAAGATTTATGCAAAAAGGTTGATTTCATTCAATATTTTATGAAGTCCTTACAGAAAAACTTATCTTAAAAAAATTCTCTATTTGCTGGGTATTTAAATTAATGACAGAAGAAATCGTGCTGGATCCATTTTGACATATATAGATACCTCATTACATGGTAGTGTTTCAGTCTGACAAACTATCTAACTTTATAAACAAAATCGTTCCAACATACTCTATCAAAAATGGTTCTCATTATTTAATTTCTTATCAAAGTTTCAATGCTTTTGTGATGTCTTATGAAATATCCAGTAAATTGAAAAATATCGCTTAGTAATTTTTTCAAAATTTTCAACTTCATGTATCAAAAAATAAATTGCTTGTACCATTATAAAACAAAATACAAAATTATTTTACTTTCTGAACGCCTAATGTTTCTCAACTATATTTTGTTTTATAAAAAACCGTTTGAGAAAAACAAAGAAAAAGTACTTGCATGAATTATAAAATGAGTTAGTATCCCCATTTACAGAATTAAAAATAAAATAATTTGTTGAAGTATCATTTTCTTCATTTATGTGTAAATTAATAATTTTATTGATGTAACATTTTGTGTCTATAATTTTACATTTATTGAGGATTATTAAAATCCAGTTAAAAGGCTTGTTTATTTGTTTTTACTCTCTATATCAGGGTTCCTGCCCAGTGGTACACAGGAAGATTTTAGGTGGTACGTGTCACGTGGCTTTGTCCCGCTAACCAGAAACAGATTATCCTGTAATATGTCATGCTTCCCCTATTGTTCCGCTTCACTGGCACCACAATCGCCAGTTTGAATCCAGCAGCAGTGTGAGCGTTTACATAAACAAGAATGTCGAGAACAGTGGTGATTAGGCAGATAGATATAACGTTTAATGTTGTGTTAGGCATCAGTAATGATTGTGTGTGATTTAATTGTGTTTCCATGATGAACCCTGGTACATCATGATGTAAGCGAGTCTGACGAATCCTGGAATTTCAAAGGATATTGTTAAAAACCAAAACCGCAGGCCAATCGTAAATACGGTGAAAGCTACTTACAGTATGGCGTAATTGTAAAGTCCATCGCAGAAAACCGTGACACTCCCATTCCTGAATGTGTTGTTTGTTTCGATCCAAAGCATTAAGCCTTCTCTGGTGATGTGTCACGAAAATAAAAAGCACTCTCATTGAGTTCGGTAAGCCAATCAGAAGGAAATCTATGTCTTTCAAGAAAGAAAATAAATGTATGACAAGCTTTGTAAATACTTATACTAGCTTAATAAAGGCTTGTTCTACCATACTAGTTATGGGTTTTGGAAAAGATGGAAAGCCTCAAGCAATAGGTGAGACCTTTTACTACCGCCAGCTGTGGATATGGTCCAAGTTGTGTTAAGAGAAAAAGCAGACAGAGAAATTTAAAAAATACCATTGTCAAACAACACAGTGAAGAAGCGAATTGCCGATATGTCTTCCAATATTGAAGAACAACTGTTTTTAAAATTACAATAATCCACATATTTTTTATTTCAAGTAGCCATAACAAACATAGCACAGCTACTTGTATTTATACAGTTTGATTATCATGAAGAAGTTATAGAAGAGTTTTTATTCTACAAACCACTTAAATTAAATACTACAGCAGAACTCATTTTGAAGATGATTGATGAGTAAGTGCTCATAATAGGCATTACTAGCTCAAAGTATACTGGTTTATGCATGGGTGGAGCAAAAGCGGTGTCAGAAAAATTGACAGGACCGGCAGCAAAAATAAAGAAAGTTGCCCCTGAATGATGAAGTACACATTGTGTAATCCATCGGGAATCATTATCTGCTATAGGAAAATTTAACTTCAGTTTTATCAGATGCTGTGAAAGTTATTAACTTCATACACAATAGGGCTCTTAATTCAAAATTATTCTCCTTGATGTCTAAAGACGTTTTAATGCTTCTAACTGTAGAAAATAGTGACATGAAGAACTTATTCTGTATTGAAGAATGGTTGTTAAGATTGCATATCTAGCTGACATTTTGATAGACTCAACACGCTGAACATTAGAGTTCAGGGAGCAAATTCAACTCTTATTTTCACTATGTAGGAAAGGAAAATGGCTACATCACAGTATCTGTTATTAGTGAGATACCAACAAAAACTAAATCAATGCTATTATTTGACGAAAGTACTTGTTACATATTTCAAATTGAGAATTTTCAAAAGATTGATTACAGGAAAAGTGACATTATATTACAGTAGAGCCTCTCTAATTCATCATATCCAGGACCAAGGGGGTGACAAAGAAGATGAATTTCTGAGGTCGTGAAATTAGAATGTATTGTTTGTAAAAATAGCACATAAATATGTAAATAATTATGTAATGCAATTAATGTTGTACTTACATTATTATGTCGGCCGAAAAACTCAACAACATTATAAAAATACTAGCCGCCTGGAATATAGTTTGTATAACAAATTCAGTTTGTTACTCTATTTTCATAAAAGACATAAAAAACATATCACAGTGCCTTGTAAGAACAATAACACCAGCAGGAAAAATTATGGTATATTGAATCTATTTACGTTTTAGTTTTTAAAAACATCTCATTTTCTTATGTACCGACAATTTTTTTCTGATGCCTGCTATACTAATGGCAGTGGAAACGATGTTTGTTGTTACTGTGTTAATACAGTGATAAATTAGAGAGGTTCTACTGTATTTAATTTATATAGACTATATTAAATTGAATTGTTAAGTTTTAATTTATATTCATATTGAATTTTATTATAGATTAAATACAAATTTAATTTAATAAATTTGCAAATGATTTATTTTTATTCTTTCTTTGTGTTTAAATAATTTGAGTTATTTTTCATTTGTTCAAGCTTCTTGCATTTTATGTCTTTCTGTGTTTTCAGTACATCAATTAAAGCTCCAAGGCTTGTAGATACAATGTTTCCAGCATATTACATATTTAATGGTCTGCTTTTCATTCTGCTAGGCCTACACATATTCTGGACATACCTTATACTTAAGATAGCAATTAATGCTCTGTCTGCTGGTCAGGTTAGTACTTATTGTAGTCTGTCCGTCTTCTATCTAGTCTAAAATATCTCAAATAAGTTTTAAGCTTTACCAGATCTAACCTTTGGATGTAAAAAAGTGATTTAATAAATTGATCAAAGTAGCTACTCTGTTGGGAAAACTAAGAAAGAGACAAAACAATTTTTTTAATAAGGGAATAGTGGAGAATTTTGCCTCTACCCTGGAGTTGTGATTAGAGAAAAGTGTTTAACCATTTAACTTACTAACCGAGTTAACTCGAAATGTTTATTTCTTCTTTTATGATGTGTTTCACAACGGAATAGAGATCGATAATGTAAACACAGGCATAAACAAGGCTCTGTGTCATGTCCCAGACTGTTTATAGCTGTGATTAGCTGACATTTGTTTACAATATCAAGATGACCCATTACATTATCCGGCATCCAAGCATTTTGTCAGTCTTATCGACAGTTATAATTTATTCTTACTTTAGTTCACAAAGCTCAGTTTTTTTATGCTTGTTGTTTTTATCGGATAATGTGCCGCATTTAAAAATTTCTTGCAACTTCTTCAAGCCTATATGTCCTAGCTGTATCTTTTCTGAGAGACTACCACAAACTGCCAACAAAACAATTTGTAGTTTCTCCTCAACCACCCGATGCAAATGGCAACAAAATGGGAGAATACAGATATGTCTGCCCTGACTGTAATGTATCACTTTGTGTTAAACTGTTTCAACATTTACCATACTTCCGCAAATATATAAAACCATTTAAGTACATTTATGTAGATATTTATCGATGAAAGTGAATATACTTTTTGTGTAAATGAATTAAATTTGTTTACGAGTGTGAAAGTGAAACATTCATAGTTTTACTGGCAAACTACATTCCAAAGCGGCAATATTTGCAAACATTTTTATGTTGTACAATCACTTTAAAGTTCTAATCTATGTGTATAAATAAGATTTTATTATGTAAGATGGTAGATGAATAACTGTTGCATGTTATAGACTATATCATTTATTAAAATACGTTTGTCAATTTCTAAATTAACTCGGGTTAAAAATTAAGTGATATTTATGAGAGATATTTCAACCCTTATTGTACAAAAAAAAAAGGGTTTCAATGAAAGTAATTCTAATAGGATATAGAAATGATTAAAAATTCACACAAAAAATATGATTTTGCTTGGGAAGGAAATGTGAAAAAAATCGGGAAGCTAAGTTAATATAATATTGGGGTTGAAGGACAATCAAAAATAAATGATGTGGCAGTTTATTGCTTTAATATCAAACGTAAAGTAAACAGTTTGAAAAGTAAACAGATATGATATTACAGTAACAGTGAACGCCACAACTTTTGAAGCATTATTAAGTGACTCTGTTAACATTATTTTGTCACATAGAGTCTAAATGATATTTTTACAATAGTCTGTAAACCATATGAATAAATTTGCTAATAATTTCAAAGTTGTAGAGTCCTATTTTAGCTTGGTACTACGTGACTTAATGAGTCAAACTAAAAGTGTTTTCATACAAATGAACGCCTCTATTAATTCTGTGACTCAATTTTATATATTTATAGGAATTTTTAAAGTTGTAAAGTCTTTTCCGGCTCACTGTACTTCACCACTCCCTCCAACCTTGCTTGTTACAGTATACATAAATTTAACTGTTTTATTGTTCATATAAACTTATATGTTTTGAAAGTCACATTGCTAGGATTATTAAAGACTGAATAATAGTTACAACATCCTCTTGAAAACTCAGCTGGAATGTTTTCAAGAAGATGTGGTAATGATCTGGTAGTCTCTGTTATACTTTGTCTGTACTTATAAACAGATATAGCTAGCATTCAGAAACCAAGCGAATATCTTTAACAAAATACACAAGCAATCTCAAAGTGTTTAAACAACGTATTTCGTGCTACCCATAAGCTTTCTAAAAAGTTTTTAGAATCTAGCTTCACTGGTTCATCCGCCCCTTGTTCAAACAAAGAATATCCTGTTTAGACTAACTAGCGTGGTTTATACTAGTAGCATGACTTACTTCTATTCTTTTCAAGTTACAACTGCCCGAATCAAAAAATAAATTTTTCTTGTCCATGCCATAAATAATTATTTTAAAATTTTTACTGAACGCACTAAACTTTATAAATCAACTCTAGCAGAGTTGCGCAATTTATGTAACGCATTTAGATATATTCTTAAGGAATTTAGATGTTGAATATTGCAGTTATCTGTTACATACAGTCAACTCCCGATTATCCGGGATAATTACCGGCAGGGCCGTCACGGATAATGCGAAATCACGGTTAAAACAAATACCATAATATCCACAGCCCTACTTCTACCCAATGACTGTAAAAACAGCTGATAAATAGTATCGCCTCCTGTTGTCCCGTCACTACTATACAGTTCGTTTTGATCAGAAGCAACGCACAGACTGACCACTGAGGAAGGGTAGTGTTTACGTTCGACTCGAGCGATCGCGTAATTCCGCGAATTCGGCGTTCGGATTTATTCTCCGAAAAACGCCCGCTCGCGCTCGGGGTTATCGCACCTCCATGCATCACGTTCGATGTTTCGTTGTGCTCTGATCTGATTGGACGTTGGAGATCAACGCATAATTAGGGATTCGCGCTTCATAGAACCGCGTGAATTTATAAAAGGACAACAAGAAATATAACGTAAACTCAGACATGCTGACCGAAACTCTGCCCGCGAGTGCGCGTCGCGGGGAAACAGGTAGGAAGGATTTAGGACACGGGGTGGCGACTGCGGGCGAGTTGACAGTCTATAAATTATTCCGTAAAGGTTACTCTACGCCCCAACGACCGCCCGCGCTCGCATCCGTCCGCCGCGTTCACATTTGACTCCTCCCGCCCCACTGCTTCAAGTGGAGCTGACGATCCCGGTTGATCCGCAACCCGGTTGATGCGATCCCGGATAATCGGGAGTTGACTGTAATTAATTAAGTGACCTGCAAAGTCAAGAATTAAATTGAACTTGAAAATTGTGCATTCAATAAATTTACCAATTATTTCAAAATAAAATAAATCAAATTTTAATATACAAAATTACACAAAAGATAAAAAGAAACAGAAAATACGTTTGAAACGTTTACACTGTTTTAGATCTGGTTTTACATTCGTTTAACATGTTAAGAATTTACACATATATTTTCACTATTTTAGTATTTATGGCATTGACATATTATGATATCCACAAAGAGATTGCTTCTACAGAAAATAAAATATATTTCAAATTAATTTATCTAACAGTTGAAAATTTCATATTGCATCACACGAATTAATCATAACTTCCTGCATTATTAAAATATGAAAACTTGTACTATTTTGCCATTCTGAGTTAAATTTTTGAAAGTTAAATTTTGATTTCACATCACATTACATAAAATTAATAACTTATCTGGAACTGGAATTTATGTTGTACAGCGTGGCTCCTGGATCAGACCTTGCCATTATTCATTTTGGATTCGTGTTGGCTAGGACCCTCGCTCGATGTTGAATAGCTAGTGATGTGACATTTCATAAAAAAATAATAAAGGAAACTTTTAAACACTTCTATACATATTTCATTTTAAATTAAATTTAAACTGTTAAATAAAATCTATTTTGGTTCCAAAACCAAAAAAGGAAGAGGGATGTTTAAAGGCTACGTGGCAAGTTCTGACCTTCTGCGCAACTTCCCGGCGCATTTCTAAATAAAAGGCTTGTGGAAATCATATCTCAACCAGTATTGTGATACATAGAATTATAATTTACAATAAAAAAAAAAATTTTCAACTAATATCTTGGTTTGTTTTCTGATGCTGCTGTAATATGTAACATTTTTGCCTAAAATAATGTTACATATTTATCGACAATCTTGAAGAAAAAATTGTGTATTTCTATTATAAAAATAATTATTTTTATTCGATTTAATAATTTATTAATGACTCATTAATTCAACTCGTACATTAACAACAATAAATCTATTCTTATTTAAAAACGTATCATAAACCCATTTATTACCATTTCCAAATTTAAAAAAAAATTTCCGTTTAATTTAAAAAAGTTTACTTTTATTTGCTATTCACATAACATAAAACCATATTAAATCTGGCTTAGATTTAAAATACTTTTAATGAAAATTGTTTTTATTATTTGTGAAAGTAGTTTCAATATAAATACATATTTGAAAATGTTTATATTCGTATTTATTCTCAATTTACTTTTTATTTATTCTTTTTTGAAATTCTTCATTGAAATTTGGATTAAATCATAGAAGCTTGTTATACAAATACATAATTACCTCATTATAGATTATGAAATATTAAACCTTGCATACCTTCAAAAAATAATTTTAAGAAAAATTTAATTTGTTTGTGAACATTTTTATATAAATATACAGTTATATCATTTCATATTTTGAAATATTTACATTTACTCTTTTGTTTCTTTTCTTTAAACAGTTTTACATCATAAGTTAATAATAAAAATACAATTTTTCAGCTTTAGATTTATTTAGTTGTTGTAAGACTTTTTGTGAATCTTGTGTTCTTCAAGAACTCAAACCATTTGATCACTACTTTTTCCAGCCATTATTTTCATTTGTAGTATATGAATTAAATCTTTTAAAATTGGAAATCATTCACTAATGTTTAGGCGCTTGTAACTAAATTCTAACAAAGGACCGTGTCAAACATTTATTATTATTACTATTTTAATTACAAGTAGCTTTAAAATTTTAGTTGCTAGATGCTACATATGTAATTCCTGAAATATTATTTGTATTTTGCTGAGTCGACTTAATAAATCATAAATATAAAATCTTACTTACAACTTTTATAAAAAAAAAAAAAAAAAAAATGTTTTAACTTGCCTATAGTAGCACTTACTTTTTTTGTGTTGAGGACGGCCGTTTCGGGAGATGTGTCCCTTTGTCACCTCAGACCGTAACTGATCTCAAGGTTTACGTAGGTTAGGGTGGGGGTGGGATATTTTGGTGGTGTGGGTGTATTTTGTGTGTATTAGGAGTTATGATGTCAAAAAGTGCGTGTGAGTTGTAATGTAATTGTGTATTGAGTATGTGTGTAGGGTGTAGTTTGAAGTGCCTATATATTTCGTATTGTTCGGTTGTGTAGCGTTGGTTATTTCTGTGTTGTTTATGAAGAATTTGTAAGTTAGATGTTATGTCTGTGTAGTGGTGTTTTGTGGAGTTGAGATGATCGGCGAAGTTTGATTGGTAGTTATTGTTTTTTAGTGCTTTTATATGTTCTTGGTAACGTGTGTGAAATGACCTCCCTGTCTGGCCTATGTAAAAACTGGGGCATGAACTGCCTCAGAGTTTAGTTTGTAAACTCCAGTGGTGTTGTAAATGTCGTTGATTTTGCTGTTGGGTTTAAATTGTTTGTTGAGAGTGTTGTGTGTGGAGTAAGCTATTTTGTAGTTGTATTTTCGTAATGTGTTGGTTACTGTGTTGGTAACTCCTAATACACACAAAATACACCCACACCACCAAAATATCCCACCCCCACCCTAACCTACGTAAACCTTGAGATCAGTTACGGTCTGAGTTGACAAAGGGACACATCTCCCGAAACGGCCGTCCTCAACACAAAAAAAGTAAGTGCTACTATAGGCAAGTTAAAACATTTTTTTATAAAAGTTGTAAGTGATTACTAGTAGCTCACGCGAAGATGGAATCAACAAATGATGATAAAATCTTAGTGTTTTAAATAATAGCAAGTTACATAGCGTATTTTATTCATGCCAGAAAATATAGGGTACTTTGGTACTATACCAACCACACAGGTATAGGGTATACCACTCATGAAATAAGTAAGATATTTGTTATTTATTCATTGTCGGATGTATTTTAGTCATGTTGTCAAGCAAAACATATTAGGTACATGGTTTCTATTTTTAAAAGCAATATAAAATCACTCCGGAAACGATTGATTAAAACATTCACTAGCAATGTTTTACACGCCTAAACCCTTAGTACAAACTATAATTTAAGTACAATTAATTTTTACCTTATGATAAAGTACCTTTCGGTCTCTTGACCATTGGTCAAGTCGCAAAGCGAGTAGAGGCTTTGCTTCATGAAAGGAAGGATTGTGTCGAAACGTATCAGCAAGTAAGCCCTTACGCATTCTTTTTGTTGAGTATCATTTAATTATAGTTTAATCAGTGAATTCAAGATGATTACAACAAACAATTTTCTTTAGTACAAAGCTTGTAAGTTGTTTATTTTGTCATTAAACAGTTATATTTTCATTCTATAGTGTTTGTTTATATACATTCCTTATAGGTGTGTGGTTGGTATAATATTAACCTTCTTCGTACAGGTGTCCAGATTCAGGTGTAGCCAATGACCCGATGTCCATAATATATGATAGATGCAATAGCCGAGTATTGTTTATTCTTTAGTATTTCCTCCAATGCGGGTACTTGGGTTTGTAGAATATCCCTTGCAGAAATTGGGTAGTGACAAGTAATATATGCTCCAAGCTCTCCTCGTTGTCGCCATAAAGCTGGCTTCGCGGCAAATCCGAAAGGCCATAGTGGAACAAATATTTTTGAGTCACAATGTCACCTGTACCTGCTCTAGCTGTGAAAGTAGCAATCGGATGAGGTATATTTTTGTATATAATGTCCTTAGTGGCTTTTCTTGTATTTGGTACAGGTTTCGACCTGTGGTCCCGACTTCCAAATATCTGTCCAGTTGCATCTGAAAAATCTTCCTTCTGAGCCCTTGCGCTGCAGTAAGGAGAATCTGTTTCGATCAACAAGAAACATTGAACAGGCCTCCCTGGCAATTTTTTCTGCTATTTCGTTACCAATCACACAACAATGTGATAGTACCCACTGCAAAGTTATAATTTTACCTTCTGAGTGAAGATATAGAAACTGTTTCTTGATTTCATCAATTCTAAAGAAGTATGCACTCGTCTTGGATCTGGATAAAGCTTCCAAGGCTGATTTAGAGTCACTGAAAATGCAAATATAATTGTTTTTCGGTGAATAGCAGCTTGCTAATACTGGGTTTATTGCTAGCAGTTCAGCATCCATGCTGGATTGAGCATTTGCAGGTACATATTAAGGATCATCATTGCTTTTTTTTTAAATAGCCCGCACCTGACTTCTTGTTATCCTTATCCAAAGACCCACCTGTAAAAATCTTTATATGCCTACAGTACTCATCATCAATTATTTCTGCCGTGACTGATCTCAAAAATTCGGCATGATCTCTTTTATTCACTTTCCTAGGAAGTTCCAATACTACTTGGATGCCTGGTCAGATCCTAGGTGATTCCTCATAGAACGATGGTATTTGTTCTAGTAGGTTATGCGGAATCATTCTAGAGAAATTGTTCATTTGGTAGGTGAATGAAGTTTTAATGTTACACCTACAAGCACCAAAGTTGTACAATGGGTGTTTGATGTCAGAGTTTTGATTTTTTTAAATGTATTCCACATTTGTCTTCTAATGAAAATTTCAATGGGTTCCACTCCCAGTTTGAAGTTGTTCTTGTATAATATTATGATATAGTATTATGTATAATATTAAAGTACCAAATATAGTATCAAATATGTTTCTTTTATAGTATTTAATTTGCCATGAATTTTTTGATAATTTCTTAAATATATTTTTAGATGGAAGGAGATATCCGCAGCTCATCAAGTGAAGATATATCAGACACCTCTAATAATTCTGTAAATAATGCTAACCAGAATTCCTCACCTAAAAAATAAAATTTATAGAAGAATGAAATAACTGTTGTTCAGAAATTGTCTACGTGATAAATCAGTTTGCATTTGTCTGAGGACCTCCGCCTTGCAATAAACCAACAGATTTTATTTGTGTGTAATTTAAGTTAGTGTTATTTCCATATTGTAAATAAAATGAGACAGAAAAATAATATTCACTTAGATAAACAGATTGTGTGGTAATAAGAAAAATCGCACTATGTATTCAGAAATTAGTTGTCTGTGTTGCAAAGAAATACCTTAAATTAGGATGGACAAAAGATTTATTTGCTTCTTAAAAATATGGTTACTATGTAAATAAGTTAGGATCTAACATTTGTGAACATCTCGATTTGACTCTTTTTCTTCAGCCTTTAAATACTCCAAGAACAGGCTATTTTGAAACAGCTGATTCTTAAACATATTATTACTATTATTAGTTGTGTATGTTCTATAATAAAAAGGCATCAAATATGGCAGAACACTTAATATCACAAGCGTAAAATAACAAGTTACGAAAATAACGTAACCATACTTGAAATAAATAATAACTCAAAAGAACTAATTTCACTAGAGAAATACCACATATATGAAAACAAACACAGGAACCGAATTAACCAACATACAATACACTGTTCAAAAATATCTTACATAAAACACACAAGGAAATGCATATGATGTCAGCGACAATTATCAATATTATGGAATGAGAAACAACAGTAGAAATAATTCAGTGATTCGACAATGGTCAAGTGACCGATAGGTATCTCATCATAAGGTAAACATTAATTGCATTTAAAGGTGAAATAATTGTTATTGTTTACAATAACATATATTAACTATAAAGTCTGTGCAACGACTAGATAGGAGACTGACAGACTTGCCTAGTGGCAATAGTCCAAAACTGCAATCTCTTGGAAATAAATAAATAGACGCATATAAAAGCATATCACACTATTGAAATATTTTGATTATACAGTGATCTTTATCAATCAAAAAAGAAAAAGAAAAGACTAAAGTATTTCAGTCTTTTCTTTTTCGTTTTTGATTGATAAAGATCTTTCTATGATCGAAATATTTCAATAATGTGATGTGTTTTTATATGTGTGTATTTATTTATTTCCAAGAGATTGCAGTTTTGGACTATTACCACTAGGTAACTCTGTCAGTCTCCTATCTAGTTAAAAAATTCAGTAAAAATAATATATATATATTTATTTATTTATTTTTAAAAAATTTCCTATATATATATATATATATATATATATATATATATATATATATATATATACACACATAAGTAAACACAGACATATACCAATAAGTACAGTGCAGGCCATGTAACCGTGCACTTGGTCTAGGTAGATCGCAGTAGGCAAGACAGGAAGTAGAGGGTCAGTATAAATACTTTCCTGCAAACATGATAAGAACTGTTAAAACTCTTAACTTGTGTAAGATGGTCAGTATTAAATAAATTTAATAATAAATTAGCTTCAGTATGAAAAGAACAATAATTAAATATGTGTAGACATATTAGATGCAGAAGCTGTTGATGTGTAGAACATTCTGAATATGTAAAATGTTTCAAGTAGTGGTAGTACATGAGAAATCTCTCAAGGCCTAGAGCATGGTTACGTGGTCGGCACTATACTTTTTTGGATTGGATAAGAGACTATTACCTAGATAAGTTTCTGAGTTATATCCAAACCAGTATATATCTAAAATGTTTATAAATGTAGGTGTTGGAGTTGCAAATGGGACTCCTCCTGAAATGATATGCTACATCATATATACGTGGTACTATTTAGGAAACTGTTAAAGATTTAACAAAATTTAATTTAATTTGTTCTGTGAAATAGGCTTTCAAAGTGGCATAATTATTAATTAATTTTAATGTTAATAACTAATTTCTTGATCAGATAAATAGAAAACTTTAAAACCTGCACATTGATTAATTACTTTGATGACATTTAAATATTTAGGATTTTAAAATTTAAAACAAAATTACTTCATCTAACGAACATGTTCAAAAATATTTGAAAATGTTCAAACCATTTGAAACATTCCATATATATATATACACATACATATACATAAAATTTGAGGTTTTGAGTGTATAGAATTTGAATTGAAATTGTTCTTATTATTTATAATGTTCAGGGCATTTCTTTGTTTGTATTTGCATGTTTTAGTGGCTATGGAATATTTGTTGTTTTTTTAAATTTTATAATAACTTCTAATTGTGTGAATGGAGTGATGATAAATAATCAGATGGCGAAATAGACAATAACCCATTAATGCACGCTGTTAGTTCTCTTTCGCTAAAGATTTAGCTTTGTAGGTCAACATTCCAGGAAATAAAACACCAATATATTAAGTCCGATTTTTTTATAAAAATTACTTTTCTTCAGCAAGCTTACACTTAATCAAAAACATATGTTTATGAACTGTTGGCTGTAACACAGTTTTGTGAAACACTGCTTAAAGCATCACAGTACCTGAACTAAAGATCTTTACAGGTTTATTATTAAATTCTAGTACCATTTAGATTGCTGCAAGAGTGATATCTTCAAAATCAATATAATATGTTGCATAAAGTATGCTAACTACAATTGATAAAAATGCACAGGTTAAACAGAATAAAAATGTCTTCTTGTAGTCATCTGGAATTCATTGAATAAATCATAAGTAAGTTTTGCGTAACTGAGTGGAAACTTCTAACTTGCTTCTAGAGTAGCGGGTTAGCTCTTTCAATGAAATAATTGTTTCAAAATGCTTCAGCAAGTAAGTTGAAAGTTTTTACTTGGCTACGCGATAATTACTTACGAGAATAAAATTATAGATTCACTAATAAAGTTTTTGAAGTATATTATCCTACCAGCGGGTTTTCTTTACGTGAAGTGATTATTTAGCATTGCAGATACATTTTTAAACTATACATGAAAGAAGACTAAAATTGTATAAAACCAAACATCTGTGTAGTTAAGGGTGTTCACCAACTGAACTTTAAGGTTTCATAATTATGTTTCTTATTGATGCAGTCAAAACAACAATATTTCCTTCGTACTTCCTAATTAGTACTCAACTTAATGGAAAGAAAACTTTGATCAGGCCATTCTGTTTATGGCTAATTTTTTATAATATATTCAGGTTTTAGATGCGACCTTTGGTCACACAAAACCTACACACTAGAACTTCATATAGCTAACAATAATTTCATCCATCCTATCATGAATAGTGGTTAGAATAAAAGAATACATTTCAAAATACGTAAAATGGCGAGTTAAGTATAGAGTTCTATACATCTCAAATGAATACAAAAATGTTTTGTGGCAATTGTACATAATAAAACCAAGAACAACCAACACTGCCGTGCATTATATCACACCTTCACTAGACCCTGTTAACTCGGATCTCTGGATAAGCCGGAATGATTTTGCAGTACAATAAATACGAAATATAAATCAGATAAGTACAGTACAAAAAGTCTAATACAATATGAAAAACGTTCAAGACCTACATGAATAAAATAATGAATATAATGTTTTGTGCTTTGTATGCTAAAAAGACTACAGGATCACATATCACAAAAGCTGTTCACAAAATTAACAGATTTGTTTGCCAAGAATTGTAGGGAAGTTTATCGTTATAGACAATATTTACGTTCATATACTGAGAATAATACTCATTGTTTGATAAATATAGTTTTTTTAATGTACAATGTCTTCTTTTAATATTTTGTTATTATCTGGCTAACCTGGATATTCGATATCCAGGATGGGCCCTGGTCCCAGTTACAGGCACCCCCAGAGATATTTCAGGCTCCTTCATTACTTCCAACATAGACCTCACAGTTGCTTTGAATTATCAAGGTTCTACTGTATCTCCCCTTTTACCCTCATTTACCTGTGAGATCATCACATACAATTCTTTGTTGCAAATGAATGTTTTGGGTAACAGTTTAGTACAATTATTAACATTTAGTTAATCACTTAAAAAAATAGCTTATGACTATCCTAACTTTAAATTTTGTAAATTTTTTAAAACTTACTGAGACAGAATGTTTTATCTTATGAGAACTTAATGAGACTTCCTTACTGAAAATTCAAGAACTATATTTAGGTTCTGGCGGGAGTTGAATGATTTGTTTCTAACTGAACTGTTTTAAAAAGTTAATATTAGTACCACATAATATTCTAGTATTAGTTGCTAAATTGAAACCTATAAAGATGTACAATTACATTATTTTTTAAATGTATGAATAAATTTTCAACTTCTGTTTGCAATGTGTGAAATTTGATTACTTATATTTAAAATGTTGGTTATTTGTATAAATAATTATTAAAATTCATAAATTTAAAAATAAATCATAGTATATTATCAAATTGATTATATGACTGTACATTGTCTGTATTTTAATTTAAGTAAATAAAGCTTGTTAAAATAAGCGTAAATGCATCTGGAAAAATATATAACTTGAGAAAAAATGTCTCATAACTAAATTTAAAAGATAATTTTTCGTATTTTGGATTTATTTTTAAAATCACTTAGATTTATTTTAATGTTAATTACTACAAAGCTGATAATTTTTAAACAATTTTGCTGTATTTAAAGACATATATTTTAAGTTGGAAAAACATATTTTATTAATGTTTTTCATATTAATTACATGTGAAAATAATCTTTGTTGTAGATATAGTCTGTTATTTTGTTAGCTTTTTCTAACAAAAATTAATTAATGTAGTAAAATGTATTTCATAAAATACTTGCCAAGTAAAAACTAATTTCAGATCTCAGAATGGATTCATTTGTTTGTTTGAATTGTGGAAATAAACTTGTCCTAAACATATGATTAACCGAAATATGTAATGTTGAAGAAAGATTTAAAATATTTAAATTTTTCTAGGTCACTGAGATACTACCGATTTGCTATAAGTTTATTTTACACCTAAGTTTGTGGTTCATTTTTTTGTTTGCCTTTTACCGACATTAGATTTCCATTGTAATGGTTACGAAGGGCCCACCAGTAAAAGAACGAAAAATGGGGAGAGGAAAGAAGCGTAGACAAACTGTTAAAGTCCCTGCAAGATAATTTCTTTTATTTTTCAAGAGGGAAGAAATCCATTTATCTGACATTAAACATTGAACAGAAAATAATACATTTGAGGTTAGTGTTGCATATTGTCATCCATCAACTAAAATAATACAGTGTAATTCATCTATTCTTACCATGTAATTAAAATAATTCATTATGAAGTACTGAATAAATTACTCATGTTTTTCTAACAATTCGGGGGAAAATATTTCAACATATTAAGGATTGGGGGCTGATTATTGAACTTTGTGTTTTTACATTGAGGGTGGCTTTACAAGAAGTTGGTCTGAATGATTTTAAGGGAAAAAACGTGAGAGTGCTACAAACTGTTTAAGTGTTAGCATTACTAGCCAAATAATTAAATACAGTAGAACTCTTAATTATCCGAATCAATTGGAACCGGACCCCATTTGGACGATTGGATTTTTTTAAAAGGGTTAATTGTAACTAATTACTGTATGTATGTAGCAAATGGAAGAAAAAACTATATTTTTCCTGAGCAAAGAGTTTAGCTTTTTCACAAAGAGACAGAATTAGGTTTCCAAGCACATTGTTCCCAAAAAAAAAACTTGAAAGATGTTTCTTCTAATTTGTTTTTTGATACCTTCATTGACTTTCTAGAACTTTTATTTTCAAGCACTGAC
The DNA here is from genome assembly GCA_036971475.1 of Prosapia bicincta. Taxonomy (NCBI): domain Eukaryota; kingdom Metazoa; phylum Arthropoda; class Insecta; order Hemiptera; family Cercopidae; genus Prosapia; species Prosapia bicincta. The sequence continues at coordinate 2,169,290 of JBAIZL010000411.1, forward strand.
TCAAAATTTAAAAGTGTAGGTTTGATCATTTTAATGTATGAAATTTTTTTCCAACACCCTATATCTCAGCCAACTGTTTTCCCAAAACTCCTTTATCTGGTTGATCTATAATTAGTTTATCTGCTAGTGATAAGACAACTCATTTTATCACAAACAAAACAACGGACCAGGGCTCAGCGTACAAACGATAGCCAAATTTAAAAAACTTCTCTGAGATGGTGACTCAGCATCCAAATAATGTTTGTGCTTTGCTTACACAGGCTTTGTGAAGAAGAGTCCAATAGCACATGAAGACAGAATTAATATTTTGGAAATCACAGTACATTTCTGTCTAATATTTTTCTGAAAATGTAAAACCGATTCGGATAATTGGAGGTCTATGATATAATGCTCTATATTTTACCCTAATAAAATAAGGTTCAAGCATTTAGAATAACACTTTATTATAAGTAGGATATGTACAGTATTTTTAGAAGCAGAAAAAAATATTTTTTTAATAATATTACATATCATTATTGCTTTTAATTTACTTTATACAAATGTAACCACACAAAATTACCTTTAAGTCCAAGTTAATATATGAAATTTAACAAACACTGCAAATAGAATAAAGACACTTTTATACAATTGCATGGACAGTAGGAAATAAATAGGACATTAAAACATGTTAGTGACTTGACAAAAAAAAAATTGATAAGTGCAAGTGGAAGTAAAATATTTTGGACTTTTTAAAAATTTTACAGCAGTACTTCAATTTAGGTTCTTAAAATCTGTGTTATTTATTAAATGTGTTTGGTATGGATCCTTGTTAAGTAAACTATTTGATCAAAATTTTAAAATAAGTAGTCATCCTTCTCTAATTATGGACAATCTTTATTTATTTATAGAAATATTTGATTTTAACATTTATTGACTGCCGTTTTATAATTGCTCTAAGAACCATTTCATAAATTTTCACTTACCATTCCTAAAACTTCCTATTTATAGACTAATTTTGTGACACTCTTATATGCTAATTAAAGTAAACTTCCAATATTCAGGGTAAAAGTTGGGTCAAATGTTTGTCAGTTGTCATGTATGCTATAGGCATTCATTTGATAGCAAATAGATTTGGTAAATATCTCAGTCAGGCAGCGTAGACAAACCACCAATAAGCATTTATTCATTTACAAAAGTCCAATGGTATGATGGAAACTGCAAAAAGAGATGTCAGCATCTATACCTTAGGTATCAATGTTTTTACCAACTGTAGCGATATGTGAGAAATTGAAATGAATTTTCATTTACAGATAATGTGTGTTTAAGAAATTTACAACGAATTGTAAGACAAAATTAGAGATTATCACAAAATCATTATAAATGACAGATTTTACAGTTAAATCTACGTGATTTTTTTTCTAAAAAATTATTTTATTAGTGTTTTTGTAAATTCATAAATACACGGTTTGGTTTTTACTTTATAGGTTATTTATTTCAGTAAATCTATAATGTAAATACTAAGACTCGTTTCTAGATGTTAAACTGAGTAAAAAAAATTTTCCAAATAATTCGGTAATTCACCACCGGTAATTAGATATTTTCTTGCATAAATTATTGTGTATTGGGAGTTGTCTTTATTAAGGTTAATTCCTGAGGTATTCGCAGATGGAAGTGACAGTTAATTAGTTTATTGTCCAGTTTCTCCGTTAGTTTTTGCTCTATTTAATGCCTGTTTGTATAGAAAAGGATTTAGTGTAACAGCCCTTGAAAATTATCTGATAGTGATTGAAAATATTTTTAACCAATGATGGTATATATATATATATATATATATATATATATATATTAAGGTTAGTTCTAGTAGAGCTTAAAACTTATTTACGAATTTTTGGACTAGATAGGAGACTGACAGACTTACCTAAAGGCAATAGTCCAAAACTGCAATCTCTTGGAAATAAATAACTAGACACATAAAAAACTTAACACACTATTGAAATATTTCGATCAAAAATGATCTTCATCAATCAAAAAAGAGAAAAAGAAAAGCTTTTCTTTTTTGATTGATGAAGATCATTTTTGATCGAAATATTTCAATAGTTTGTTAAGTTTTTTATGTGTCTAGTTATTTATTTCCAAGAGATTGCAGTTTTGGACTATTGCCATTAGGTAAGTCTGTTAGTCTCCCATTTAGTCCAAAAATTCCTAAATAAGCTTTAAGCTCTACTAGAACTAACCTAAAGATATATATATATTGATATTTCACGTCCATTATTTTTCCGTTGCACTGACTTTATGAAGTTATTATTATTACTTGTAAATAATTTTTTCCACCACTAAGTGCAATAATTTTTCCTTATGTGATGAGGTACTTTTCGGTCACTTGACCATTGTCGAACCATTCTGAGTGATTCGATTTATATATATATATATATATATGAAGTTGATATATTACTATTGTAAATACTTTTAAAAAGTATTTACAATAGTAATATATCAACTTCATAACTCAGTTCAACGGAAAAATAATGGACAATGTAAAATATATTAAAAATTTTCATAACAAATTTGTTCATCTGTTTGTTACAATTATTCCAGTTGTTGGTTATTGCACTGTTATTGTAGAGATTGAAGTAGTTGTTTTATAACTAAGTAATTAATTAATTATGAATGAATTGGTTTTATGGTAAACAATTCAAAGTTGTATATCTGTAAGTGTGTATAAATATTATTAATTATATTATTATTAATATATTTCATAATTATATTATGACGGCTGTTTCGGAAGATGTGTCCCATTGTTAACTCGTAACTGATCTCAAGGTTTTCATAGGTTGGGGTGGGGGTGAGAGTGTATTTGGTGAGTATTAGGAGTTATGATGTTGATAAGTATGTGTGAGTTATAATGTAATTGGGTGTTGAGTATGTATGTAGGGTGTAGTTAGAAATGTTTGTATATTTCGTATTGTTCAGTTTTGGTTGTGTATCTTTGGTTATTTTTGTATTGTTTATGAAGAATTTGTAGGTTGGATGTTATGTTTATGTAGTCATGTTTTGTGGATATGCGGCGTTTGATCGGTAGTTTTGGTTTGTTAGTGTATTTATATGTTCTTGGTAGCGTGTGTAAAATGACCTCCCTATCTGGCCTATGTAAAAACTGGGGCACGAACTGCGAGTTAATTTGTAAACTCCAGCCGTGTTGTAAATGTCATTGATTTTTTTGTTGGGTTTAAGTTGTTTATTGAGAGTGTTGTGTAAGGAGTAAGCTCTGTATGATCATATAAATCTAAATAGATCTATTTTACAGATCTAATTATCAACATTAAATTGTGTATATGCATTTAGGCGCATATTTCAGAAATTAATATTGTCCAAAAGATTTCTCATTTGCAGCCTCTAGAGCCATTGTAGTTAAAAGTAATTTTTTATGTCAGGAGGATATTTTTTGTTATAGTCACTCGATCATGGACTTGTTACAAGAATTTATTGGCCATTTATCAATCAATAGGTTCTTATATCAACAGCCATTCCTAAATATCCAACTTAACAGCTTGATAATCAGTTGTTTTTTATCTTTTCCTTTTTAAATATGTCAACAGATTTGGTAACACTTGTACTTAGTTTATGGGTTTGTTTACAGTAAGATTTATTTCTACTTTTTTATTATTTTTGATAGCAGATTCAAGATGTTTCGATCAATGCCTTAACATAAACACCGGTCTATTATTTACAATCCATTTCACTTGTACCTTAACCCATTGTGGTTTATAGACTAGGTCAGCTAGACACAACAATTGATTAGTAGCAGATATAAAGACTAGCCAGTTAGTCATGCATGTAGTCATTGTTTGATTTATTCAAACAAACAATGACTGATTGGTTTGCTCCAAGGAAGTTTATCTTCTTATATGTCAGGTACAAGACTAAGCAGAGAGATATTAATGACCCATTGACCTTCTGTCAGACATTTAAACAACAGAATCCTTCAGCAGTTTTAAGATGACTAGCTCATTATAGCTTTTACTCGCTGTGGTCAGCTGTATTCTTGTGTACATAGGGAATGAACAATAATAATGGGAACCTAAAATCTAAAGCAAACTTCAATCTATAAGTAACTTTTAATTAGTTTTTAGTAAATATGATTACACATAGTAATCAATTAACAAACAATAAACTAAAGAACAAAATAATGAATAAAAAAATTGCATCTGTCTAAAAAATGTATTATTTAGTGCTTTATAAGTAAAAATATTTTTTGTACTGAAATAGAACTCAATTGAGATGATGAATTAATTGGTGGTGCCCATGTAATAGAACCACAATGGGTAAACTGTAAAAGGATAAAATGAAACCATAAAAATTAGTTTCCATAGAACAATTTCAATAAAATGCTTTGTGTGACAAGCTGTTAAATGTGTCGGTTTTGAACAAATTAGCTCTTTATTACTATATTTTTTTATCAAAAATTTTTAAACATTTGTTGTGTGTAAAAAACAAAACAGTTGCATTACATTTATTGAATAACAACTCAACATTGGCTACCATGTAATGTTATGTTATGATTTTCACTTAATCTAATGACTCATTATAAACATTGTTGACTTTACTCTTAAAGTGTTCTGTAACTGTAATAATATGAATAAAAGTTAGAATATAGACTTGGACCTCCACATGATTGGGTTCATTTTTATTTTTCAATTATATTGAGACTTATCAGCAAATTGGATACATATTTTCCAAAACATTATGTTTTCCAATAACCTATTGCTTCATACAGTTTTTAATGATGAAATTGATGGTTTTTCTAGTCATACAGTAAAGAACTTAAAACAGATACTGTTTTGAAAATATGGGAAGTAAAATTTTGTATTAAGTATAACCTCATTTATCCAGATCTTTGTATTAGTTTTACATACAAATAACACTGTTTGGCGCTACAGTACTTAACGTTTTACATATCTAAGTTTTAAAAATTGTAAAGTTTAAATTGTATTATAAATAGCTTACTGATGTGAGAGTTTACTTGTGGTTCATAAATCCAGTGAACGACTTGTTACTTAGATTGGTAAAGATGTGAGACAGACAAATCGATTCCTCCTGCCTATCCATATCCATTCCATAGCTCTTTAGCTCATCGGTTGCAAATTCTTAACCATTATAATCTGTGTATTTTATCAATGAATACTCTCATTTAGTCTAGTTGAACCAATAACTGTTTAATTTTCAAGTTCTTCAGGTCTGTAATTAAATTTAAATTTCTACTATTTTTTATTGGTTAGGAATGGTATTCAGGCAGTTGATGATAGCTTTTCAGTAAAATCATAAGTTTGCTTTTTTTAAAGTAGCAAAATCTAAAAATCCTATTTTACTGAAGATAAATTACATTATATAGATCTGGAAATGCAATGCTTGAAACTAATTATATTTGTCGGCTGGACCATCACATATATCTATACAGTCTAATCCCAGTAGTCCGAAACTTCCACTAACCCACAACGGTTTTTGAATATATCAAAACAATAAATAAATAAATGGCTATAAGAGAGGTTCAAAAAAAGGTAACATATTTGAGACATGGAATTCGGTGCCTTTCTAGCATGGGAGAAAAATTGTCTAATAATCATGATGCTATAAAACATACATGTTTCAATTGATAAGTGTTTTCTTTCAGTTATTACTGTACTGTTCTGTACTTAAGTAACTCTGCTCTTAACATTAGCCTATACGTACTTTATAATACCATATAGGCATATGTAGCCATATTTACGTTGTAGGTATGTATGCATACATTCTGGTAATCCAAAATGGTCATACATTTATTATTTGGATTACCGGGATTGGACTGTACTTCTAAACACATCTGCCACTTACTTCAGTTTATCTCTCTGTTTGAAGGAATGTAGTGTATAATATTATTGGCCATACTGTTACTAAGGCAAGACTATCAGTCTCCCATCTGGTCCAACTCTGCCAGAGCTAACCTAACTCTTCTACTTAGAGTTTCTAGTTCCCTTATTCTAGATAAATGAGGTCTACTGTAATCTGTTTCTTAAGATTGTTTTGTTAGTTAAAGAGAAACATATTGAACGTGGTAGAAAAATAAGGCATTTTAGTTAATAAACAACGAAGTTTGAGCGTGATATTTTGTCAATTTTATGAATAAAACTAATTTGTTCCTGATTAAACCAAATGTATCAGGATTATTGAGATTTATGAAAAACGTTTGTTTGGCATTTTATTTACCAAAGATAAAATATAGTTTTTACATCACATAATTATTTAGTGTTTGTGTCCTATAGTTATAGTTTATTTTTTAAAATTGTTTCTACTAAGATATTTGTTTTATGTTAGATATATTTTTGTATTTGAACACGGTAATTGTTTGCATGCATAGTTATATTTTGTGCTTTAAAACATGTTCACATTATAAGTGGCATAATTGTTTTTTTTTGTAATGTTGAAATGAGTTTGAATAAACAGTTTCTAACCTTAAAACTGTCTTCAATTTCACATTTGGTTGAATTTTGAACTAATGTAGGAATAAAAACAATATAAGCACAGACAAATAAATGTGTGGTAGAAATTGAGAATACATGTTCTGTCTGTCTCCCAATTTGACCTCTTAAAACTCTGAATGTACTCAATATTTTATTGCATCAAATCATGGAAATGAAAAACCTATAAAAGTCTCAAAAATCACACATTTTCAGCCAAAAAACTCGCGAATGAAAAGCCAGATGTGACAGAAGAATGTGATTATCTTATTTTCGTGATAAAGAAGAAAGCTATTCGTCTGTTTGAACGAGCCATTGTTTCTACTTTTTGAACGCTGCTTGTCTTCAGAGTCAACACATTATCGCCATATACAGATTTTAACATTTCGTGAGCTTTGGCATTCTTTTGCAACTTTGTTAATGCATTGTTTGAAATCCATGATGCGCGCCAGACACGATAAACACAACCTCACTCTTCTGACTGGCAGTCAACGGACAAGCTACAGCGTGTTGAAACTTGTCGCTGCCTGTCTCAACAGATCACGGTACTAGACAAATTACATCATATGGATGTAGTGTCAGCAGTTGCTTCTATAAAAGTTCATTCACTGTATTTTTATCTCACAGACCTCGTTTTTGTGTCCTCTTGCGGGAAATTCAAATTAAGCTAATTTTACCTACTGGCTGCATGACACTTTGATACTAAATGCCTTTGCTGTCTTCATCATATTAATTATACTTGGAGTATTGCTTGGTTCTATCTAATAGTTGAGAATTAGTACGGATGGAGTGAAGAACTGGTTCTAATAACTGAATCTTTAGCAGTTCGTAAAAGGCACAACATTAAGAACATTTAAGCTAGGAAAGACAGATAAATATGATAGGACTACTATGTAATATTTAAAGGGTACTAGCAGTAATTAAGAAAATATTTATTTTATTTCTGTCTTTAAAAACTGATGTTTTAGACCTACAAATAAATTAAAGTTTTTAAAAACTTTTAATATATTTATTACATTTTTGTATTTACAAACAACTTAACGTATAAATTAATCTCAGCCCAAGTAGATGTGTGATCGCATCATTGTAGGACTTGCTGTAACAGGGCGACTTCCTATTCGCATCTCTATTGCAGCCCTTGCAACTTTTCTGTCAAAAGTTTCAGGTGACAGAGTTCGTCTGTATAAATTTAAAAATGATTAATAACAGTTATTTCAGATCTTACTTTATATATATATAAATAAGTAGACTGGTTTTAGACTGCACTCAGATTTTAAATATTAATTGAAATCCTTGATCAATATTTTTTGGGTTGCTATCATTTATCATTATCTAAATTAATGAAAACATTTCTGTGTTGGGAACATAGAAGAGTTTATGAACTAATCCACTATTAACCATTAGGAGAATGTCTCATGAAGTATTATGACAAGGTTATTTATTAGAGATGTGCTGATACAGAAAGGGAGCTAAACTATGAATGCCAGTCAACCAATGTTAGTAAATAAAAGTATTTGCCATGTTACTTCCTAAATAAAATAGAATATACACAACTATAAAACAAACTACCAAACAAAAATTGACAGTGTTATAAAATAAGCACACAATTTTTAAAAGCAACTGACTAAAAGCTGTGTTAGTTTTAAGTTCAGTAGAAGTCCTGAGAAGGGCTGTTCTTGTTATGATAAATCTTTATCGACCAATAACATGAAAATAGGTTTAAGGTACCAATGTAATATTCTTCAGATCCGACATAATTTCCTGTAAATTTAAAATGAACCTTTCCCTGTATTTGTAATATGGATTGTTAGCAGAAGTGGAATGAAATCATTGCTAAGAAGAGTGTGCAAAGACTACTTTTTATCAAAAAACTTCTATTCAAGGTCGTGGTTTTGAAATAAATTTTATTATTATGTTCTATATAAATTGTTCTCCCCTAAACGCTTACTTTGACTTATTTTAAATTTATTCGTATTTTCATCTTAAAAATGTATATTTTCTTTACTTGAAGGAAGACAACTCTAAAAATAAATAGATCCTTTTATAATCTTTCAATGTAGCTGATTTAAAATCTTATTTAAATTACAATATCCAATGGTGTTTCAAGTATTAACACATTTTTATTAAATTGAATCAATAGCCTTTTAGTATCATAATCACTATTATTCTATTACTAAACATCCTTCACTAAAAAAACATTTTCACAATAATGATAAATCTATAACAAGAACTAAATATTGAACATAAAACTAACCGCAAGTGTTCTCTGAGATCAGCTGTTGTCTGTGCTTGTATACGCCCTTCATTGATTTCTTTTTCTCTCCTCTGCTGGAGAATATTGATGCGTTTTTCTTTGGCTTGAATTGTTTCTCTAATATTTTGTTTTCTAGAGTTTTCAGCCTGTTTCACTCTGTAAATTATTTAATTTCTTTAGTTTACAAGTTAAAATTATTCCCATTAATAAATTCATATTTAATATTTTTCAATAATTATTTTAATATTTGTTTTGTTAATATTTCAATAATTTGTTCAAAGACTCATCAGCTTATTTATCTATTATTTCATATTAGAGAAAAATGTGTCATATGTGACTCAAATATTAATTACAATCAGAAAGTTCATTGCTGCATATAGTGTGTGTTTTGCTTCAAAAATAGATAAATGGGACCCAAACATTAGAAAAAGTCAAAAAATGTGCCTAAAAATTTTGATTCCAATTACTGAAGGTTTATTTCCTTTACAGTTAATGCCTAGTTAAGAAAGGAATACTTTATTACTGCTGCTACTAACCGATTCAGTACTTTGGTGGCAGTCAGCTGCCTCCATGACCTAAGCATTAGGAGAGAGTAAAGCTAGAATACTATACTACTGCTGCTACTAACCCATTCAATATTACGGTGGCATTAAGCTGCCTCCATGACCTAAGCATTAGGAGAGAGTAAAGCTAGAATACTATACTACTGCTGCTACTAACCCATTCAATATTACGGTGGCATTAAGCTGCCTCCATGACCTAAGCATTAGGAGAGAGTAAAGCTAGAATACTTTACTACTGCTGCTACTAACCCATTCAATATTACGGTGGCATTAAGCTGCCTCCATGACCTAAGCATTAGGAGAGAGTAAAGCTAGAATACTTTACTACTGCTGCTACTAACCCATTCAATATTACGGTGGCATTAAGCTGCCTCCATGACCTAAGCATTAGGAGAGAGTAAAGCTAGAATACTATACTACTGCTGCTACTAACCCATTCAATATTACGGTGGCATTAAGCTGCCTCCATGACCTAAGCATTAGGAGAGAGTAAAGCTAGAATACTTTACTACTGCTGCTACTAACCCATTCAGTACTGTGGTGACACTCAGCTACCTCCATGACCTAAGCATTAAGAGAGAGTAAAGCTAGAATACTTTACTACTGCTGCTACTAACCCATTCAGTACTGCAGTGGCATTCAGCTGCCTCCACAACCTAAGCATTAGGAGAGAGTAAAGCTAGAATACTTTATTACTGCTGCTACTAACCCATTCAGTACTGCAGTGGCATTCAGCTGCCTCCACAACCTAAGCATTAGGAGAGAGTAAAGCTAGAATACTTTATTACTGCTGCTACTAACCCATTCAGTACTGCAGTGGCATTAAGCTGCCTCCACAACCTAAGCATTAGGAGAGAGTAAAGCTAGAATACCTTATTACTGCTGCTACTACCCCATTCAATATTGCGGTGGCATTAAGCTGCCTCCATGATCTAACCATTAGGAGAGAGTAAAGCTAGAATACCTTATTACTGCTGCTACTAACCCATTCAGTACTGTGGCAGTCAGCTGCCTCCACGACTTAAGCATTAGTAGAGAGTAAAGCTAGAATACCTTATTACTGCTGCTACTAACCCATTCTGTACTGCAGTAGCAGTCGGCTGCCTCCATGACCTAAGCATTAGGAGAGAGTAAACCTAGAATACTTTATTACTGCTGCTACTAATCCATTCAGTACTGCGGTGGCAGTCAGCTACCTCCATGACCTAAGCATTAGTAGAGAATAAAGCTAGAATACTTTATTACTGCTGCTACTAATCCATTCTGTACGGTGTCAGTCAGCTGCCTCCATGACCTAAGCATTAGTAGAGAATAAAGCTAGAATACCTTATTACTGCTGCTACTAACCCATTCAGTACTGTGGCAGTCAGCTGCCTCCACGACTTAAGCATTAGTAGAGAATAAAGCTAGAATACTTTATTACTGCTGCTACTAATCCATTCAGTACGGTGTCAGTCAGCTGCCTCCATGACTTAAGCATTAGTAGAGAATAAAGCTAGAATACTTTATTACTGCTGCTACTAACCCATTCAGTACTGTTGTGGCAGTCAGCTGCCTCCACGACTTAAGCATTAGTAGAGAATAAAGCTAGAATACTTTATTACTGCTGCTACTAACCCATTCAGTACTGTTGTGGCAGTCAGCTGCCTCCACGACTTAAGCATTAGTAGAGAGTAAAGCTAGAATAACTTATTACTGCTGCTACTAACCCATTCTGTACTGCTGTGGCAGTCAGCTGCCTCCACGACTTAAGCATTAGTAGAGAGTAATGCTAGAATAACTTATTACTGCTGCTACTAACCCATTCTGTACTGCTGTGGCAGTCAGCTGCCTCCATGACCTAAGCATTAGGAGAGAGTAAAGCTAGAATACCTTATTACTGCTACTACTAACCCATTCTGTACTGCTGTGGCAGTCAGCTGCCTCCATGACCTAAGCATTAGGAAAGAGTAAAGCTAGAATACTTTACTACTGCTGCTACTAACCAATTCAGTACTGTGGCAGTCAGCTGCCTCCATGACCTAAGCATTAGGAGAGAGTAAAGCTAGAATAACTTATTACTGCTGCTACTAACCCATTCAGTACTGCGGTGGCATTCAGCTGCCCCCACGACCTAAGCATTAGGAGAGAGTAAAGCTAGAATACCTTATTACTGCTGCTACTAACCCATTCAGTACTGCGGTGGCATTCAGCTGCCCCCACGACCTAAGCATTAGGAGAGAGTAAAGCTAAAATACCTTATTACTGCTGCTACTAACCCATTCAGTACTGTGGCAGTCAGCTGCCTCCATGACCTAAGCATTAGGAGAGAGTAAAGCTAGAATACTTTATTACTGCTGCTACTAACCCATTCAGTACTGTGGCAGTCAGCTGCCTCCATTACCTAAGCATTAGGAGAGAGTAAAGCTAGAATACTTTATTACTGCTGCTACTAACCCATTCAGTACTGTGGCAGTCAGCTGCCTCCATGACCTAAGCATTAGGAGAGAGTAAAGCTAGAATACTTTATTACTGCTGCTACTAACCCATTCAGTACTGTGGCAGTCAGCTGCCTCCATGACCTAAGCATTAGGAGAGAGTAAAGCTAGAATAACTTATTACTGCTGCTACTAACCCATTCAGTACTGCGGTGGCATTCAGCTGCCCCCACGACCTTAGCATTAGGAGAGAGTAAAGCTAGAATACCTTATTACTGCTGCTACTAACCCATTCAGTACTGTGGCAGTCAGCTGCCTCCATGACCTAAGCATTAGGAGAGAGTAAAGCTAGAATACTTTACTACTGCTGCTACTAACCCATTCAGTACTGTGGCAGTCAGCTGCCTCCATGACCTAAGCATTAGGAGAGAGTAAAGCTAGAATACTTTATTACTGCTGCTACTAACCCATTCAGTACTGTGGTGTAAGCCAGCTGCCTCCATGACCTAAGCATTAGGAGAGAGTAAAGCTAGAATACTTTATTACTGCTGCTACTAACCCATTCAGTACTGTGGCAGTCAGCTGCCTCCATGACCTAAGCATTAGGAGAGAGTAAAGCTAGAATACTTTATTACTGCTGCTACTAACCCATTCAGTACTGTGGCAGTCAGCTGCCTCCATGACCTAAGCATTAGGAGAGAGTAAAGCTAGAATAACTTATTACTGCTGCTACTAACCCATCCGGTGGCATACAACTGCCTCCATGATCTAACCATTAGGAGAGAGTAAAGCTAGAATAACTTATTACTGCTGCTACTAACCCATTCAGTACTGCGGTGGCATTCAGCTGCCCCCACGACCTAAGCATTAGGAGAGAGTAAAGCTAGAATACTTTATTACTGCTGCTACTAACCCATGCGGTGGCATACAGCTGCCTCCATGACCTAAGCATTAGGAGAGAGTAAAGCTAGAATACTTTACTACTGCTGCTACTAACCCATTCAGTACTGTAGTAGCAGTCGGCTGCCTCCATTACCTAAGCATTAGGAGAGAGTAAAGCTAGAATACTTATTACTGCTGCTACTAATCCATTCAGTACTGCGGAGGCAATCAGCTGCTTCCGTGACCTAAGCATTATTAGAGAGTAAAGCTAGAATAACTTATTACTGCTGCTACTAACCCATTCTGTACTGCTGTGGCAGTCAGCTGCCTCCATAACCTAAGCTTTAGGAGAGAGTAAAGCTAGAATAATAAATAGAGGCCATCTACTGGCAACTTTCCACTGTATATGAAAACATCCAAATATCACTTACTTTTGCATTCTTTGAATATGGAGTAATTGACGTTCCTTATTTTCAATTTCTAACCTTAATCTTCTGTTCTCAATTTGTGTTTGGACACTGGCCTCAGCTCTCTGAGAATCTGCCCATTGTAAAAGCATTACTTGGTCTTGCCATTGTTCTAGACCTTGATCTAGGTCTCTATGTATCTCTTTCACTTGTAAGGCTCGAAGTCTTTGCTCAGCACTAGTTTGGAAATACGAAAACAGTTTAAATATATGTTGCTATTAAAACATTTTAGCAAACATATCAATGATTTTGTTATCTTTAAAATTTTATTAGAAGGTCAATTTTAATAACATTGATATCTGCTGAGAATTGTATAAACAATTTTTGTTTATAACTAAAATTAAAGCTAATAGATTTTATATTGTACAAATCTTAAGTAATATAAATAATCTCATAATACAAGTTTATATAAACAAATGCCTTTATTATATGAAAATTGTGTATATTTTGAATTTTGATAATATAAGCAATTTTTAATAAAACATACCTACTTTCTTTTACATGTTTTTCTCGGTGTCTAAGTTGTTCAGTATACCTTTCTCTTGCTCTTGATTGTCTTTCTCTTATTTCTCGTTTCTTCTGTTGCAGTAATAATTCTTGGTCAGATACAACTTCTAACATGTTTTCTTGATGTCTTAATTCTTCCATTCTGTTAGCACTTGCAACTCTCTATAGAAAATTGAGTTTCAGTAAAAAGATATATTACATAATTAAGATCGAAGAAAGGTAATAAAAAAAGTACGTTGAAGGTTTGGAAGCAGTGTAAGTCATGAAGCACATATCCTAAACTAATGTTTCTTAAAAACCTCACTCATACAAAATATACGAGGGTAAGTCAAATATTATCCGCAATATAGGTATATTTTTTGTTTACGTTGGCAGTACTGTCCTTTTCCGTTGATGACGCATGCTTTGTTTATTCGTTGTTATGTCTATGCACGTTACAAGCTGCTAGGTTAGTTTCGTTATCGCTGCCGTGCTGTTAATAATGGCCGCTCCACTTTCTATTTGCACCAAAGAAGAGCAACGTTCAGTGATCCGTTTTTTGTGGTCAGAAGGTGTATCAGGGGCCGAAATTCATCGAAGACTTTTGGTACAGTACGGGAACAATTGTTTGCCACAACGGAGTGTCTATGAATGGATTGAAAAATTCAAAAATGGTCGCACAAGTGTTACGCAAAATGAAGGAGCTGGACGACCAGTTATCGCCATAAACGAGGAAAACATTAAGCGTTCACGTGAAATGATTCTCTCAGACAGACGGATAACTGTTGACGACGTGGCAAATCGTCTGCAAATTAGCCACGGTTCTGCCTACGAAATCATTTACAGCAGACTTGGGTTTCATAAAGTTTGTGCAAGATGGGTTCCAAAACAACTGACACAGTTGCATAAACAAACGCGCTTGGACGTGTGCAAAAAACATTTGGATCGCTATGTTAACGAACGGGACAACTTCTTAGACAGGATCGTTACTGGTGACGAAACATGGATCCATCATTACGAGCCAGAGAGTAAACGGCAGAGTATGGAATGGAAACATCCAAATTCGCCGTGCAAGAAAAAATTCAAAACCCAACCGTCCACAGGAAAACTTATGCTTACGGTTTTTTGGGACTCACAAGGTCCATTACTGGAACATTATCACGAAAGGGGCACAACAATAAACAGTGTACGTTACAGTGAGATGCTTACTGCTAAGCTGAAGCCTGCAATTCGTAGCAAACGCCGAGGACTGCTGTCAAAAGGCGTTGTGTTGTTGCACGACAATGCCCGTCCGCATACAGCTGCCCACACTGCAGAAACGCTTCAGAAACTAAATTTTGAAGTATTGGATCATCCTCCATATAGTCCCGATCTCGCTCCATCTGATTGTTACTTGTTTGGTCCACTCAAAGAGGCAATTAGGGGCCGTCGATTTACGACAGACGAAGCATTGAAAGAAGCGGTGCATTCCTGGCTCGCATCTCAACCCAAAACCTTCTTCCACGAGGGTATCAGGAAACTTGAACAACGTTGGACCAAGTGCGTTGAAAAGCAAGGGGACTATGTCGAAAAATGATGTACTTGTAAGTTTCCTATTTGATTTCAATAAAATTTTATAACTATATTGCGGATAATTATTGACTTACCCTCGTAGTTTATCTATAAAAATAACTTTTCTCATCTTTAAAATATGGTAGTGTACAACTTTCAAAATCTAAAATACAAATTAACATTATTTATTAGTATTGTATAAAAAACTATAGCTCAACCCTTAGGCAATGATATACTATTGTTAGAAATACATGTGAAATAAATGTAGAATAAGATATTTCAGATAAATTGCTCTATGTCTAAATCCCTTATTGTATTTTTGGTATATTTTTTGAAATTTGGAAAAATGAAGCATGTATATTTTAGTCTCTTGAAAACACTTGACTAGACATAAATCATCTAGCAAAGATTAATTGTGTGGCAGCAGATTTACAGCTTCCAAGTTAGCTGTAAGAATTACTCAAAAGTTCTCAATTTGTCTATTCATTGTTGACTTTTCTTAAGATTTTGAACACCAAAAGTTGCTTAGTAAATAAATAAATGACTCAATAAAAAAAATTGTTTTCCCATTTAGTAAAGATATATTTAAGTAACCCCATAACCGCCTTGGTAAGAAAAAGACACAGGTTTTTGTAATGGTGTTGAACAGGGATTCTGGGTGTGTAGGGTGTATAAGGTGTTCAGGTTTGTGGTTAAGTACACTTAAACTGCCTGTAAACAAGAGGTGAGCATTCTCAATTATATGTAACAGCAGGTAGACTGATGTGACATGTACATACTGATAATGTTTTGTTTTTCTATGACATTGTTTTTGTAGATTGTTTAGTCTTAATATAGGTGTTAGATAAATATTTGACTTAAATTTTACCATGAATTTACCAGCAGTAAATAATTTGGAATTGACTGTATTATATTTAATACTTTTATCATGAAAAAAATATTTCTATATAAATACCGAGTCCGTTATAAAAGTAATGTGTATTATTTTATTGTGACACAATTATCTATAGCAGCAGTGTAAAACAATTCCTGCCATTGGGAATCAACTCTTCCAATGCACGAGTTCCCTCCGAACTATCATGGATAGTGAGAGACCACAGTGGAAAGACATGCCTTTGCGTGAAGTTTGTTTTTGACTTAGTAAGACAGCACAATAAAGTGTTTGCTTGAACAGCGATATGCCATCACGTTTTGTGTGCACACTATCAAGCTCCATGATGACAATACCACCAACCATTCGCCCTTCATTGTTACCAACTTCCTGCTGGCTCCCACCCCCCTTATAGTCCCGAATTAGCTCCATGAAACTTTTTTTCGTTTTCTTAACTGAATAGATAGCTGAAAATAAAGCATTTGAAATCTGTGGAAAACATCCAAAAGCTTTATATAATAATCCTAAAAGACATTCCCTTTGTGGAATTTCAGGATGCCTTCCAGGCATTTTAGACACATCTCTGTACATGTATTGATGCTGGGAGAGAGATATTAAAGAGTTTCAAGGATATGTACAGGTACGATCAATAAATCTATTTTTCTCAGAAAATTCACATAATTTTTATAACAAACCCCTTATAAAAGTATATAAATCAATTCTAGGAACACAGGCCATACAAAATAAACATGGATTCTATAAACATAAAAAATATACAAAATTGTTTGCTTGATAATGGATTGACAACCATACCTTCACAACGGCGTGCTCCACCAAAAAAATGAGTTGTGTGTGTGCCTGAATTTTATTGAATATAATTTACTCCTTTTTGTTAAAAAATTACTTACTCTATGAATTGATTGTCTTGTTTGAGTTCTAGTGCATTCTGCTCTTTCTAACCTTTGTTGAAGCTCTTCTTGGTGTTTTTGTTGGACTAGTTCAGTTTCCATTATTTTTTGTTTGTAGTTTGCATCGACAACTGCTTTTCGTCTACTTGCTTGATCTCGTCTGTCGAATATTTCTGTTAACTAATAAAGAAATTGTGGCATTTATTTCAACTGTTTGTTCTGGTTATTTGAGCTATTTAAAAAATAACATTCAGTGTTGCAAAATGTGCAAAATATGTTTTAAAAATGTAAGCAAATTAAAAGAGCTGTGTTATCATAATTTTCTCTATCTGAAGGTGATTAAAATAGAATTCAATATTGTAAAAATTGAGAATTAATTAATTCAGATTTAAGTTTGTATTACTTTTTGTTGCTGTTTTTTTAAATCATGGAAAAACAAATTGTTATAGTCCTAGCCTTCTCTAATAAAATATCTTCTTTAATATACACTCAGATATATTTGTAAATATTACCAGTACTGTATTTTAAATATTTTTATACACTTATATTTGTTAATGTAAATTATAACAACGAAGAGAAAAGTGCCGAAAGTAACATACACTTATGATAATAAATGGAGATATCTATTTCACAAAAGTATCTCTTTTTCAACTTTGGCTGTAATTGTTTTAATGTTCCAAGCCAATGAAGGAATACATCTCATGAAGCAAATGCTCCCATTTAACATAAAAAGTAAGTGCTACTATAAGCAATGTTATACATACTAGTTATATACAGTATCTACTCGTATATAGCCACTTGCGTTTAAGTCATACATAACTAAAAATATAATGGAATGTCATTATAAACTCAAAATAACATCCACAATGGAAATTGTGAGAACACTGTACATTCCTTAACTTTCAACACTTTCAGGTACAGTCCTTAGCAAGTTGGTAAAAATACTGATATCCACCTAAAAAATGTCGGACAATTTGAGTGACTGAAATCAACAAAAGTTGTATACAGAAACAAATTCTTGAACAACACCTCTTGATATACCCCCTAGATCTGTCACCATTAAATTAATCTTTGTTTCAACTAAGAAGTATAACAAATAAACAACAATAATCCTTGCTACAAATATTTAAATACCCTTGATGCACATTTCACTAACACTGTTAGCCTCATCAGAAGATTACTAATTTTACACTACTTAACTAAGTGAATACGTAATTGCTTACTTGCTGACAGGTTTCAACACTATCGTTCCTTTTTTGAAGCTAACCTTCTACTAGCGGCTTTTGGCTCTTTACAAACGGTATGACAGGGTTGGATTTATGACATTAGGTGAGGTGTCGGCGTCTTGTGTGATGTATTTGAAAAGACTATTCTCTTCAAAGTGTGTGTGGTGATTAAGTATATTTTCCCTGTCTGTTGCGTAGTGTTTGTAGATTTCATATTTTTCTAAGGTTGTTAATTTTTTACTCTGTTTTAATGTGTAGAATGTTTAACTTAGTGTGTATGTCGGTTACCAACACACACTCATAGACAACATTCTCAGGAAAATAAAACATAAACACCATCAAACAGCCACTCAAACAAACCACACAAAAAATAACAAATACATATACCTCACCTACCACAATAAAAACACACACAAAATAGCCTCCACATTCAAAAAAACTCCATTACCAAATATCCTACAAAACAACAAACACGCTAAGAAAACATATAAAACCTTTTCAAAAAGAAACTGACATATACAAACTCTCAGGTATTTACAAATTAACTTTCAATGATTGTCCCAACTATTACATCGGTCAAACCGGCAGGTCATTCTACACACGCTTCGATGAACACATTACCCAAACAAAACAAACAAACCCTAAATCCAGCTGCGCAAAACACCTAAATAACACCCAACACGCACATACCGACATACACACTAAGTTAAACATTCTACACATTAAAACAGAGTAAAAAATTAACAACCTTAGAAAAATATGAAATCTACAAACACTACGCAACAGACAGGGAAAATATACTTAATCACCACACACACTTTGAAGAGAATAGTCTTTTCAAATACATCACACAAGACGCCGACACCTCACCTAATGTCAGAAATCCAACCCTGTCATACCGTTTGTAAAGAGCCAAAAGCTGCTAGTAGAAGGTTAGCTTCGAAAAAGGAACGATAGTTTTGAAACGCGTCAGCAAGTAAGCAATTACGTATTCACTTAGTTAAGTAGTGTAAAATTAGTATTTATTATAATTACGCTGCTGTGCTCTGTAGAGATTTTGTAGGAAGAATAACCTGGAACTAAGAAATATAATATTATTTGAAAATTACCAAGAGATTGGGATAACATCTGGGTAAAATGGCTTATAACTCAATTTCAGTTTTATTAAACTATGGGACACTAACATGCTTCCAAAACTCTGTGGAAAATGTGTAGTTTTCAGGGTAATATGTTGGCAAAATCATACTTGATATTTAACTCACTCAAATGTTAAAAACGCAAAATTTTTAAACTTTTTGGAATGGTAATTACAATTTAAAAATTTTAACTAAAGAAAAACAAATAAATTTATATTTAAATAACAACTATATATAAATGTTACATTTAAACTATTTTAAAACTTAAAAAATTAGAATGTATACTAAGTTATTCTATTTTTTTAAAAATAATATGTGATGTATAAATATATAAATGTTTGAAAAACATAATCTGTAATTTTATCCCTTTTTATTTGAATGGCCGCTACAGTGTTTTATACCCCACTTCTATCCAACTCGTAATATTTTTCATTTAGTGGCCACATGATCGTCTTTTGCTGGCCCGATTGTAATTTCTGTTAGCTCGTAATTGTTTTGATATGGGAAGATGGGTGAAAATTATAATTTGTTATTAAACTACTCAATGACTTGCTGAACATATAATTAGGGTTAGTTTTTAAAACTTAGTGCAGCAAAAAGTTTCCGTTGATCTTTGTCAGTATCTCACACTCTCAGTAGCACAATACTTAAAAAAAAATTACTTTAATTATAATTTTAATAAGTCATTCTTTAATATTAATGATGTTGACTATATATATATGAAGTTAATATATTACTATTGTAAGTAATTTTATCCACCATTAAGTGCAATGATTATACCTTGTGTGATGAGGCGCCTTTCGGTCACTTGACCATTGTCGAATCACTCTGATCCGAATCACAGTGATTTGACAATGGTCAAGGGATGGAAAGGTGCCTCATCACACAAGGTAAAGTCAGTGCAACGGAAAAACAATGGATAACGTAAAATATCAAGAATATATATATATATATATATATATATATATATATATATATATATATATATATATATATATGTGTGTGTGTGTGTGTGTATAAATACAAAATATATTTTCTTGTTTAATAATCAAAAACAACACAGGTTATTCAAATACAAGAATTATTTATTAATTTATATTCAATAAGAATGTTGATTATATGTTTTTGATTATTAAACAAGAAAATATATTTTGTATGTGTATATATATATATATATATATATATATATATATATATATATATATATATATATATCACTTACACTATAATGTACTTAAACAAGAATATTTCTTGGTATATATTCGAGTCGACTATCAAAGACTTAAATACATGGCTTCATTTTCGAGCATGAACTGAGTCTCAAGTGATAAGTGAATACAAGAAAACAGTGTTGTAAAGTTAAAAACAAACGTACACACACACACACATATATATATATATATATATATATATATATATATATATATATATATATATATATATAAAGACCATTGATCTATAGATAATTAATTTGTATACATCCTATTATTTGTGTTGATAAGCCACATGGATCTTGAGTTATTAACATTATACTGCCTGTTATGTATGTAATATGATAATAAACCTAAATTATGACTATAATGGAAATTCATTATATTAATATAGTGTCAGAATAACGTTTTCCTTCCTTTTGGTTATAAAAAAATTGTTCAAATAACTGTGAGAAATAGGTGATTTCAAATAAGCATGAAGTGTAATAGAAAGCTAGATGCATAAAATAACCATGTTAGTAGTACATAACCTACTAAAACATAACTTTAAATTCTTACAAACCTAATTAAATTATTAATGAAAAGATTACTCCTTATAACAAGTGTTTCTATAGTGCAACAAAATCAGTTTTTAAAGTATTAAAAATGTACTCACCTTTTTCTCGTCATTTTGTTTTTTCAGTTCAGCTACTTTTTTGTCTCTTTGTTTTAACCTTTCCTCCAATGAACTTTGAGATTCCCTCAAACTTTGTTTTATTTCTTCCATCCTCATTAAATTTTGCATACTTTCTGTTTTCCGTTTTTCTTGCACATATTTTTGCCATTTATATTTTTGCTCATTTTCAGCCTAAAGAAAATTTTAAAAAGAAATACATCATTTAAAAAAGAAAGTAATTTTTAATATTTATTAAAAAAACCCATAACTTATGACAGAATGTTTTGCACCAACCATTAATCGTTCCTGTTGTTTCCTCTCCCACAACTGGTGAGCTTGATGGGCAAACTCTTCACTCTCTCGTTCTTGTTCTTTTTTCAAAGCTAATGTTTCCAGGATTTTTCGGTCATTTTCAGGTATACTCAAGTTATCAATATTCATGAAACTGGTATAAACATTTCCATTATTCATCATGCAAACAGTGTGTTTCTTACTTATTGTGCATATGTGAACGTAATTAAGTATAAAATATACATGTGTAACTTAATACATATTTATAAATAACAGTAAAAAATATTTCTCCTCTCTTTAAACATTAAGTAAGAATTAAAAATCATATTTAGCAAATGATTTCCAAGTAGTGTTGGCAGTTTGCCAGCCATGTAGGTACTTAACTAACTGCTTATTCTCCTAGCGATATCAGCCAGTTGATAAGATAACAGTTTTACTAGTTTCATTATTGATATTACTGTCCCTTCTTTCTTAAATCAGGTGTGATAAGTTTTATATTGCTCTAAGTATGAGTATGTGATAGTAATAGCTTTCTGTATTACCTGTTTATAGCTAATAAGCTTCTAGTACAATCCATGATTATATTAAGAACTTTTAAATAAAACTTTTGCTTTATTTTTTATTATATATATAATAAATTAAAAATATTTCAAAAACAAGAATACTTTTATTGCATATATTATTTAAACCTTTTTGCCGATAAAACAGTACCAGCATCTTCAGGAAAATAATTATCTAACAAAAGATAATTCAAATAAGATTTTGTTAGATAATTATTTTCTTGAAGATGCTGGTACTGTTTTATCGGCAAAAAGCTTTGTATAATATATGCAATAAAAGTATTCTTGTTTTTGAAATATTTTAAATTTATTAACTATATTACAAGAAAACGTATCACCATATTTAATATAATATTTAATATATATAATAATAATATATATAATGATATATATTTAATATTGTCCATGTTTTTCCGTTGCACTGACTTTATGAACTTCAATGATATATATATATATATATATATATATATATATATATATATATATATATATATATATATGATCTATTAGAAATATTTTAAAGAAGTAATTAAATATAAATATTTTTTTAAAAATAAATATAGTAAACAAATTTTTTTTTAAAACTCAGCCAATAGCAGCTGTTTTACAACTTATAAACTATATTTTTGGTTAATCACTTGAACAATAGTTTACGACTATCCGAACTTTAAATTTTGTAAATTTGTTAAAACTTCCAAATACTTCCAAACTTTGTCAAATATATTTTTGGTTTAAATAAATTTTTTTGTATTCACTATAATTTTTTGTGTACGTATGAGTGAATAGGTGTGTGTGTGTAATCATATATTGGAGATCATACAGTTTGTATCATTTATTTGATTAAAGTATGATGTTTTTTTATACTATAAACTCAAATTGCAATACAACATAGTATATTTAATTTTCTTTTGTAAAAGTAACAATCAACAAAATTTATGTTCATATTTTATAAAAGTTCAAAATAATACTTAAAATCCCCTAAACATATGATTATAAAACATAATTGGTGTATGGTTCAAAATTTATGTATGTACAATTGTAAGATTTAAATGATTTATTGATTGATTATTCCAAAATATATATGGAGCACAGTAGCGTAATTATAGTAATTAAACAACAATAGGCCTAACCCTTGTTGGAAATATGGTTATTGCTGTTAAATAACAACAAATGATTTATAAGACATTTATTTTGTAATAATAATATAAACAGAAATGAGGTTTACTTAAGCTTTTTTGGTAAAATAAAGATATTTTTTTAGCCTGACTAAATTCATGTCCTCCAGAGTTAACATCAGGGAAATGGCAAATATAATAAGACTGACCCAATGAAAGAGACAACTTTAGTGTAATGTAGTGTGCAGTGTGTGTATGGGAGTGAATTGAAGTGATTGTACATTTTGTATTGTTTGTTTAAGAAAAGATTCTTGTTTTTATGAGCTAATGAAATATTTATACAGTTGAAATCAGGTATATGTAGATTAAGCATTTTTCAAAGTTCCATTGAATGTGTTGATAGAAGAGAGCATTCCCATAATTGTTCCAGGCATCATTTATGAAATGAATGTGTGTTAGAAGCAGTGATATGAACCTCAAGTTTGTCAATGGGTGCCAGAAAAGTTACTGTTGGCTTTGAGAGACTTTCTGGGTAAGCTTTTTGTAAATTAAATTTATATAAGAACTTAGTTTGTGTGCTTAGAATGATTGGTGGGATAAGATTATAAATTTAAGAAGCCAAACAAGGTTGTTTTTGTTTGTTTTAAGGTGTCAGTGGTTTTATCATATATTTCTAAGTTTGATATATGTTTTATATTATAATTTATTGATCAGTGATATGTTCTAACCCTTAGTTTATGTTATGTAGTTTGTGAATATGTAAAGAAATTTTAAGTGGAAGTGTTATAGATCACGAGGTGGCAAAGTCATGCTGATTGACATGATTGAAGAAATAATGAATGGTAAGTAATAATTGTAGGGTGTGTTTAGCTAATCATCTTCAATTATTGCTCTTTAAAAAAAAATTGTTTGTAACAAAAAAAATGATATATACCTTTATAAAATAAATTTACAAATAAATCTAAAGCAATTTTAAAATTTTCATACAATTTGTTGAATATTTTTGTAAATGACCTTAATTGGTGAATAGAACCATGAAATATAAAAGTTATAATATTATGTCAACAGCCCTATTAATATTTAAAATTATTAAGGCTGACATAGAAATGATATTATATTTTCATAATATTTTTAATAGCATAAATTTCTTGTGATTTAAATATTTATAATATTTTTATGAAATGTGATTGAAAAAAAAACTATAGGGAATGTGATGAAAAGAAAATCCCAATAAATTGACATCTTTTGGTATACAATAAGTTGTGTGTAATTAGAGACACAATTTAATGTATTAATAATGAAAGAGATTTGGTTCAATACGAGATAGAAATAAACATATTTATAATGTGTATTTATTTTTTAATATGTATATTTATGATTTTGCTGAATATATTATAGTACATACTTACTCATATAATATATGTTTTCGTTTATTTTGTGGGACACCCAGGCTGACAGAACTTGTATAAAATGGTGTGAGATTTTGTAACCTTGAATAGCATGTAGTTGGCAAAGACCATTTCATGACACTTTTTTTATTGCCTTGATAATATGTATTATTATTGTTCTTATTCCCACTGCAACCATTTTTTAACACTTTATTTAAATTTATAATATTTTCTTTGTTGAAACCATTTTTGGTTTTTTTAATTTGTGATTCCCTTACATTGTTACCATCTTTGAATTGATTATAATGATTATTATTTTTAACAGCTTTTGCTTTTTTACATAAATTACTTTTCACAGATGATGACACACTCTCTGGTTTTAAAGTTTTTAACTGGGCGTTGATATTTTTTTGATATAAATCATTTTTATTACAATTATTCTTCTTATGTAAGCTGTTTCTTTTTACTGATTTTGGATTGTCGATTATAAAGTCATCATTTATGTCATAATCCCAAGAAGCTCTCATTGGTGAGTTAAATTTCTTTTTGGATTTTAATTTTGTTTTTGGTGTACAGGTTTTGGGTGACGATTTCTTTTCAAATTTCAGCTTTTTTGGAGTGTCAGTGCTGAAAAATAAGATTATAATAAGATATAAAATAAGTTTATATTTAAATATAATTATGAGCTACAACACCATACTTTGAAAAACAGTTCTGTAAAATATAGTTATGATATCAGTAAGTTTTATAATCTTTTCTAATTAAATGGAATTCTTTTAAAATCCCAAAAGGTAAAAAGAAAGTACCACCTTAGAGCTTCTGAACTAACCAACATCCTTAATGATAATATAATACATTCTGCTTGTGTTTGTGTGTGTGTGTGTGTGTGTGTATGTGTGTGTGTGTGTGTATATGTGTGTGTGTGTGTGTGTGTGTGTGTGTGTGTGTGTGTGTGTGTGTGTGTGTGTGTGTGTGTGTGTGTGTGTGTGTGTGTGTGTGTGTGTGTGTGTGTGTGTGTGTGTGTGTGTGTGTGTGTGTGTGTGTGTGTGTGTGGGGTGTGTGTGTAGGGGGGGGGGTGAGAGAGAGAGGTGTATGTGTGTACACTCAGAATTTTGTTAATGGGGCCCAAGAACATAAACAACAGAAAGAACACCAAATCGGTTGTAATATTCCCCCAAATCAGTCAAGTTACTTCAATTCATCCCACTTTATTTAACTTTTGGGCGCCAACACAACAACTGTGTATTTCTAAGGGATATTCTTGAAGCTATTATTATTGATGCATTTAAATATTATTACATTTTAATTTGCAAATGCTCTTAAAACTTCAGACACAAATAAAATTAAAAAATGCATTAATAAGACTTATTCATTGGTCAATCTTGGTAGTTAAATTTCTATAGGCTGCATGCGCACTATACATTTTTCAATGTAGGATGAAACATTTTTTGACTCTATAGGGATGGCAGTGGTACCCAGGCACCCTTGGCTCCCCCTTCAGTGCACCACGGATATGCTGTATATAAATTTTTCACTATTCTTTGAACTTGTTGATAAGTAATTATGTTCAAAGTAATACATCTTTACAAAGCTTGAAGTGGGAGTGTCACATATATCTTCAGAAGCTAAGTAAGATTCATGGTGAAATGTATACATCATTATTAATAAGTGGATAGAATCTATAAACTTTGTGTGTGTATGTGTATGTATGTTATGTGTACATATATAGATTTGCATGCACAGACATGTTTTGTGACATGATAGTAAAGAAAAAGGATAATTTAATCAATCTTATAAAAAGAGGTAAAGATAGTACTAATCGATTTCGTGGGAATAATGTGGTATATAAAATTACCTCTCGGGAGTGCGACGCCTTCTTATGTGGGTGAGACTAAGAGACCGGTTTGTGTTCGTAAACATGAGAATAATAGTAAGAAGGATAGACACTCTTCCTCTCGTGTTTACTTTCAACATAGTGAAAGGTTTGGGCATAAGTTTAACTTTGAAAATTTTATTAGACTGGACAATGAGTCCAACTGGAGGAAGAGGATTTATTCTGAAGTCCATATTAACTTTGCAAAAGAATGGCAAAAGAAGTATCCAAGAATTAGTTAATGTTGTTGAATGTTGAACTCTTTTGTTGTTTTATGGTTTATGTATGATTATTTTGTTTGGGTGTTTTTTATGAGTGTATATTGTTGTTCTCTCGGCATTGTTACTGTATATTTAGATGAATTTATGACTCACCATGTAGGTGGATTATTTTATTAAGTTTGTGACTAAAATGTCATTGGAAAAATTTTTTAAGTTTTAAATTTCTGTTGCTGAGTGTGAAATTGTTTTCAGGCTTAATAGGGGCAAGAAATCAGTTGCTGAAATGTTGTAATAAATAAATAAAACAATTTTGACTTTATATTCAATTGATTATTATTTAATTTTTAGTGGTCAAATAAACATGAATAAAAAATCTAATTTTACATTAACTCGCTCACAATGTGAAGTAATGATAATCAAATCTAAATAACAGTTTATAATATGAACAATATACAGTATAACAAGTTTATATTTACCCAAATTTCATAATAAATGTATTTGAAATGATACATTTTATAAATGCCAATACAAATTTTAAATCTGAGCAAACTGCAATTTGTGTATGGTGCACACAGATGAATGGTATAATTACCTGTTCATAAAAAGAAAATCAAATTAAGTCATTAAAATGAATTTACCTATTCTAAGACAGTATATTATTAATACATTATTAATTTTACTCACTATAATAATTGATTAAATATTTTTAAAATTTAAAACAAAGAACGTAAGTTATAACATTATTTAATTCAAGAAAATAATATTAATATCAGTTACCAGCATTCAAAACCAAATGGACAATTAATAAGCTTAATAATGATAAATTAAAAAATTGTGAATTTGTTCATTCATAATGTATATAAACAGAAGATATCAAATTTCTTCAAGCTTAAATTCATGTAGGAAAATGTTTGAGGTGAAATGCTCAGTGCGATTCGTGTAATATTAGTAGTTTCAATGTAATTAAATTGGATGTCCCTACTTGGTGACCAGCTTGGCTAGCTATATGTCTTTATTAAAAGTCAGTAGATTCGAGGGAGAGGGGGATTATGCACATGAGATGCATAGAATTTTCTTTTTAAAAAATAGAAGTAATGCTCAGTCAAGTTGTTTTATACAATTTATTTAAAAATGAGTTCTGAAAGAAACGTTTTTATTTCTGCATTAATTCATTACATCTCTCAATGCATCACTCAAGCATTCTAAACAGAACAGGGAAAAATGATTAATTCTACATAAATTTTCTAGAAAGTGATGCAATAATGTGTTACATTCTTTTACATTAAAACTAATTTTAAAAAATACAGTTTTACGTAATTAACATTTAGGTTGGTGGAATAGTGAAATCTAATTTTTGTCTGCTATTTTCAAAGGGTTTTAAATGAGTGATTAATCCATGTGATGTTCAAATTCTATGATTCAAGTACCAATTTTTAGATTTATAGTAAGTACGAGGTGTGTAAATTAAGTAATGACTCTGATTGTATAAATTCTTTTCATTCAAATAAAATTATAATTCTATATTGTCACCCTCAAAATAACTTCCTTCTGAAGCCACACAGCGCTGGAGACGGTTTTTCCACTCCTCATAGCAGTGCTGGAACTCTGATACCGGAATAGCTTTCAGCTGGTCGGTTATAGCCATTTGAATGTTTTCGATTGCCCCAAAATGAGTTCCCTTGAGATGAAATTTCAACTTCAGGAAGAAGGAAAAATCACATGGACTTAAATCAGGCGAATATGGAGGCTGAGGAGCCACAGGAATGTTTTTACTGGCCAGACACTCTTTTATTGAAATTGCTGTGTGACAAGGAGCATTATCGTGATGCAACACCCAGTTGTTCTTGATGTTTGGTCAAACACGAATGACCCTTTTCTTGAAGTTGTTCAAGAACCTCCCGGTAAAAGTCTTGACTGACTGTTTGGCCTTGAGGTACAAATTCTTTGTGAACGATTCCGTGGATATCGAAAAAACAAATCAGCATGCATTTGTTCTTTGACTTTGCCATCATTGCTTTTCTGGGCCTTGGAGAGGTTGGAGTGTGCCACTCCATACTTTGGAGCTTGGTTTCTGGGCCGTATTCAAACACCCAAGATTCGTCACCAGTAATGACACGTTCCAGAAAATAGGGGTCATTTTCAATCGAATGGAAAAAATCAAGGCACCTTTCCTTCCTGATGTCCTTTTGGTCTTGCGAAAGGTTTTTTGGAACCATTTTTGCGCAGATTTTTCTCTTTTCCAATTCATTAATCAAAATCTGATGAACGGTGGTATCAGTCAAATTTAACTCTTCCTCGATCATTCTGACAGTCAACCGACGATCTGAACGCACAAGATCCCAGATTCTGTCAACATTTTCATGGGTTCTTGAAGATGAAGGCCTTCCGCTTCGTGGTTCATCTTCAATCAATTCTCTTCCTTCTGAAAAAGCCTCTGAAAAACCTGGCTCTCGACAAAACACTATCTCCATAGGCTTTCTGAAGCTTAGCAAGAGTGTCTGTTGCACTGTGCCCAAGCCTGAAGCAAAACCTGATAGCACACCCTTGTTCGAAACTTATGTCACTCATTTTTAAAACGCACTTAAAAAAACTTTCTCATAACAAAATTCGCTACGTACAGTGCAATAACTCTAGTGTCTTCAAACTTGCACTGGAAGTGTATCAGATGTTTATATTCCCTACCGCAAATGCGCCGCATCTCCAGTGTTGCCAGATCAAACAGTAGAAAATCAGTCTCATTACTTAATTTACACACCTCGTATGTTTAATAATTTAAATGATTGAAAGAATCTTGCAAGAGAATATCTCATTTCTATACCAATATTTAATTAATTGCATAACTGTTCTAATTTGTTGAACTTACTATTTAAAGAGAGAAAATATTTAACCATGAGTGCAATTAGAAAATAATTTTCATTAATTTAATTTGTCTTTATTTTGATTTCCCATAACTAATTAAATTCTTGATTTATATTATTAATAAAACACGTCTTTCTTTAAAACATACCTTTTATTAATTCAATGAGAATGCATATATCATTTGCAGATTAGTTATAGATAGTGTTACAAAGTATAAAGAAACTGTTAATTTTATATATTAAAATCATTTTAAATAATACTTTTTATGGAATGGTGTTTTTTTAAATTTTGTGTTCAATTAATAATAGACAAAAAAATCCAACTCTATAATGTTTTTTAATCTCAACTTATTAAATACATTAAAGATGTACGTTAAATATGTTACATATAAGAATGTCCATGTTATCCTTTATAAAAGTTCAAATAAATCATATTTGATTAAATAGTGTTTGATATATTGGATACTTTTTTCTACTTACTTTTTATTTGTACCTGGTGTTCCTGTAGACAATGAAGAAGCACCGCTACTAGAGTCACAAACACCACTACAAGTACCCACTTCACACAGTCTGAAAATATCTTACATATACAGTCAATAGCTTATATAGCTTCGCTAAAAACATGTTTTAATTAATATATTCCAAAATGAATAGTAAAATATAAAGTAATAAATAGAACTGGTGTTGTACTGAATATATAATGTGTGTATTATCAACCTTCAAACTTCCAATTAAATTATTAGCACTCGTACAAAAGTTAAATAAGTACAATAAAAAAATAATAATAATT
Organism: Prosapia bicincta; assembly: GCA_036971475.1. Classification (NCBI taxonomy): domain Eukaryota; kingdom Metazoa; phylum Arthropoda; class Insecta; order Hemiptera; family Cercopidae; genus Prosapia; species Prosapia bicincta. The sequence continues at coordinate 2,199,483 of JBAIZL010000411.1, forward strand.
TCTGTTGGATCAGAGTTGATTAGTTATCAGATATTTTTTAAAAATATTTCTAGGTAAATTAAGGTTCTAGTTTATTTATTTTATAAATATAATCATACCAAAAAGCAGCCCAACAATTTTTTTTAAATTCTATGTTGGTTTTCAAAACCTTGTGTTCTGTATACTCATGATATTATTCATTTATTTCTTTTCCTTAATACTGTTCCTTTTCATCAAATTCACTTTTTCAAACCACAAGAAGTTTACTTTACTCTAATTGGGCTGCAATTTTTGTCACTCCGTACATACAGTTTTATACATATTTTTGACAATTTTGTATATTTGTTCTTTAAGGTGTGGAAGAGAAAACGCTAATAGAGAAACTAAACAACTGGAAAGTTTTGAAATATAGACGTACAGATATTTGCCATGTTTAAGCTGATAAGATACAAAATGAAGCTATTCTTAAATGGTTGTAACAAATCAAAGAATCAATAGAAATACTATTCTGCAACACATTAAGGTATTTTTTGACATCCAGATTCATTAGAAGTAAGTATGCAGGGTAGGATGGTAGGGGGAAAGGGTTAGGAAGACAGAACATCATGGTTGACAAATCTATGACAATGATTTTGAAAAACCACAGAATATTTCATGGCTGTTTTTATTAATTACTGATAGCCTACATGATTGTCATAATATATGATTGTGCATCTCTAAGTATCTTGAAACAAATTATCAGCTGATGGAAGAAAGTAGAAGCATATAGCACCAAATTTTAAGATATGTTGTCTTGTTCATTTGTAGACATCTGTAGTATATATGGTATATTCAATATACCAATATGGAAGTGAATAGGTAAAAGAAATAAATCTCAAAACCCTTTATCGAGTTTTAATGTTTGTCTACTTCTTTATAAACAAATTTAAAGTAATACAGGCATCCAAGCAAATTTATATACTTTTCTAAATCTATTTAGCTTACTTACATTGTTCACAAACAAATATATAAAATTAAATATCATAACTATATATGCAAATACAAATTTCATAAATATATAAAATTACATTTTAATATTATAATTAGTTATCAAAAGTAATTTTACTTACAGATTCTTGTATGAAGAGTCAACCTTACTGTTGCCTAAACTTGGTGAAGCAGATGTAGATGAATGAGTATTGCTCAACCTTGATGACGTGACAGGTATAGAAAAACCTAAAACATGTAAAATACTCCATACAAAGTATACAAACAATTATAACTTAGCAGAGACAACAATCCAATAAAAAAAATCTTGTGTAATTTATTTAAACACACATACAGAGATACTTGGGGTAGGGTGAAAACGTTATGGACCTGGTCGAAATACGACATATATAAGTTCCAGGACTCTAAGAAAATGTACAAGGCAAAGTAACCTCTATTTATTTATTTATTCCTTTTATTGTTAACGTTTCGGTCACAGAATCTTACAGCCATTTGAAGACTAAAACAATGACAGATAACCAACATAGTTATAAGTTCATCAATAAAACATAAAACTATGTTATTATATATCTCAAACCCTCACATAACATGATTAAAATTACAAAAATAAATAACAGGTATTATTAAAAGTTCTTCCTAATAGTTTCAAACAATTTATCAAAAAGATTTGTTGTCATAAATATTTAAAAAATATAATTAAAATACACACACACTCATATATATATATATATATATATATATATATATATATATATATATATATATATATATATATATATATATATTCTTGATATTTTACGTTATCCATTGTTTTTCCGTTGCACTGACTTTATGAAGTTAATATATTACTATTGTAAGTAATTTTTACGCCATAAAGTGCAATAATTTTACCTTGTGTGATGAGGCGCCTTTCGGTCACTTGACCATTATCGAATCACTGATGACTTTTTCTTAAGTTTTCTGGTATGGATGTTCGGTCTGTCGTGTTGGTAATTGTTGACATCATACACGTTTCCTCTTGAGTCTTGTGTTTTATTTTATTTCATTCTCTCATATTTCTTTTTGTGTTTTCTCTTCGATTGACAAAGACCACTGTGTGGTTGAAATATATCATTGTTTAAGTGCTTTTATGTGTTTCTATTTCAAGACTACAGTGTGGACTCTTACCAAGGTAAGTCTGTCAGTCTCCTAGTCCAAAAAATCTAAATAATCTTTACCAACCAAAACTAACCTAAATATATATATATATATATATATATATATATATATATATATATATATGTCCAAAAATTCCTAAATAAGCTTTCCTAGTAAGCTCTACTAGAACTAACCTAAATAAATAAATAAATAAATATATATATATATATATATAACCAACATAATCAGGAATGAATAATACAATAATGCAAGATATAGGCCTACATATATATAGATAATATAATATGTTATATAAACACATATATGTTTATATATAATATATATGTAAACATTTTGTTACATAATTTTTTTTACCTGAAGATGGTAATACTTATTTTAGTGCCAAAAAGCTTAGAAAAATTTATAAATTAAAATAATGTTTGTATTTGAAATATGTCTATCTATTAATTATATATATAAACATACAGAAACATATACATTTCATTATATAAACATATATTCAGACATAAGACCCGCAGGGGGGTGCGGACTAGCCGCACATACTGAGAGGGGCTTGGCGTCCCTCGCAGTACCCCAGTGTAACATACACACTACTGACAACACTTACTTCACTATTACATACTAATGCACTTTCTACAGTCACCACATATTCAACACAATCTCTTCATTTCAACACCTACACCTTCTTTTAGGGATTTTCGATTGGTCAGAATCGTTGCTTGTTGGGAGTGCTGATAAGGCAAGAGCTTGACAAACTCTGGTCCGAGATGCTGATGTGAGCTTGCTCTGCCGTGACATAAGAGTGGTTACTGGTCTGCCAGCCTTTTCGGCCCTTGGTCAGGGACTGTCCACGGTGCACAGGTGTTGGAGCCTGTGCACAGTATTACGAGTTATGAAGCCCATCCAGTCAAGCTAAGGAGAAAAGCTATAAGTCCCAGAGTTCTGAGGGTTGGATCACCCTTAATGTGATCCAAGGGTGTATTCGTTCCTATAGCCTCGTCCGTAACGAGTTTCACCTGGCAAAGCTGGTGTTGAAGATTTGAGTAAAATGTTGATGGTAGTACTGTCTCTGGAATTGCCATCACCAAGGTATTTAATATTTTCTAGTTCTGAGGAGGGGAAAGATCTGTCTAAAGTTTCCCCTTTCCTCATTAATAAGGTTATTACCACCTGTGCTGGAAGTCCTGTCACATCCATAAAGAAATTAAGATTTGGATCATACTTGTTGCGGCTTGTAATGAGACGCAAACTGGGTTACTTCTGAAAATTACAGAACCTTGACAGCTCCCCACAGATCCTTGAACTCCTCAAGGGCGTCATTGCGTGTCTCTACAGACGAGATCAAGTCTCTATAGGCGAGATGAAGTCTAAGTAACTGACAGAAAGGGGAAAAAATGTCAGAAAGTTGCGACTGCCTCCTTTATCCTTAATTTTGGCAAACTGGAGATCCCTGAATTCATACACACAGGGTTCAGAGACTCTCAGTGAGACCTTATGTGGCAAAGCCTAAGCAATGTTTTAAATGTCCGGGATTTTGACACATTAGTTCTTCCTGTTCCAAGCAGGGGAAATCCAGTAGCGGTGTATGTAGCAGTAAAGGCCATGATGAAAAGGATTGCAGTAATGCTCTGAAGTGTGCGAACTGTAATCACCCAGCTCGATTACTTAACTGTCCTATCTTCAAGGACGAGAAGGCTATCCTAGGCATCATGGCAAAGGAGAAAATAGTGTTTTCCTAGGCTAGGCAAATTTATAGATCCGCTCAATCAAAGATTGACGATAAAACATGTGCTGCTAGTTTGACTGCTACCAAATCACTTGGTGCAACCGATGACAACGCTACTGTAGTAGCACAGTCAGTATCGCTTGCAAAAAAAAATCATAATTAAAGGAGGGCAAACCCAATCCTAAATAAAAAACCTCCTCAGATTCCATCCCCAAGCAGGTGTACATGGATTCTGAACATTCCAAACCTGAGATGTCTGTGAACATCCTAGGTTAGAAATCAGGAAACGCCAATGTCTGTCAAAGAAACCTATAGTTAAATTGATAAATATCGTTACATAGCAAGTCAGTGGTACAATGGAATGTCAACAGGGTTAGGAGTCATGTAGAAGATCTTAAAGTACTCATGCAAGATGTGTATCTAATCTCCACAAATCGTATAATTCCCATGTAAGGGAGTATTCCCGTTTTAGATCAAACTTTGTTACAGAAGACAGAGCTAGAGGTGGCGTAGCCATTCTAGCCCGTGACTATATTGATGGGGTATCTCTAAACTTAATAACTCCTTTACAAGCAGTAGCCGTCCCAACAGCTGCCCTGTAAAGGATCACTGTGTGTTATATCTACTTGCCACCAAGTGGCAATATTCAACACCGTGATTTAGTTGAGTTGATTAAGCCAGTTACTGACCCCATTCTTATTGTTAGGAGACTTCAATGCCCATCATTTACCTTTGGGATCTCAGAATTGTAACTCCCGAGGACAACTTGTAGAGAGTATAAGAACAGAACTGGATTTATGTCTGCTAAAGGATGGTTAGCCCACTCACTTAGCAGCATCTACTGGTGGATGGACAGCTGTTGACCTATCGATCTGCAGCCCTCTTTTGGCTACTAGATGCACATGGTCAGTGCTTAACGACATGTATGGAAGCGACCATGTGCCAATTGCGATCAATTTATGTGACTCCTCTCCCTGTTATGTTCAACATACCTGTTGGATTTTGAGAAAAGCCAACTGGAATGCCTTTCGAAATATTTTGTATCACTTGACACGGATTATCTGATTCCCATTGGTGCAATTATCAAAAATTTTATTAAGTCCATTTTGATTGCTGCTGAAAAGACCATTCCTAATCATCTGTGCACGCTCACCGTCCATCTGTTCCGTGGGGGAACGATGAATGCACAGATATCCTCCATTTAGAGCTTTTAGGAGATTAAAGTGACACCCAACAAATAAAAACCTTCAGGAATATAAAATACTCCATGCGAAAGCATGTAGGAAATTTATACTGAGTAGGAAGAACTCTTGGGCACAGTAGATTAGGACAATTAGACTATCAACTCCATCCTCCACAGTATGGAGGAAATTAAAATCAGTTTGAGGTACTTCCATTTCGTTACCAGCCATTACACTGAAGCAACTGGATGGAAGATTGATCACGATCAGTAGTAATATTGCTAATGTACTGGGAACATTAATTTTTAACTTTTCTGCTACTACAGCCTATAATAGATTATTCCAGAGGTATAAATTGAAGGAAGAAGCAATATCTTTTACTGTTGGGTTGGTTGGGGATTCTCCTTTGAACACTCCTTTCTCTATAGGGGAATTGGAGTCAGCTCTCACGTCAACGAGTGATTCTGCACCAGATCCATCATATACTCCATGCTGCAACACCTACTGTCATTGCCAAAACTTGTCCTCCCTCGAATATACAATCGTTTATTCAAAGAGCGGTATTTCCCTGATGCATGGTTAGAAGCTACTGAAATTTTTTGTTAAAGCCAGGTAAAAACAAAACCAGTTCCAGTAGCTACAAGCCTATATCTGTAACAAGCGTTTTGTGCAAGCTACTGGAGAAGATGGTCAACTGTCATCTTGTCTGGTAACTAGAAACCAATGATCTTCTTCGCAACAAACAGAGTGGTGTCAGACAAGGATGATCATTCATTGACCAATTGGTTTTGTTAGAATCCTCTATTCAAAATGCTTTCTCTTGCGTCAAACACTTGTTGCTGATTTCGTCGACCTTGAAAAGGCATATGATCTGGCTTCTGGATATGGAATTCTGAACACTTTGAAAGCATGGAATATCGAAGGAAATATCCTAGCACTTATCGCTAATTTCCTGTCTAATAGATCTTTCCGTGTTCATCTAGGTGGAAAATATTCCAACAGTTATAAACAGTAGAATAGTGTACTGCAGGGGTACGTGCAGAGCGTCACACTATTTGCCATTGCAATAAATAGTATCACATCTAACATACTGTTTCCGGTACAATGTTCTCTCTTTGTTGATGACTTTTGTATTTATGTGGCTGCTCGTAGTATGGCAATTGCGGGGAGATCTTTGCAGTTAGCAATAAGCAGATTAGAGGAATGATCAAAGACTACAGGTTTTAAATTCTCTACTTCGAAGACTCAATGTGTAGCATTTAATCACTGTAGGCAACACCAGGATCCGATCCTTTATCTTGATGGGATTTAGCTTCAAACCATGGACAGTGTTTGATTTTTGGGTCTTTTATTTGATAAAAAATTCTCATGGATCCAGCATTTGTGTGATTTGAAGATGAGATGCAACAAGAAATTAAATATTTTAAGAGTCCTTAGTGCTACAAATTGGGGAGCAGACAGAACTAATTTACTTTGTTTTTATCGTGTAGTTAGATCGCACATGGATTACATCTCTCAAGCATATTCATTTTCACAACCTACACTTCTGATAACTTTCTATGCAGTCCACCACTCTGGACTTGCTACTGGGGCATTTAGAACCAGCCCAATCCCCAGTCTTCTTGTCGAGGCTGGGGAACCTGCTTTGTCAATATGATGTCAGATGCTACAAATATCGTACATTTCTGATCTTCGAAGTAAACCTAATCATCCGGCATTCAAAATGGTCTTTCATAACCAATATGGCTTTAACGTTCAACTGTGCCATTCGGCATAAGAACCTTGCACATAATGGATAACTGTGAGTTGGTACTTCCTACTACGTTCGAACGAACAATGTGCTATCTACCGCCACAGATAATAAAAACGTCATGTTTGGATTTCTCATTGTCCAGTTATATCAAACACACTACTCCTGTTGTTTACCACCAGAAGTTTTTGACAATTACCAGATTCTACTAACACAGTGAAATTATTTTCACTGATGGGTCTAAACTGGACAATGGCATGGAGTGTGAGTTGGGGCGTACCTACTACTATGGTTGCCCTCAGCTTGTAGTGTTTTCACAGCAGAACTGTTTGCCATTTTTAAAGCTCTAACCGTCATTCAATCTAGATTTTCTCATTACCTTTTGTGTTCTGATTCTAAAAGTGCACTTCAGACCCTCAGGATGTGTTCTCCGTGAACCCTTTAGTTGGTGATATTTTGTGTCCAGTACACAATCTTCAATTAGGGGGTGTTGGGGTAACATTCTGTTGGGTTCCTGGCCACTTTGAAATTATTGGAAACACAAAAAAGGATGAAGCGGCAAAGATTGCCATCTACACAACGTGTTACTACTAATTGGCTGCTGCTTGGAATGATGAATGGCAATGTGTAAATCACAATTGGTTGAGGGAAATTAAGGATACCGTTTCTCCATCAACCAAAGTAGGAGGTCTTCTATTCGTTCGAAACAAAGGGAAGTAGTGGCTACTCGTCTTCACATCAGCCACTCTAATTCATGGTTATCTGATGCCGGAACCGCCGTTATGTCAGTTCTATGGAAATATCATCACAATAAATCATAAACTGGTAGATTGTGGTGGTTTGAAACATGTTCGTAATAGGTTTAATTTAGGGAGTTTAAAGGTGGTGTTAAAGGACAATGCCGTGTTGACCGTGTCATCACATTCCTTCGCCACCTAAATATACCATTTATTTTTCAGTTTAAAAAAATTTTAATTTACATATTTCATTGTTTATTTATTATAGCATAGAGTTATTCATGTTAGTTTGTGTTTAAAGTTTAAATATTATTGTTAACCTATTTATTTCCTACATAAAGTGTTATTTTTATTGTTATAGATTTATTGTTTGCTATTTATTGTTTTGTTATTGATTGTTATATTGTTTTGTTATTTACTGTTATGTTCCTCTTTATTGTTATATATTTATTGTTACATATTTATTTTTATTTTATCACTTATGTTTTGTAAATTTTGTTTTATTTAAATTTTATTATATTTATTTTGTTTTATCTGTCTATTTTACTATTGTATTTGCTGTTGATTGGCAATGAAAACCACAATTGGTTTTGTGCCTCAAAAAAAAATTCAGATATAAGATGAAAGATATTTTAGATAATAGTTATTATTTATAGTGGTCCTCCATGTCAATAATTTTAGGAACCCAATTAAGACAATGACTGAATTCTTTGGGATGTCTGCCTATTTCTGACTTCGATTCATCTGTTTAGTTTCATGTTTGTGTTCTTTTATTCTTACATTTAACTTATGCTTAGTTTATTCGATACTTGCTCTCGCAATCTAGACATTGAATCTCATATACAATCTTTAGCATATCCAATCTACCAACTCCATTTATGAAATTAAATTTAGCCCTAATATTATAAATGCTTAGTTTATTCGATACTTGCTCTCGCAATCTAGACATTGAATCTCATATACAATCTTTAGCATATCCAATCTACCAACTCCATTTATGAAATTAAATTTAGCCCTAATATTATAAATGCTTAGTTTATTCGATACTTGCTCTCGCAATCTAGACATTGAATCTCATATACAATCTTTAGCATATCCAATCTACCAACTCCATTTATGAAATTAAATTTAGCCCTAATATTATAAATAACTTAAATACTATACAGTCTTAAAATAGCTGTTACATTGCAATAGCTGTTACATTGCAATAGCTGTTACATTGCAATAGCTGTTACATTGCAATAGCTGTTACATTGCAATAGCTGTTACATTGCAATAGCTGTTACATTGCAATAGCTGTTACATTGCTATAGCTGTTACATTGCAATAGCTGTTACATTGCAATAGCTGTTACATTGCAATAGCTGTTACATTGCAATAGCTGTTACATTGCAATGGCTGTTACATTGCAATGGCTGTTACGAATGAAATGAGCTCCCCACTGTTCTTATTAAGGAGCCAGAGTCCTTAATTATACGTTAATAAACAATAAGACCAATAAGTAGAGCAAATCTTACCTTTCTCATTTCCATATAAAGAAGATGCTTTTTGAAGATTTTCTCTATCTAGCTGTTCTTTTCTACTTATGAGTTTATGTAAGCACTGCTTTTCATTTTGTTGATATTTATTATCAACTATTAGTAATTTATTTCGAATGGATTTGCAGATTTCAATTTTACCTGTAACATATTTCATAAATTAATATTTGCTATGAAAAAATCTTAAGGGAAATAAAGTTTAAAGACTGATATCAATCTTTAAAGAACTGGTATCAAGGGGTATGGATTACATGGCTTCTAGTGAAGTTTGTATTTTTATTAGAACTATGTAGAAAACAATATATACTTCATGCTTAAACATCTCTTATTGTCAGAAAAGATAATTCTTCATTAAGTATACAATTGTTTATTCCAGAAACATAGTTACCTTCATGCATGGTTAGAAGCAAAAATAATTGGTTACCAAGAACATATAAAAGCACTAAAAAACAATAACTACCAATCAAACTTCGCCGATCATCTCAACTCCACAAAACACGACTACACAGACATAACATCTAACTTACAAATTCTTCATAAACAACACAGAAATAACCAACGCTACACAACCGAACAATACGAAATATATAGGCACTTCAAACTACACCCTACACACATACTCAATACACAATTACATTACAACTCACACGCACTTTTTGACATCATAACTCCTAATACACACAAAATACACCCACACCACCAAAATATCCCACCCCCACCCTAACCTACGTAAACCTTGAGATCAGTTACGGTCTGAGTTGACAAAGGGACACATCTCCCGAAACGGCCGTCCTCAACAAAAAAAAGTAAGTGCTACTATAGGCAAGTTAAAACATTTTTTTAAAAAAGTTGTAAGTAATATTTAATGTAAATAAACATTGATAAATAAAAATGAACAAGGCAATAGCCACAGCATACATATTTTTCACTACTATTAAGCTGGTTTCAGCTTAAATTGTTCAGGCTATACTTCATTTACACTTCAAATAGAACAATTGCCTGTATTTTATGTGCCACAATATGAATTTGAAAATAATTATTTCAAATGCTATATGTAACGATTTTGAATATAAAAGTTTCTTGATGTAATCATCTTGAATTCACTGATTAAACTAATTTTAAACTACTTAACTAAGTGAATACATAATTGCTTACTTGCTGACAAGTTTCAAAACGATCATTTATTTTACGAAGCTGAGTAGAGTGTTAGCTTCGTAAAAGGAACGATCGTTTTGAAACGCGTCAGCAAGTAAGCAATTACGTATTCACTTTAGTTTAAATATTAGTTTGAATATAAAAATTAATTCAAAATTAGTTTGAATATAAGTTACTAACACATGATACAAGCAAAATGTGACAATCTTGTCAAAGACCTCCCAGTTCATGAGTACACTAAAGATTGGATTAGATTTGAAAACACCAGCGTTAGATGTAAGAGCACAGTGTTAAGTTAAATCAAGTTCCTTCACACCTGTACATCTTACAGAAAAATAAGTTGGAAATCTAAGCACAATTGCTTGAGAGCGCAACAGAAACAACGCAAACATTTCTCTTGTGTAGGTGTCCTAATTGGTACTACTTACAAACAACATCAAACATTTTATTATAACATCAAATCAGTCAAATGAGAAATCAATGATTTTTATTATATAGTATTTGGTTCTTAACCTACATTCAAAATATAGAATACTGGTGTTTATAAAAGATAAATAAATACAATACATAATTTTTAAAACGCATTAATTTAAGCTTGGTCTGTATCTATTGATCACTACATAAAGTCCTCTTCCCACTGCGGTCTTACGTTGAGGAGATACAATAATACAAACATAACAGTGCTCTAGAGATCGCACATTAGCTGTAATACTATTGATGGTTGTGGTAAAAATATGTTATACTTATTATGCTTCCATTTAGAACACAATTTTGTAGTTTATAGTACTTTTAAATTGTAGCAAAAGACGTTGCTTTAGCTATCACTTGTTCATAAGGTTAGGTGAATTCAAGAATAATTTATAAACTTTATGTCTTAAAATGTCTAGAATTCCTGTTACAAAAGTTGTATTCCTTTACCAGTCCAACAAATCTAACACCATGAGAACATTAGTAGTTTAGTCAAGTTTTGTAATTAATAAGATAGTAAATCTTATTATCAATTAAAAAACGATCCCAGGAGTTTAAATTTTTGTTTAAATATTTTTTAATACAATCAGCTAATATGACAGAGAAACATCAAAAAAGATGTACGTGACTAACAGCAAAGATGGTCTCCGCTATTAAATGATAAAGATTAAGCTGAAGAATTTGATAAATGTTACTCGGAAAAATCAGGCCGCAGAATGTCCTGGCCTAAATATTTAACAAGGGAGAAACAATTTTTACCATGTAGAATGGAACTACTATTTCAATGGGCCAACCCCGATGATCATCTGTTTACGATCACTGAACTGATGGATGGTATTGAGTAATTAAAGAGTGAGGCTCCTGGTTCTGATAACATTCATAATGAGATGCTAACTCACTACTTGATGAAAATCAAAATCCTCACATTCTTCAGCCTAGTAGGGGCCTCGGGTAACATTCCGTAAAAATGGAAAACTGCCAAAGTGATCCACCTTCTGAAGCCCGGGAAAGTTGCATCTTTAACTGGCTCTTACCGCCCCATTCCTTTAATTTCATGCCTGGGCAAGCTGATGGAGCGTCTGGTCGACAATCGTCTTTAGAGACTTGAAACAAACAATTTACTATGTAAACATCAGTTTGGCTTCAGACACAACATAGCACGACAGATGCACTCCTATTCTTCACAAATGAGATATATGAAGGCTTTAACAAGAAGATGTCTACTACAGCAATAATGATTGACTTTGAAGTTGTATTTGTTAGAATACCTTATACAACTATCATCCTCCAGTGCATGAAGCTTGGTATTAGAGGGAAAATTTATTGTCTCTTCAACATTGCTCTCCAACCATTGATCTGACCCACACTCTCACTCCTGATGTCTAACACCAAAAGTTCATTTTTCTCTCAATGAAATCATCTTGCCAATTTTACCCCTAAACTCATCATAAATGGGATAGTTGTTTAACACAACTCAAACCCCAAATTGTTGGGAGTGGTGCTGGACCCAAAACTCAGGTGGGGACACCATGTAAACTATGTTGTAAAAATGTGTGCCTCAAAATTAACTGCACTTAAGGCTGTTGCTAGCAAGGAATGGGGAGCAGACACATCTACCTTAAGAACGTTTTGTCTTGCTTTTAGAAAGCCAGCCATCCCTATGAAGTCTGGGGGTCAGCTGCCTTTGCATTTTTCCACATTTAAACAAGATTAGAGCGATCTAATCGGCAGCCCTTCGTTTTTGCCTTGGATGTACTAAGACCACCCAAATTGCTGCAATGGCGGTAGAATTAGGTGGGGTACCCATCATGCTCTATATTGACAAACGGATCTGGTTGTAGTTCCTGGCTATAAAGACTTTGCAGCCTGCTCATCCTGTTCACAATGTAGGAAATGGTATTAACCGAATTAACCAATGCTTCAGTTACAAAACGGATGATTTGTCTGCCATGATGCCAAATTTTGCCGACCATATATCTGCTTTTTCTGCAAGTTTCCCCACTACCTGGTCAGGAAGAAAAATTACTTTGAACCTGCCAAGCAGAAGGAGCAAGCAGGACCACCCAGTAGCTCTGAAACATTGGAAATGATACTTATCAGTTACAATGATCATATTAGAATCCATACGGACAGCTCACTTGACCAACAAAAGAGAACATCCGGAGCAGGTTTTTTCAACAAATCTACTGATATCTGCTTTTACGTCCCTGCAAACTTTCACATAGGATGGGTCATGGAACACATAGGGAGGCTCATGGCATCACATAGGGAGCCTCATAGCATCGCATAGAGAGGCTCATGGCATCACATAGGGAGGCTTGTGGCATAACATAGGGAGGGTCATGGAATCACATAGGGAGGCTCATGGCATCACATAGGGAGGGTCATGGCATCACATAGAGAGGCTCATGGCATCACATAGGGAGGCTCATGGTGTCACATGCACAGGGTCACTTACCTGGAGTAGATCTACTTCTTGTAAAGAGGTGTCTACCTGTCACCTTTGGAAAACAATTAAAGAAGGCCACAATGACCCCCTGGTACTGAGAATTTAGGAAAAATATGACATCACTTGGTCAGGGTCACTACCTGAAGTAGACCTATTCTGATCTGGGTGAAGAGAGTGGCTACTCACTGAATATTTTTACCTAAATTTGTTTAATTGCCAGGAAAAAGCTTTTTTAAACTTAGTCATATATTGTGTCCTTGAATTTATTTTTATTTACTGAATTTCAATTCTGGTTTGTTATGTTTGACATTTTATCTGCATCTGGAATATTTTCATAAAATTTTGTTAATCTTGTTCAATTTAGTTGATTAATGTAAATTATCAAAATTATCATGAATAATAATTACATTTTTGTTATTAAAGTTCTTAAAATAATTTTTAAATATAATTATAAACAATAAATCTCCTGTACATTTTGTTAAAGTTTATAAATCAAAATGCCCATCTAGTTAAATCAGAATGATCCTCAAGTAGAATTTAAAAAGATATTTTTACATGAATTAAAAATTGTCCCCTTACCTTATCAAATAATTTGCTTAATAGATATCAATTTTTTAAAATGTTCACACTTATAAATACCAAATATATAAATACATGAAACATTTATCTTACACTGACGATCCCTCTCGTGTTGTCTATAGAACTCATATACTTGCTCAGATGATATTCCCAACTCATCTTCAAAATCAGACAAACTTCTAAAGAGCAGTTCAACTGGCTGTAAACAAACATGTTTATTTACTTCACATAATATTTTTCCTACATTTTTTATTTATACTATTAGTAAAAAGTGGTGTAACTGTAGCAGAAATTATCTTGAAAATTGCAAAATTTTGGACATAAAATTTAAACATGTATTTTAAAAATAGTTAACATTTTATTGCTAACCTGGATATACAAAACTCAACTGAGTACATCCTTCAGCATGACCACTTTAATGTTCAACATAATTTCCCCTCACATTAATAATAATACAATACTATACTGAAGATCTTTTTTCATCGTAATATACCTTATTATTTTTATACACTATGGAACACAGAGGTTAAGTAGTCTGATTTTATAACCACAGAGATATAAACAATACTTCCAATCACCCCATACAACACAAACATGCCACCTTCCCCTCCATAATACACAGACTACTCAACATACCCATGGACAACAAATACACCCTGATAGACAATATAATACGCAAAAACAAAACACACACATAACACTCAAATACAAAAATATATAACATTAAATTATCATTACAACACATCACAAAATATAGATTCCGTTAACTAAAGAAAAAAGTCACCTTTAAAACACCTAACACAACCAAAAAATACTTACACAGTACAAAGTACTCCAGAACAAACGCAACAGAGCAGGAGTGTACAAGATCACTTGTAACTACTGCCAAGCTTCTATATAGATTAATTAGGGAAAAACTTTACCACACACTACAAGAAATACATAAAAGACATCAAAACACACAGCCCAAATCAAATTTAGCCATTTCATTGAAAAAAGCAACAAACTAAACACAAGAGAATAATAGAAGATATACAAACACCACAAAAACCATCCACAACACTTTCTACACAACAAAACACACTATCAAACCATATTTGAAAAAGTAATCAACAACTGCTCTATGAACAACAACACACCACAGAACACCAATACACCACAGACTCACAATAATACAACACACCTGAGCTAGTCTTGTCCGTGACTCATAGCATTGCACAGATTATAGCAATACAACAGATTATAAATCTCACAAGCCAAGGTAAAACCAAATTATTTAAAGTAATGTTTTAGAAAAGTTACTGATACATAAAATTGTAACATAGTGCAATAAAATTGATATATCTTAGTAAATTTTATGGAAAATTTCTTTAATTTTAAATTTGTGTAGGTCATTAAGTTACAAATTTGCATATTGAAGGTTCACCGATCACCAAGGACAGAGGGGAATTGTCGATGAGACAAAGGTTAAAATGTTGTAGCAAATAACATAGATCTATTAAATTACTTTCATTTAAAAACAACACAATATATAAATAAAATAACAGTTATTCAAGATTTATAAACCTACCTTCATTTCATGTTGTTACAAAAAGCAATGTAATCTACTTAGCTACATCTATTGTTATGGCATTTTACACATAAAAACAAACATAAATTATACGTACCAAAAAAAGAAGATCAAAATAGACTTTCACAACTTAGTCCTAAAAAAGTCCAAAAATTAGGATCAAAATCAAGCAAAATGATAAAATACAGAAAATAAGTGGTGATAAAAAATTAATACAATTACTATATAATATTACTCATTCAATAAAACATCGAAAACTTTTACAGCTATAAGATTTGGAATGTTATAAAGTTATATTTCATTTCACTAAGTGATAATTTATTTAAAAGTCTGAGATTTTACAATCTGAGTAAAGGAATAGATCTGACAATGAATATGGTATTTTGATGACATGCTTTACTTTAAAATTATATTTAAAACCATAATTAACTATAATCTAAGACAGGTTTAATATTTACGTACTTAATTACTAAATTTATTTCTGGTAAAATTTTTCAATCAGGATTTTTCTTACAATAAAAATTAGTTCTATTAGGACTTGTAGTAACTTAATCTAAGTTCACTTTTTTAATTGAGCGACTAAAACATTTTTGACTGCACAAAGTAAACATCACTAGAGACTTGTCACATGTAGTCAAAATTTTTTGTCTCTGTAAGTTTTTTTACAAGTTGTAATGTTAGTAAATTTCAACATAAAAGTTTCACTGAAGATTAAGAACAAAATCCACAAAGATAACAAAACCGTTGGTTACATTAAACTCACCATGATTTGTTATACAATTTTAAATTGTTAAATTATATTATAAATTCATTAAAGAATTATAACAACATTATAAGTTTCATGTTTAGAATAAATTAGTTTGAAATATATTTAAAAATTAGTCACTATCAGTGCCTATATATTTATTAAATACACGTAAACACATGCGTGTGTGTGTGTGTGTGTGTGAAAATACCACACAAACCTGTATCTATTTATTTATTATTTAAAACCTTTATGAGAACAATTATTGAGACTTTACCTTAATTCCAGCTTTTCGGCAAGCCTTCAGTGATCTTGGGCTGGTTAAAATATACTGACAATTAACAGCATTTGAAGATTCAAAGTTTGTTAAATTTAGATTATGAAAAGTTTTTACGCAATTCATTCTCCAGCATTTGTATATCTGCAAATTATAAGAAATAAGTCACCGCTTCGTTTAAATCACACTGTACATTCCTTAATCCAACTTCATATATAAGATATTTTCAAAAACACTTTTTTAATTACAAAAAAATAATAATTTAAAATAATATAAACACATTTATGAATCAAATTTATTGAAATGTTTTTAAAATATATTGCTAATAGTACAAAATTCACACAAACACAAAAAAGCAATAAAAATATTCATAAAAACTTCAAATCCCTGTCATATTATTTCCAAATTAATATATTTATCCAGTTTGGTAAAAATTATAATAATTATTTATATTAATTTATTCCACCTTCCCTTGAGGTACTAGTTTTTAACTAGAAACACCTGTAAATATGTTAATTAAGTTATGGTCTGAGTTGACAATGGATTACATCTCCCGAAACTATCATCCTCAACAATTATAAAAGTAAGTGTTACAAGTAACATATTTACAAGTGTTTTTAATAATTATTCATTTAATAAATCAGTTAACTGACTGTAAACTATTATATTCAACTTACAGTATATAAATTGCAATCTCTCAATAAATTAAATTGAATATTCGTAGAATAATAAATAAGACACTATTACGATTATAATATTATTATAGGTTAAATTGATCCTATAAACTAATAAGCAAAAGTTTCTTATCAGAACTTAAACTTTTTAGAGCATCAAATCTATACTAAGAACATTTCATATTTGCTTCAATAGTTCACAATTAAAACAAACAGTAGTTCTGACAGCAAAATGTCTACAAAAAGTTTTACTAACAACAAAGAAATAAGTATGTGCTTACATTTATTACGCGTGACAAATCGAAATAATAAACACATTAGCAATGTGGTTGGAGTAATGTTAACAATGTATCTATTGATCACTCTCAAACACTCCTCTGAAAGCTTACAATTAGTGTCAGGCACCAAGCCGGCTCATGCATCTGACTGGGATGGGAAAATCAATAACACTGCAGTGCACTCACTGGCTTCTAATCTAACCCTCCTTTCACTAGATGTATTTACCTAGATTTAAAGGAATGAGTCTGTATAAACTTCTTCAACAATTATAATATGCTCTCATTATAACAAGGATTTCCTCTTACTAATAAAATAAATGCAAATGACTAAGACTATTTTATAGTTTATTTGATTTATTCCTAAAAAAATAATACTAACACTATGTTTAAGATGCAATTGCAGCATCAATATAGCAATCTATTGTAAATAATATTATTAATAGAATATCATCATTGAAAATTTATAAAATAAAATTATTTGATCAAGAAAAAAAATTAATTTGATTAAGAGAAGGTATAGGTAATGTTATACAATAATAAATATGTATAAAAGTATTGAATAATATTTAAGTTGCATGCTGCAATCATCTTGAATTCACTGATTAAACTATAATTAGATGATACTTAACTAAGTGAATACGTATTCACTTAGATAAGTATCATTTAATTATAGAATAATATTTAAGGTGAGCAACTCTGACCTGGCAACATCATTATTTCAAAATATATATTATAGCATAAGCTCTTGTTATGTGCTAACTGCAACATAATACTTCACTCTGTTATTGTAGTCAATTTTATCATACCACTTTTGTCATGTTAGGAAAGAAAATTACAAAAAAATACATCTTTGTACATCTTTGAGCTACTAGTTTTTACTAAAAACACTTGTAAATATGTTAAAACTTGCCTATAGTAGTACTTACTTTGTTGTTAAATATATAGTTGTACTTATATTTGTTGAGGATAGCCGTTTCAGGAGATGTGTCCCATTGTCAACTTAGACCGTAACTGTGAGTTGTTTTAGTACACAAAAATATTAATTTTCATTATTACTAAATAATATTATTTAAATAAACTTATTGTTGGGCGCTAAATCTGTATTCTGAACAGATTAAGTTTTATGAAAGATTTTCTGGAGTTGAGAATAAAAAAAACAAATTACTTATTAAATTGAGCTTTAATATACTAAAAAAATTAACTAGTAATTTAAGTTTTTTTAATAATAAATTTGATGAATTGGCAGCTTGTTTCATTGGTAAAACAAACAGATAGAACTCTTTACAATTTAACAGTTGTTAGTCTTAAATATCATATAACTTACAACAACTTATGTCAAATTTTATCTTTAGCCTTGAGCTTACTATGTTATGGCTTGAAATATAAAAATTTAAATACTTTGCCCATTTCCTGAATTTACTTTTTGACATTTAATTTTACGAAGATTAAATTATTAATTAATGTGTAAGTCGAATTAAAATATGGCCAAACCTACGTGTTGGCGTCTTGAACCACTTAGTGTCCTAAAGAGCGTTTTTCTATCCTCTCATCTCTGGACTTCTTCTCCAGCCCCTCAAACTGCAGCCCTATGGTTCCTAGGACTTTTTCCTCCTTCACCTCCCAAAACTATCCTGATCCTCTCAAGCTCCCCGAACTTCCGTCCTCAAATTCCAAAATTTAACTCAACTCCATGATTGCTCCTCCTTTACATCACTTCCCTCTTTTCCTATCTTCTTTACCATTCATGTTCCTTTTTCATAATTTAGCCAGTCCCTTGCATTTGTTTTGTCACGGTAATTTTATTATCCTTGTCCGTCTTTTCATTTGCCTTGTTTAGGAAAATACAGCTTTACCCGAGAAAGAATCCGCTCTGGTAACTAAGGCTTATGGGTTTGCGCCTCTATCTACCAGTCTGTCAGCTCATTGTTCTAGTTCCCAGTTTTCTATAAATTTGAATACATTTTATCTCTTAAAATACCACACACAGCAACCATTGAGCCTATAGATTTACAATAGATGTGTTACTTACGCTAGATTACTTCACAGTAGGTTTAAACAATGCTTTTATTCTTACCAGCTATTAACATACTCTTTTGTTATCATTTATATATATACACACACACACACACTATAATGAGCTATGGAAATATTTTAGGTATAAAATTGTAAAGAAAGTCATACTCTCTTGTCCCAAGTAGACTGTCAGCTTCGTAAATGAAATGATTGTTTCAAAACACATCAGCAAGTAAGCCATAAAGTATTCACTTAGTTATGCAATAATTACTTATATTTTATTTTTGTTTAAATCTTTTCTTGCAAATATTTAAGTATAAAATTGTGTAAGTTATTTTGAGATCGACATATTTTTGTGTCGCCCTCCTCCCATTACTATGTAGGCTCTATGTAACATTTTATACCACTTATCCATAGATGATGGTGGCTAGTTGAACTGCTCTCCTAAGATAGCCCAACAAACCAGAAGGCAACAACTTTACCCATGCAGTATAATAGGGTGGAGTAGCCGCTCAAGACCTCGTGCCTCAAGGCTTTACTAGAGCTAAAAAATAGTAAATAGATATGGTTGAATGAAAATAATATAATTGTCTACAGATATACTAGCCTAAAAGATATCTGATTACCCTCACAATATGTTAAATTATTGATTAATGACAAAAATCGCCTTAAAAACTGCCTCAAAAAATGTTTTGTTTCAGGCATCGGATTTGTTAAGGATGGCTCTGCTGGGAGTCATTATGTACATTTTTTAATTCCTACCTTCTCTTTCCCTTCTTGTTTAAAATACATGAAAACTATGTAGATACCCTTCAATAACCCAGATTGTATGTATAACTACTTCAATAATAGTAATAGTAGACGATATATACATGTTCCATATGCTTCAATCCTTCCCTGTATGCTTAATAATTCCACATTTTCTATCTGAATTCTAACATTATTTTATAATAATTTCCTATTTTTCATTGGCATTAAGCAATATGAATTAATCACCTTGAAACAAAAAACCATACTTACTTTTTTACTTCTTGCTGCGTCCATCCAGGGTCATGTGACTTTGATGATCCGATGTACATAATAAGTTGCTGCAGCCAAGGTCCAAAACTGTTTATTGATCAATATTGTTTTGATGTTTCCCTGGCTTCCCAGCGCAGACAGCAGAGCTGCTCTTGGTGGAATTGGTGAGGAGCATCGAAGGAGGATATGGTCTAGAGTCTCCTCCTCTTTTCTACAGTTAGGGCAGAGTGGAGATTCACTCAGATTAAATCTGAAGAGAAACAAAAAACCATAATCAAGGGAATATTTTTGATCTTAAAAGATTGGCTAAATCTATTTTAGTTATACAACTTACACGTGTGAATGAAGATTCATCCTTATCTCTTAGGTAGGGGAAGTTTAGTGTCTCCAATTACATTTATCCTAGCATTCATCATCCGTTGCGGATTCATCACAGGCTATAATAGTTCTTCATCATAAATAGTTTTACTGAATTCTTTACCTTAAAAGAAAATTAAATAAAGATGGAAATAGATGTTTAAAACATGAATATGGTAGATTGAATTGGTTTTTATAGACCTAATCTAAAGGTGTCATATAATTCCTGCTGATGTAGACTTGTGGCCCTCAGGGTAAGGAGAGTCTTTGAAGAGCTTAAGGGTACCACACAACAGGGCAATCCCATTAAATACTTATCAATACCATACAGATCATCCTAAACCCACAATCTAACCAACACACTATGAAAATACAACTACATAATAGCTTACTCCTGGTGCAACACTCTCAATAAACAATTTAAACCAAACAACAAAATTGACGACATTTACAACGCCACTGGAGTTTACAAACCAACTTGCAGTTCGTGCCCCAGTTTTTACATAGGCCAGACAGGATGGTCATTCTACACACGTTACCAAGAACATATAAAAGCAATAACTACCAATCAAACTTCGCCTTCTCAACTCCACAAAACATGACTACATAAACATACCATCTAAGTTACAAATTCTTCATAAACAACACAGAAATAACCGACGCTAGACAACCGAACAATACGAAATATACAGACACTTCAAACTACACCCTACACACATACTCAATACAAAATTACATTACAACTCACACACTTTTTGACATCATAACTCCTAATACTCACAAAATACACCCACACCACCATAATATCCCACCCCCACCCTAATACCCTAACCTACATAAACCTTGAGATCAGTTACGGTCTGAGTTAATTATGGGACACATCTCCCGAAACGGTTGTCCTCAACAAATATAAGTGCTACTATAGGCAAGTTTATAAATATTTATAATTGTTTAGTGAAATTTATTATATGGATTTTTGAAGTCAAAAGAATAGAATGCTGTATAGAAATATGTAAAAAGAATAATTACCTGTCATTATGAAAAACAAGTACAGCCATTTGATAGGTCATTGGCAGTATGAATATCACCATAACAGATTGACAAGGGTAGACAACAAAAGGGCAATGTTAAAACTAAAACAATAACAAATTAGTGTATCTCCATTGTTTTTTGTTTAATTTTCTGACATTTTATTATTAAACCCAATAAATGCTACAACCTGATTAAATCAGGTTCAGGCGCGTATCCAAGGGGGGCGATCGCCCCCCCCCAAACCTCAAGAACTTTGGGTTAAAAATCAACAATATATTATTAAATTAAGACTTTCTATTAAATTAGACTTTTACTTAAGTTAATTCGTCTTTTATTGTAAATAAAAAATAAAATTTTAATTTGAAAATGTGACGCGTTCCCTCGGCATACCCTCGTAAACGTCTAAACGTTTTAACAACAGATAGCGCTAGGGAAGCTTAGTCTCGAACATATGATTTTCAATACGTAATTTTGCAAGCGTAATATTGGCAGTTGACTCCGGAATTGTTCGTGTTGGAAGAATAACTACTTATATTAATTAATACACCATTTTTATATTAATAGCTTATTATGAAATTAATAATATTCTCTAGCCATACGTGTTATCGAAACTGGAATAATTATTTATTAAAAAGTGTAATTTGCAACGAATCTTTATCACGTTACCGATTTCTAACGCAAGCATAGAAAGAACTTTTTCTGTTCTATGTTTTTACATACACGCACGCGCGCGCGCGCACACACACACACATATTATATATATATATATATATATATAATGCATAAATCGTCCCCCCCCCCCAATGCAAGTTGCTGGACTGGGTTCTTATGTGTTCTAATTTTGCGAAAATCTTTTTAATAAACTTAACAATTACACACGGACTTGGCCCCTTGCTGTAGTTATTGGATCACATGTATCGCGTATGTTTTACCATCAGCGAATTAAATTGGCTTTTGTAGATGTTTTTAAAATTTCATAAAATACATTATATATAATATATCATTATATAATAATGAAATAACTTGCCAGTACGATACTGATGCTGAATTGATTTCGGAAATGATTTCCATCGATTATCGTTTACAAGTTTTGCAAATAACTGTTTTGTTAATATTTACTAATATTAGAATTATCGTTATCAGAATTACTATCACAACTATTAATATTACGTTCGAAGTTAATTAATCATTTTTACATCGACACTATTGAAAACCTGCTTTTGAAATCATCACCGCTTAACCTAACAACTCCAAACGGAAAATTTAGACACTAATGAAGATCGCCACGGAGCGATCGAAAACGTCTCTCTCAGTCGTGTTTTACAAATTTACAAAATAAATTAAAGTTTGGATAGTCATAAACTAATGTAAAATTGATTAATATTATACTGTACTAATAAGCAATCTCGGGGAACTACTGAGCAATCTAACTCTAGAAGCGTGTTTAGTATATATAATATATGTAATAATAATCATTAGATTATTCATCCTGATGATGTTGAAACTGATTACCAATGAAAAGCTTTGAATACCAAATTAATAAATAATTCCTGTATTTGGATATCTCAGTAGTTTTGATTATTATACAAGAAAACATTATATATATATATATATATATATATATATATATATATAATTATTTATTTATACATACACATAAATATATACACACACACATTTTTATATATATTGTTTGTGTGTCTGGAAAATAAATACTATTGTGTAACCATTAAAATTGCAGTAATAATTATTAAGAAATCACATGATTAAAGGCAGTGGCCCTGAACATAACAGGATTTAAGCCTATCTAATTTATGACATGTCAATGATAAAAAAAAGTAAGTCAAAATAATAGTTAAAGTGATTAAGAATAATTTTATTTATGATTTAAAACGTAGTAGAGATTATGTGGAAAACTGATAATATTCGTGAGTTTACAGAAGTTTTTAATTTACTGTAGGTCTTTGGTAGTATTATCTCTAAAAATGTCCTTAATTCCATTCCATAAACAAAGTAGGTTGGTTGGTTTGTTGACATTTATTGAACCAATGTTTAACTTTAAATATTATATTTTGCAAATGTATACAGTATGTTTGATTGTAGCTGAATTTATAAATATTTGTTGCGGTTTCTAATAACTAACAAACCATTACCTCCAAACGAGTTTACATATTGTTAGGTTAAATAGTCTAGAATGTCTACATTTTTATATCAGCAAGTAAATATGACTTATTACAATTAATTATTAATAATAAATTCAGTTTTGTATTGGAAAAGATTATTATTTATTTATATTAAGAGCTTATTACAAAACAAAAAGAATTAAATTGTAAAAAAGACTAAATTTAGGTTTTCAATTTAGTGTTGTACATTTTAAAGGTTTTACTTATAATTAATTACATTTTTGGTATCAATTTGGCAAAACCTACTAGGCACAAAACAAAAGCATACCCAAGGGCCCTCATCTCAAGCATATTATCAGAAATATTCATACATAATATAGAACAAAAGTATATCATAAACAACAACAAATACACCCACAAAAAATATATTGGTGAAGATACGTAGATGACATCCTAATCCTATACAACGAAAATATAAGACAGATAAACACCTTCCACAATCACATAAACAAGTTACACAATAACATAAACCTCACACTGGAAACAGAACAAAATCAACTTTCTAGATTTGGCCAAGTTGATACCAAAAGTGTAAATTTAGGTTTTGTAGACTTATTGTTAGGTTATAAATAAAGTAATTTGTATTAACTATAACTCAGTTCGGTCTTCATGCTAAAGTTTGTTTTTGTTCAATAGTTTGTCATTTATTATTGATAATAAAGGAAGTACAGAAAATGACTGTATTAGTAAAATTAATTTTCTGCGACTGCTTTACTTTTGGAATTCATTTGGGTTGAAATTTATTACGCCGGCCCCACTCCATATTTTGGATTATTGTTCAATAGCACGAAAAGGTACGATATCCACAAAAAAAAAATTTTTTTCCTTTTAGGAAAGTTACTTTTTTCGACTTTAAAGTAGGGCAAATTTTTTTTGGCGGAAGCACAAGTTGTGAATAGGCGCGGAGTGATACTTACGTCACAGTGCTGCGAGTTAGGTAAAAGTTTAAAAAAATTTTGTTATATGAAATAGAGAGATTTTAATTTCACCTAATAGAGTAGGAATATATCACAAAAATATTTAAAATTGTTATAATATAATAATGTTTTTATAATTTGGTAGGCATTGCTTTTTACAAAAGAGAAAATATCCTATTTATAGGTCTTTTTCAGCAGCTTTTGGTATTTCAATATAAATATATTGGCATATATTTCGAGAATCTTATAAGATTTGGCAAATACCTAGTTGACTAGTCAGTATTTGTTCATTTTTTAAAGTTTTATTCATGATATGCTTTAACCTCTCGATCCTCTAAAATTCTTGTTTTTTTAGGAGGAGGAGGAAGTCATGTTCAATATGAAAACAGAAAGGACACTAGATATTTTTGTTGCTTTGTTTAAGTTTGTATAAATATATATTTTATAAATAAACCAGAGGAATGTGGTATAATACATTAACCATATTGTTCTATTAAAATATTGTTAAAAAGTTTTTCATTGGGATAGATTTGGTTTTTAAAAAATTAGAAACATGTATTAGTTGACACTTTAGCTATTCAACGAGTAGTCTTAAAATACACCACTTGTTCAATGAGTTGGCTTAATTTACTTGTGAGACTTGTTTTTTTTTCTTTTATAACCAAATCTATCATTGTGTGTAGTTTTTGTGTTGTACATCTTGAGGTTTTTATAAGAATTACGCTTGTTTGTATTATCTTGGCAAAAAACTACTACTTTCTGATTTAGTCAGCAGACGCGTATCACACTAGGTCAGCGCATTTATCAACGCTGTGAATTATGGACAAGACTGTTGCTCAGGTGTATTGTGTCGTTACAAGTCTGTGGTGTATTTTTGTTCTGTGGTGTGTTATTGTTCATAGAGTAGTTGTTAATTATGTGCTCAATTATAGTGTTTGATTGGGAGTGTGTTTTGCCATTAGAATGTGTTGTGGATAGTATTTATGGTGTTATGTATCTCATAGTTTTCTACTGTGTTAAGTTTTTTGCTTTTAATAATGTAATGTAGGATTTTTAGATTGGTGTCTATGTCAGTCTGTGAGTGTAATCCACCACCACAGACAGAGTTAGACACAACATGTCCAATCTCCTCACACATCACAAACATGTTGCCTTCCACTCCATGATACACAGATTAATCAACATACCCATGAGCAATGAAGACAAAATAAACAAACTAAACACAATAAAACACATAGCCTAAAAACGGATATAAACAAGCATTGACAGACAACATAATGTGCAAAAAACAACGTACACATAACACAACAAAAAACAATAACACACAAACAAAAATATATAACACATATCATGACAACACATCACAAAAATACCTTCTACGTTCTGCAAACTTAAATTCATAGTAGCATTCACAACATCCAACAAAATTAAAAAACATCTACACAGTTCAAAAACACGACAGGGCAAGCGTATATGAGATTACATGCAACATCTGTCCCAGCTTTAACATAGGACAAACGGGGAGAACATTTACCACAAGATACGAAGAACTTGTAAAACAGATAAAAAAGACAACCCACATCAAATTTTGCCATACACGTACAAAACACACTACACTCATAGACTGACATAGACAGCAATCTAAAAATCCTACATTACATCATTAAAAGCAAAAAACTTTACACAGTAGAAAACTATGAGATACATAAATACTATCCACAACACATTCTAAATGACAAAACACACTCCTAATCAAACACTATATTTGAGCACATAATTAACAACTACTCTCTGAACAATAACACACCACAGAACAAAAATAGACCTCAGACTCACACCTGAGCAACAGTCTTGTTAGTGATTCACAGCATTGAATAATGCGCTGACCTAGTGTGAAACGTGTCTGCTGAATAAATCCGTAAGTAGTATTTTTTTTTGGCCAAGATAATACATACAAGTATCATTTTGTGATATTATACAAGATACATGTACATTTTGTAGTTATGTTGTAAAATAACTATATTTTATTTTTATTTTTAAAATTGTTTTTTTTTCTAAATCAACCTCTATTTATTCTTTAAAACATTTAAATTCACTTATTTCCTGTTTAAAATCTTGTATTAACATATGTGAATTGAAAAGAATTATATTTAACCTGCACTTTGTCAATTATTACCAAAATCTATATTATCTACTTACTAAACATTATGTTTTGTCTTTCCAAATCAGTTTCTGAATAACATGTGATATTACATTGAATTAAATCAAATATTTTTATCTTATTCATTTTAAAAGTTTTTTTTTTCAAAAACTTTTATGTCATTGAAACTTGTAATGCAGTTTTTGCTTCATTTTCGATAAACAAACTATAATCAGTGAAGGACAATTATTGTCTATAAGATTGTCAGTGATAAAAGTTGTAATCACATGTAAAATCAAACCTTCTATCAATTACTTAAACTTATATTTACATTTACTTCAATAAAAAGTAATGGTATATGTTTTAAAGTAAGAAATGCACATATAAACACGTAGAAAGTTTAAAATATAACAAAATAATAATCCATTATGATAGATAAGGAAACATTTTTAATGCTCGTAATGATGTTTGCATTTAACCAATAATTGGGATGAATGTTATTTATTTCAGGATAGTGGATTTATTTAGGAAATAAATACAAAAGCAGTAAGAATGTTAGCAAGGAAACTCGTTGGATATTTAAATCATGGAAGTTCCTGATACCACTGTACGGGTTTTATATGATTTTGAATATGAAACTAAAGACGGAAGGAAAATTAAGATTAAGTATGATGAAAAATTATTTTTAATAAAAAAAACTAATAATGATTGGTGGCAAGTCATACGGAGTTTTGAAAGGAGACCTTTTTATGTTCCGGCATCTTATGTGGAGGAAATACAAAGAAATAAGGTAGCTTCCACTAGCAGTGATGGAAGTGACTATAAGTTTAAGAAAAATATAGCAGTAACCAACTTAGAAATTGAATCAGATAATTTTTTACAACATCAAAGTTTACAACACCTAAAAAGTGCTTCAGCAGACCCACTTTTGCATTCAGAAAAGGCTTATAGGAATCGCTCTTTCTCTTTAGAAGATAAAAGAGTATCAAATTATACTAGTAAAGAAAAGGTCAGTATTGCAAATAAAACTCACTTTGGCACACTGTCATCATCTGGATATGAATCACTATCTGAAATAGGTCTTCCTGGAGTTTTAGAACAAAATGCGGCAACAGAAATAGATTATGTGAACTTGAGAAAAGAAAATGAGGGTTTTATAGTAGAAGAAGTTGACGCTCTACCCGTTGCTAGTGAATATGAAGCAGTTGTTAACAACTCAGGTGAACAGGCCATTAATGATAAAAAAAACCTGTTATCTGACACAGATAACAGTGTTCAACCCACAATCTCTAACCAATTGAATGAAGTAGAAATAGATAACAGTGAAATTGGAAACTATTCTAATGTGAGTTGTGTAAGTGAGAGTATTGAAAATCAGAAATTAGCATCAGTTGAAAGTGATCTTGTTGCTAAGCTACCTTTGTCTTCTTCTTTAGAAGAATTGTCTCAACAAATAGAATTAAAAACAAGTAAATTAAGGAAGTGTCCTGACTTTACAAAGATATTCAATTTATCAGAAGACAGTTTAGTGGATAGAAATTCTAATGAAAGTGAAGTGTCAAAAGTGATGTTCGCACCAACAAAAAGTAATTCAGTTGTTGATGTAGCAACTAAAGTAAAAAACTTAAATAAAATTGAAGATCCAAGTTTAAATATTGCAGGCTTCAGTAAAAAGTTACAGTATGCAGGAAGTTTTAAAACTAAATTAGAGCGCCAGAAGTGGGCCAAACAACATTTTGATAACTCTAGTTTAAAACATGCTGAAGATGATCAGATGAAATCTATTATACAAGGGAATATTAGAGAAGAAAGTTGTGCTAAAAATGTTACATCTATTGATATTAATTTTAGTGAAGAGCAAAGAAAAACTGTAGCTGTTCCTGAATCTCTTGAAGTTGAAGGAAGTGTTCAAAAAGAAACTAAATGTATCTCAAATAAAAAAAATCATAAAGATGGTATGGCTGTAAAACAAAAATCAGGATCGCGCCAGAGTCTAGATTCAATTGTTGAAGATGAAGGTATTATTGAATCGAAGAAAAAAAGTAATCAATACCATGAAGATAAATGTATGGACACAAGTATAAAATCAGTGGATATCAAATCAATAGACGTTTTGCAATCTGATAAAGGCTCAACAGATAGTTTATTAGATATTGATAAACATTATAATTCTAGAAAGGTATCAATAGGAACAACTTCTGAAGGGGAAGATTTATGTTTGGAGAATAGTGACAGTGAAACTGATTCTATAATTCTAGGGATGACTAGACTCAAGAATAGCGCTGATGATATAAGAAAACAAAAAAGAAGGGTGTCGCTCACCCGAAATAGACGGGTAAGTTAAAATTCATTGGTTGCATGCATTTAGGGTGTAAATTTTGTACGGACTAAAGTTTTAAATTAAGAACCCATTTGCATGGTAAGGTCTACTTTATACAAGTTAAACTTCCAAGGTTGATAAAACTGTTTGTAATTTTACCACATGCATGAGGGAGTAGGCAATATTTCTAACAAGATAAAATAAATTACTAACCTTAATTAACTGTTTCAAAGTTACCAAATTGTGTTTACTGAATGATAAAGTCCAAATCAAATTTTAGAAAACTGTTTCTTTTGTTTGCATAATGTGGGTAATTAAGTAAATCTCTAATGAACTAACTATGTGTGTGTGTGTCTGTCTGTCTAGGGTCAGCTGAATGTGGATTTAGATTAGTAATATTATCCTAATGGTACTCTCCTACCTATCTTTAAGCTCTTCTTAGAGGATGTCTTGAGTTTTCCTAAAAAAATTTGTAGAGTATGCTTAATGCATGACCAATGTATTTCTTCAATCTCTTATTTTTACAAAACTAACAGTACTGTTTATAAAAATAAGTTTTGTATCAGCTCGATTTGGATTGTTTATTCCTGTTTCTCTTATGGATGAATTGACTTGAAAATGTCATTTTTGCTTCATTAGTTCTTTATCAATTTCAGATACCTAGTTGTTTATCAGACGACCATTCCTTAAACCACCCTTCTTAAAATCTCATGTGGCTATATGAATGATTGTAGATTTTTGCCAATTTTGGCTTATTTACAGGAACAGAACACTTTGTCCTCAACCTTCATCAGCTCTTCCAAACCCAGAGTAGACATATGAGGTTTACTTAGATCAAGTCTACTCTTGTGCCCATTGAAAGATAAAAAATTATGTCAGTTGACATTTGAATCAGGGTTGAAGGGTCAGTTAGGGTTTCAATAGCAGGGCCTGACACATAAAGTGATCTAGTGGGGTGAATGTGTATTAAAACTCCGATCACCAAAGAGCT
The DNA here is from genome assembly GCA_036971475.1 of Prosapia bicincta. Taxonomy (NCBI): domain Eukaryota; kingdom Metazoa; phylum Arthropoda; class Insecta; order Hemiptera; family Cercopidae; genus Prosapia; species Prosapia bicincta. The sequence goes on from JBAIZL010000411.1 coordinate 2,229,707, forward strand.
ACACAGTTTGTGATATCTCTTGGAGAGTTGTAAATCCCGTCAGTGTTTAACAGTATTCATTTCCTCAAAGCTCAATGAAGGACTAACATATGTTTGTCACACTTTCAGTCATAGTATGTAGTAGCCTACTTAATATTTGGAGATATGATTATCATCAAGTCCTATGTTGCTTGAAGCCACTTGTCTTGATCAAGGGGAAATTAATTTTGTAATATTAGTCACATTGTAAAAGTATGGTCATAAAACTACTAACCATTTTAAAAAAAGAGTGCAAGGAATGTTTCCAAGAGTGACAAGAATTTTGGGGAAAGGTCATAGCAAGTAGAGGTATTTTGAAAGGGACAACATTGCCATTGTTGCAGAGTGACTCATCTTAAGGCAATACACTCAAAATTCGTCTAACTCTGCTTTCTGTCAAACTACTGTGCATAACATATTGTGTGCGAGCTATTGCACATGCTTTACTGCTCAATACTCTGACCATTTCCAGCAGTTTGTATCTCAACTCCTGGTAGTGATTTTCACGTCTTTTCTTCTTGTTCTTTCCTCATCATTTTCGACTCATTTCTTACACGTTTTTTCACCCGATTTAATCTTTGCAATCATTCATGTAATAAGTGTTGTCAATTATATCAAAACAAAGTTATTAATTTTGTAACCTTCAACCTGTTAATATCTTTACATTGTCATTATTTTATTATTGAACGTTATTTAACAAGAGTTTAGAGCGTGGTGAAAAAGCTAGTGAAACTTTTGTTATTTTAAAAGTGAACATTTGAACTTAAATAATTAAAAGAGTTTAGTGAACAGTTTTAGTGTTGTACACACCCTAAATTGTCATCTACATCTTGAAAGAACATTTTCTTGTAAGTATTTTTTTGCAATTTTCTTCGTTCATAACTTCTTTGATACACATACTCAAGGCAACTCACAGATTTGCCACTTTTAAAAATTTTCTGTGTGGTCTTCTGGTAATTTATTATTTTCTGTCTTTGCGTCAAAATAAAGACTGAACGCTACACAATAATCATTTCTACGCAAAAGTTTGAACAAATGTAAAAAATTCACATTATTCAAACTTCTGCATAGAAATAATTATCAGATTTTGTAGAAATTTCATATGAATAATATAATTTCAAGTGTGAAGGGCCTTTGACTATTTTTTTTATAAATGTCTATTAAAAACAATAAAATAAATAAGTAGGTAATTTAGTACTGGTTACGGGTACGATCTTATATGTTATTTTTCCATAATTAATTTACACACGCACGCACGTATAACAACTATGGTAGGTCGCTGGTCTGAAATGGACATATATAATTAAGTTGTCAAATAATGTTAATTTGTTATACAAAAAATTACCAACCAGTTGGGCGCCTATGTCTAACATGAGGTCTAGGGTGGACCACACCCTTGGCATGCCACTGTCTCCTGTCATTGTGATCCTTAAATCTTGTGATCTTCCATGGCTTTGTGATCTCTTAAAGCCAAGTGCTCGGTTAAATGGTTCCAACAGTACAAATACAAATATACAAGTGTTTTAAACTACAAATTAACTCTTGTTATTAGTAAGCTTAAACTTTTACTCAACTTAAATTTAAAACTAAATATCTAGTTCATTCCAGTATCCCATACTTGAATGGCTGTGTCTGAGAAAATTCAACTTTATACCTTGTGGAATTATTTAATTACCTTAAACATCTTTAAGTGTCTCGAATTTATTATTTATTTAAAAATCAATAGTCAATAACGTTTCTTGTACATTGTTTATTTGCAAAATAGTTTCTGCTTTATGTTTTTAAAATAGATTTATTTAAATTTAAACTGGTATTTTTTTATTTATATTTTTTTAAAAAGTTGTATGTTTTTAGGTGGACTCTTGTAAATCCCGGCAATATCCTATGCAAGCTCCGCCTTCGCCAACACCTGCACAGATCCCAACCAAAACATTGTCTGATGGATGGAATGAATATATTACTGATGATGGTAGAAAATATTTTTTCAACACTCAATCCCGTGCAAAAAGTTGGAAGCCTCCAAGGAGGCGTTACAATTCAAATGTAATTATTTATATTAATAAATTAACGTAAACAAAAAAAATTTCCCCAAAATACTTTTAAAATTTACAAAATTATGAAAACAAATACAGGAAGAATCATTGAGGCCTGGTAATTTAATTGAATATATACAGTAGCGCCACTTGGGAAATTGATTTTATAATTTTCAGTATGTATCTCTATTCTTACAATTTCTTTTCTTACACTAGTCAGTATGGTTTTATCCATTTCATTTATTTCTCATTATAGTTGACAACAGAGTGATTCTAACTACTACAAATGCCACAAATAATATCCACATCCATAAATTAATATGGCTTGATTTACATTTTACTGGCAGTATTGCACCAGAATATTCTAACCACAGTTCTCATCATAATTTGATTATTCTTTTTGATCACTGGAAGTCCCCTGTGCCACACCTAATCTAGATAATTATACCAAAATTATAATAGGAAGAATGCAAACACAGTAAACACTTCTGTGTTGATTTGGACAGGATATAATATTGTTTTATTAGTTCCAAAAAAAATTTTAATTTTAAACCAAATAAGAGCCTTTTTAGACCAATTAACCTTTTGTGTATGCCATACATTTGTTTTTGTTTTGTTTTTTATTTAATATTGGTTCAATTTAATGGCTGGTGTGATAATCTGGCTATACAATTAGGGGTTATCCCTAAATTACGTAAAACTAAAATGAATGACTTTTAACTCTCCCTCCCCCTTTTGTAATGAACCGGTAATGCCAGTACCCCCCTGATTAACATAGTCTTATCCTTCTTTACTAAGTTAATTGTTTGGAATGCCAAATTTGTAGGCCAATAAAGAAGTACTAATGTCATTAAATATTATGGTAATATTATAATGAAAATAAAAAGAATTTCATTAAATAAATAGAACAGAAATAAGAAACAATTTTTTAATAAAATATGTGACCTCACAAGTATGAAAACAAACAGAAATTATAAAATCAAAATAAACTTTAGGTTATGTATAAATTCAATACAATATTAATTAAAACAAATTTAAAATATTGTTTTATAAAAATGTGACTTAAATGAATTTAAACGCTATGTGATCAACTCATTTGTAACATTGTCTAAAATCTATTCATCTTGTCATGGAGTACCTAGTCATGAATACCGAGACGGACAACACTGATGCTGCGAGCTTCAGAAAAAGATATGTATACATAATGAGCATAATTTTAAAATATATCAAACTCTGCACATTGTTTACAAATACTACAAATGTTAAACATTTACATACAATTTAGTTTTATGTCGTGTTTGGCCCAGGGAACTCAGGAGTCCGTCAATCTCGATCATGCTCAGTATGGTGCAATACAAATTTTGTACACTTCATGATGAGTCATGACCAAGTTTCGGTGTACTTCTGAGTTCAGTGGTTCGGCCTGAAAAGATGTTGCCATCAAATTAAAAATAATATTATTTCGTTAAAAACTGTTACTGATAAGTAACAACTGGCGCTTTAGCTGATACATGGAGACCGCGGTACATGTCTGTACATCCCGCATGATCGTTGTTCTGTGTACTGTGATGATACCGCAAATAGATTTTATTTGAGTTCATTATTAATACTAAGTAAATTTTTCTTACTCAAAATTTAAATTGGTCCAGTTTATTTATTAAATAAAAAGAGATTTTAATGTAGTCAAAACTGAAATTTCAATTACTTGTTTGTATTATCTTGGCAAAAAACCACTACTTTCTGATATATTCAGCAGACCCGTTTCGTGCTATGTTAGCGCTTTTTCAATGCTGTGAATTACTGACAAGACTCACAAAGGTAAAAGTCAAAATAGTGAACTCAAAATCTCACCAATAATTAGTTTTGATGAGATTTTGAGTTGACTATTTTGACTTTTACCTTTGTGAATAGTTCTCACTAATTAAGCTCTAATTAACTAAACTAACTAAAGTGTTCCTCAGGTGTGTTGTGTTTGTGTGAGTCTGTGGTGTGTTATTGTTTCTTAGAGCAGTTGTTAATTATGTGCTCAAATATAGTATTTGATTGTGAGTGTGTTTTGTCATTTAGAATGTGTTGTGGATAGTATTTACAGTGTTTATATATCTCAATCTCATAGTTTTCTACTGTGTTAAGTTTTTTGGTTGTATTGATGTACTGTAGGATTTTTTTGCCAATATAATACAAACAAGTGTAATTTCTATAAAAACCTTGATGTACAACACAAAAACTGCAAGTTAAAATTTCAAGTTACGTAACACCACTGAATAACCCCCTCCTCCTTGCGTAACGATAGATGTAACCCCCCCCCTCTCCTCCCTTGAGGCATTACGTAATTTAGGGATGTCCCCTTAACAGAAATTTACTGGATTAATTAAAAATGTATGTCAGTTCAGATACAAAATAGTTCTGATTTATTTACAAGTGAGTAATTGTTTTTTCAAAAAATGGATTTTTTTAATTAGTCCAATTGGTTTATATCTACATGGAATATTAGAGTTTAGTTTCCAACTCTGCATGTGATTGTTCCTGAACTATCCCTTTGTCTGGGCTTCCTTATAAACAAAGCATTTAATAGGGTGTGTAGGGAGTAACTAAAATCACCCTTTTTCTTCTTCAAAAAACGTATGCAGTAACTTATAATTATACTTTTACTCCTTGAAAAAGAAGATCTTCATGAAGATTAATCTGCAACTCAGAACACCTATATAGCTCATACACAAGTACTAACAAGAGAAGCTGAACAGTTATTATTCCATTCTACATTATTATTAATCACCAAATCTTATATTTAGTTGAAGAGTGGTCTGTAAAGTAGTTTGAAATTGTAATGGAGGGTAGAATTTTGTAATGTAATTTTATATCATCCTCTTACAGATGATCAGTGACTTAATCTATGATTCATACAAGGCATGTTATCAAAATATTTAAAATGCATTTTAATTCCATAAAAACCTTTATTGAATATCATATAAAACTAGTCAATAGATCTAATACCAGGAAAAGGTGTTCATTTTACGGTTAATTTCCTAAGTTTTTTTTTTATAAACCGGTTTCATATCTTGTGAATGAATCATTTGACTAAGATGAAGAAGGCTCAAGATCTATTATCACAATTTCTTAGTCACATTTAGCTCTACATAGAATAAAAAACAATATTTGCAGTAATTGATTGTCACCAAAATCATATTCCCAAATCCTACAAGGTCACAAATAAAAACCACACAGACAAATATGTTCTTGACTGTCCTTATAAAGAGGCACAAACAGACCGTTTTCTTCCTGAGGACAAGTTAAAATAGTAAACAACTTGTATTAATTGCACCCAGTTTTAGGTGGTCTGCAGCAAATGTGGCATTGCTTGATTGTCAGGCGGAACAGTAAGTAAGCGTTTTAGCCAGGTGTGGCTATTTTTGGATTTACGGCAATATGTGAATAGCATTTTAAATTCCTCATTCATGAGGGCAGTGACAAGCCGTATCTGGGGAGTTGTGCCCTTACGCTGAAACTTTTTAAACTCCATCAAATCGAAGTTCACATATGGCTGTGAAGTCTGGGGATCTGTAGCAGGGATCCATATAAGGAAGCCGCAGCTGATTCAATCTGCTGACATCCGTATATGCCTAGGATGTCCAAAAAGAACTTCGGTATCACCAATGGAAGTAACCATTGACCTGTACATAAAGAAAAAGATATGTTACAGGTATATAGGGATCAAAGCGCTACTCTTAAATCACCCACTGAACGTTTTGCACAAGGACTCAACCATAGAAGCAGTCTTTCGCTTTTAGAACTAAAGACGTACTTCAGATACTCAAGGGCGTGATTTCACTAGAGTCCATCCACGCTTGCTCCGAGTGTCAGTGGTACAGAAATGCGTGTTGTCGCAGTCTTCGATCTACCAGATGTAGCCTCCAAGCAAGAACATCTCGAGGAGCTCAAAAAGAAAACCATGGAAATGATCCGCACTTACTACCAACATCATTCTTTTGACACATCAGACTTTACACAGATGGGTCAGTGGATCTGCATCGAGGGAGGTCAGGCGCCGGAGTGTCCAATAAACAATCCAGTGAATGTTGGGTTGAGCATGGATGCTGAGCTACTTGCCTTCAATGCAACGTTAGTCACTAGTTTGACCCTAAAGAGTACCACAGGATTGAGAAATCTTTATGTGTCGATGAGATTCAGTACATACTTCGATCCTTGGTAATACTGGGAGAGAAAGTTGTACTCCAGTGGACTCCCGCCTACTCCTGGAGTGATTGGAAATGAGATTCTGGACCGCACAGTGGATGGAGCGTTGGAGTAATGTGCCAATGGGTCAAAGCTTGCATTGGTTGCAGAAAACACCAATAGATCACTCTCTTTACCTAAATCTCCCCAGAAGAATCACTTGTTTTGGCACGAAAGTAAGGATCAGGCATTTGGTGACTCATAGTTATCTGGGCGAATACTCCCATATCTCATGCGGGGGGGTGGGGGGGGTAGGAAACTGTGGAGCATGTATTGCTTTTATGCCGCTGCCCTATACTGCCCAGAGATATACTTAGAGGAGAGACCAATGAACTGGACACTGCCTAGGAAAGCCGCTCATACTGGCCACTGGCAGAGGCAGTGTACCTAGGACATTGGGCAATGGGATGTACAAAGCAGCTGATGCCTGCTAGAAGAAGAATTCCTCACTCAAGAAATTTTGTTTAATATAAAAACTGTTTATTTAACAATTTTCTGTTGTAAATTTGTATAATTTGAATTTCATATAATATATATATATATATATATATATATATATATATATATATATATATATATATATATATATATATGAAGTTAATATATTACTATTGTAGTAATTTTATCCACCATTAAGTGCAATTAAGAACCAAAAAGGTTCTGTAACCTGTAAATATATTTTGAGCATTTTAAATCATAAAAATCAACATTACTTTTCAGGAAGAAAAACAAGACGAAAATGGCAGCACTGGAAATTTGTATTCTGGCAGCTCGAGTCCTTTAGGAGAAGTAGATGGTATTTTTACTAATTTCCCTCTGCCTGCTGGGTGGCACACTGAGATTGATTCAGAAACAGGATTGCCTTGTTACATTAGTATAGCTAGTGGAGCTAAGGTAAGAAGGACATTATATATGTGCATGTGGTAAAATATGGATTGAGTTTTTAAAACATTGAAGTAAGTTATACAAGGGGGTTATATCAATTACTGCTTTTAACTGGTAAAAATTAAAAATTAGTTTTGGTTTTATTTGCTATTACAATAACACCTTGAATGAACCAAAATTGTCCATACTTCGCCAAATGTCCGTTGTTTGGAGGTGTCCGCTATTCAGAGAGGTCAAAAAATATTGAAACATTGAATGAAGTTACAATTATTTATTAAAATTGATGGAGATTTATAATAAAATAAAATAAATGGGAAAATTATCAATTCAAAATTTATAAGATTAATCGTTTATGTAAGTTTTGAGTTTTGAAATAGTCTGTAATATGTTAGTCCTTCATATTTTCTTTTAGTGCTTAGTTGTCTGCCTTTGTGAATCCTATTTCGTCTTTATTTGATGAAAGAAGTTCTTTCCCTTCAGTGATTGTTTTAATTGTTTCACTAAAATTAATTTGGCCATCTACAGGTTTGTAGCCGTATTTCATTGTCACTTAAATTATCATCTTCATAAGTTATTATAAATGTTGTAATATTATCGTGGTTTTCTTCCGTACAGAGATTTTCATGTACGTTTATAAAATCGTCATCAGATACTTCACCAGAAGTACCATTATATCTTCCTCGGAATTTTTGTCTTTAACTGTGGTTTTCTTAACTTTTTTTACAGAAGACTCAATCCATGAATCAGGTCCAACACTTTAATAAGGTAGCTGACACTTTAACAATTTTCTATACTAGATAAATTACTGCGAAATATGATTTTTCATGGCATTTAAAATTATGGATTACACCTGATCCAAGGGTTGGCAATGAGAAGTAGTGTTTGGAGGTAATAATGATATTTCTACATTGCTTAATCCAATTTTAGGGTGTGATAATGCATTATCCATGAAAGCATCACATTTCGATTACTTTAGGTCATCATGGCATTAAATCCCATTAACCATTCTGTCATTGTCACATGTCATCCATAATTTTCTGTTAACTTTCCAAGTCACACCTAAATTATTCATATTTATCTTCTTAAAACTTCTTGGTTGATGTGTTTTATCGATTATTAAAGGTTTTTCAAAATGACCAATCGTATTTACAGATAACATAAAAGTTAGTAATTGTTTGGATGCTTTTCCAGAATTATATGTTACCCCTTTAAGACTCATAGTTTTCTTTGAAAACTAAATCAGACTCATCAAGATTGTAAAGTTTTATTCATCGTAATCATCAATTATTGTTCTCAGTTTATTATTCCTTTCACAAATTTCCTTTGGATCAATAGATTTACCCTCATTAGAAATTGCTTTAAAACTTATGCTGTGACGACATCTAAATTTGTTTAGGCCACCATTTGAAGTTTTAAAGCTGTCCAAATTTAATTTTTGTGTAAAGTTTTAAAGTTTGTTTTTGGATCAGAGATCAACTTATTGGCAAGTTTTTTGACCTAACCGATCAAAAACAAGTTTGTCCACTGCATTTGTTTTTCTAAACTTAATATTTTTCATATTTTAATTTCCGTTGCTGTACCACAGATTCCTTATCTGATCTTCATTTCTTAAAATGTCACTTATCTGTGTTTCTCCAATTTTAAACTTTTCTGCCGGTTGCCACACACTTAGATTTTTTTTAACACTCTAGAACTTCAACTTTTTTATTGTAAGAGCTAAATTGCCACTCATTTTGAATAAAAGGTAAATACATAAACGCCATCATTATTCAAAAACACTTCACTTTGTAGTAATTATGAACTTTACCACAAACAGATAATTGTTGAAAAGTACGATACATACTGTACGGTATAGATCTACAACTGAATTGAATAAACTAGATCTGATAACGTAGGACATGAAATTAGCTATGGTTCTCGGAATTCTGTTCCCCAACGGTTATTGGAATGCATAAATAACAACAAATTATACACTAAAAAGGAATGATGATTCATGGGTACCAACAGAGTTGCGTTTCTATTTACAGATACAGTAGTGCATTCATTATATTGTTAAAATAAAATGTTGCGTATATATACAACATATTTGTATTAATTTTATGACTGAGAATAGCAAATTTAGTGTCTGTTGTTGAAAGAGTTATATTACATATCATTAATTATGCTGCGTTTCAGAGCCATTACTTCTCTAATCTTTGTTTTTCTGATTTCCCCATATCTTTCTGGATCTCCCTGCTGCCCTGCTTCAAAGATCTATCTCTGTTGCCATCAACATTGTTAATGTCTTATTCTTCAATTGCCAGACCTCTCTGCCCTAGTATAAGGTGGCCTGCCTGATGGCACTGTAAATATATTTCCTATCTTCATTCAAGATTCTCTGATCCCAGACTGTTCCATTATTTATAGCTAGCGCTCTCCTTCCTTGGAGGTTTCTCTCTGTAATAGCTTCATCTTGTGTTCCTTCTCAAGTGAATATATTCCTTGGAACTGCAATATTCTTCTACCGTCCTCCAAAACAATGTCTTGATCTACCTCTCTTACAACAAGAGGTTCTGTCTTGTGTTTTCTATTTTCTCATTTATTTCCAGGCACCATTTGTGGTATTCCTCCACCAGTTTTCTGGTGATATTCTAAATCCTCGTGATTCAAGCCACTTATCATTAAAGTGACGTTTTGTACAAAGCCCAAAGGTAAAACATTTTTGCAGTTTTCATTGAGCTTTGTTCAATCAATTTCTGTCATAAAAAAATATTTTGAGATACAGTTTTGTATAATGTTTTCTTAAAAATTAACATAACTTTAGGGCTCGTTTTAATATATAGGATATTTTAACCCTTAGCACGCAAGACATATAAAGGGCAAGTAACAGATTACGTGCTATTAGATAAAAAAAACTTTTTTGCAAAATGTTCAAAGTTCTATTTAATTTTGAAAAGTAACTAAAATTATTATTCACCAAATCACAAACAAATAATTTTTCTTACAGTACAAACAAAGGTCATTCACGTAAACAGTAAACAACTATAGCAATCACAGTGCCAACACAAAATACGACAATTGGCAGATGCAGCGTGCTACCGAGAATACTCGTCATAAGTGCATGCATAGACCACGTAATGGCGCCTGGTGGCTAAAACACAGAATGTGGATCGGTAGCGTGTGGCCAAGAACAGTAAACGTAGCAGAGGAGTTTATTTACACCAAACAAACATTTTCATACATTGTAATGGACTTTAAACAAACAACTAGGACTTCCATAAACAAAATATTGTAAATACATGATTTCTCGTGATACACGCTAGCAGAGATTGCAGCCTTACGAGAAATCACGTTATACGCGCGCAAAGGGTTAATAATTTATTGCCAAACTTACATTTAAAAAAAATTTTCTATGGTATATTACCATTGAAATAGTCAGTTAAAAAAATAATAAAGTGTGTGTGTGTGTGTGTGGGCGCGCGCACCAATTGCAATTTCGTTGTGTAAAATATTAGTTGTTAACAAGAGATTATAAAAATCATTTCTAAAAACTAAGGGTCACTGAATGGCACTGCTTTGGTTCTATTTCATCTCGGATAGTGGATGGAAGCATTTTTTTATGGGTGCAACTCTCCCATAACCAGATCTTTGTACTGAAGGCAAATGATGATAGAGTTCTATAAAGGCCATTATAAAAACCATGTCACTTGACTGAATGTTCTTAATGTTCAAAAAACCATCTTCAATTACACATCAGGAATCCATTGAGATCCCAACTTTAAAAAAAATTCAAACAGATTTAATTGCTAACATTTTTATTAGTAAGAGGTATAATGACAACTGAAACCCTTCGGATGAATAGGTCACACAGAGTTATACTTGGTTGCTTGTACAAATTCTGTTTCGGGATATTAGTCTTTCAAGAATTTGCAACAATATTTTCATCACTGAATGAAGACTCAAAGAATCCACAATAAGATCTGATAAAATGCAGTAATAGCCAAATCATGAAGAAACAATGATGGTTCCCTAAATTCACAGATATAATCCAGTTACTTGTCTTTGTCCAGTTAATCATGCTCTTCAAAACCTTCTGCTCCGGCTCAACAAAAGTAGTAACTTGCACCTATCATGATATTTATTTCTTCTAATCGAAGCGATTGTTATTGATAACTCTCAAAACCAGTAATATAAACAAACATTTCTTAAAGTCAATTCCTATTTAGGTCAACAAAGAAAAAAATTGTTTTAGTTTTTTTATAAAATAATTACAATTATTATAATTAATCACTTTTACACTAGTTTATGACTATCCAAACTTTAATTTTGTAAATTTATAAAACTTACTGAAACAGAATGTTTTTGATTGCTCCTTGCCGATCTTCATGAGTATCTCATCACAGTGGAGACACTGATGAAGATCGCCACGGAGCGAACAAAAACATTCTGTCTCAGTAAGTTTTTACAAATTTACATAATTAAAATTCGGGTAGTCATAAACAAATGTAAAATGTGATTAATTAAGTTTCACCGAATATAATGGACTACAAAATTCAAGAATTATTATAAGTTGTAGAGTTTTATATAAATAGTTATAGTATAGATAGTTATGTTATAAAACAACATAACCTATGCGTTAAAACAGTTGGTCTACCATATAACCTATAACATAAAATCAGCTGTTTTATGAAATCATATCCTATCACATATTGTATACCAAATGGGACGAAATAACTATATTCCATACCTTGCCCCTATTGGCAATTTTACAATTACTAATTAGGTCAACAAAGAAATATTTTATTTTAGTTGCCTTTTACTTAATGATTACAATTAATATAAATATGTATACACATATGACAGAATCACAATATTTAGTTTTAAAACAGAAATCGAAAATAAGTAATAAAATAATTAATTAAATTTAATACATTATTTAATATTTGAAAAAAACTGATACAATATTGAAAAATAAAGTCATCTGTTTATTGAAATCATATCACTTAATTTTAGCCAAATTAGACAAAATAACTATATTGCATGCTGTGCTCCTTTTGTGGACAGTTTTATCACATATAAAACTAAAATTAATTCAATATGAAATTTAATTAATGAATTAATATTTGAAAAAAGTATTAGAAAACAAAGTTTAAAAAGATGTATTTAAACTTGAATGGATGAATAAAAGATATTTTATTAATGATTAAATTTTGAACAAGATATATATGAGGAGAGTGTGGACTAATAGAAGGAATTGAATGACTAGGACTTTATTATGCCTCCAGTAATATCCCCTTCTACATAGCTTGGAGCTACATTTGTTATCAGTTGCATGATTTAAACAGTATAGAATACTCTGATTAGCCAGTGTTCCCTGAATGACAAATATATAGAATGTTATCATCATAGGTTACCATTAATACAGGAAGCCTAAGCCCTACTGTAGGAGGTACACTCAACACCCCCTGTAGAACCCCTAGAGGCTGTGTAATAATCATATCTTGTTGATTTTATTCAGAAAACCTCTCTTATTTGTTATACTTCTATAGCTACTCTAACTCCGCTTGTGACTCGAGAGAAGAGAGATTCTGTCTCGAATCCTGTATCACCTGAGGAACAAGAGGGTCCCCTGTGATTACCAATAATAGATTAAGCTTCAAAACAGAAAACTGCTTTGACAAAATAGAAATACTCAAACCCAAATTTCCCTTTACTCTGGTAAAGCATACTTGCGTCCATTGATCTCTGAACATGAAGCCTTTATAGTTCCTATTGCATTCTTTTAAAGAAATTATACAAACTCTAAGGATATAAACAAATAAAACAGCACAAATTCATTGTTATATTTCTAGGTTCTTCTAGGGCTTGATTGGGAAAAGAGAGGATTGTTTTCCAGATTGTCTACCTTTGTCAAGCCTCATCTGGATAGACGCTCATTAGTATAAGAAGGTCTTATTTTCCCTGATACTAAATTAATATCTATAAGAATGTGTAAAGCGCCTGTTTTATTAAAACTTAACTTAACCAACACTACCAAGCTCAAACCCTCTTCCTTTCCTAGCTAAGCACTTATATTTTTCGTTAAAAACATTTACTACTTCCAAATGTCAAGAGCTGTATCTAAAAGGCAACCTATCATCATTGGCATACAGTGGTGATGTCATTGGCAAATCCAATCACTACAAATATTATAACTGCTCTTCATGCCTTATTAAATTCCTTCTATTAGCTCACACTCACCTGATGTATATATCTTTTACAAATTTTCAATCGTTTTTATTCATCAAATCAAGTTCAAACACGTTTTTTTTAACCTGTAGTGGATGACAATTGATGTTAATACACAGTTTTTTCAAATATTTATGCAATAATTAAATTATAAAAATTTGGGGTTTAAGTCGGATTCGAACTAAGTATCTTGATATTCAAAGTCAGGCGCTCTTGCCACTGAGCCAAATTTCCCATTGCTAGAAGTCTATTTCTGAAAAAAGTATATGAATTTTTTTTTCTCCTATCTGGTTCTCATTGAAACCTCCATTGTACAACCTTAAATTGTTGCCATGTTTACCACACAATATCATAAATGCTCAAGGATTAAAATTGAATGAAAAAAATTAAATAAACAAACTGGATCTACAGTATCAAACCTTGCTTCACAAATGGGCACCGAAAGAAAAGAAACTACAACACAATGATAGCGGCAAAAAAAAAGATAGCGTATAAATAGTATCAAACAAAAATGATAGTGCACCACAATACATTGAAAGGAAAATGAAAATTGCAAGGGAATTCGCTTTCTATTTTGCTACTTAATATTGACATTCTGGTAAATGTACATACATATTTATATAGTTGTGATTATAAAATAAAAATAAAATAAAATTTTATTTGTTTAGGAATTGACTTTAAAAAATATATATATTTTTTGTTTTTTTACTTTAAGTGTTTACACAGTTTTACATATTACATAAATGTACTTTAAATTATACACTTGTTAAATTTATACTTATCAAAAAATACTTGGCAATGTATTTTGAAAGAGGGTTACTAGATTTAAAGAATTTTTGGCCCTTATAGTAACAACAATGTTTAAACAGACTAATAAAAATGTCCAATGGATCAAATTTACTCGTGAAATAGAACAAACAGTAGGTGAGCAGTTTTAGACTAACCACGGTGTTTCGAGAGAATTGAGTTGAGCATTCATAGAAAACTCACCAGTAACAATAGTGTCAGTAACTAATTTTTTCAAGATAAAGGAGCTATTAACCTTTCACAAATAGGTTTCTCCAATAGTCCACTCTTCTCTCTATAGAAGCAAAATGTACAAAATGTTTAAAAATAAAAATTGTATCCATTCTAATAATAAGTAAACTGTTAATTAGAAAGGTAGCGTGGTGATATTGTTTCTTAACCTTCAATCACACGCGCCAACTACTCGGACATAAACACACGCGCGGGGTATTTTCCACCCCATTTCTTATCTTAAAAAAAAGTTAATTATCACTAAATTTTCATCTTTATAAAATTGTGTGTGTGAATGTTGTTGTTTATAAAACGTTTTATAGTATTTTTATCGGTTTATCACTTGTAGATTTTTTTTGTAGTAATATAGTCTAAATGCACTTAAATTGACTTTATAAATTGTAACTTTTTTTCAAATTAAAATTAAACATTTATTCATACATTTTAGTAAGTTGTAATGGCTAGATTCTTTAGAGGACGTTTCAAAAAGTTAAACAACATAAATACAACAATATGTTTATTTGAAAAAAAATTATGTAAATTCAGCTTGAAAATCGTCAAAATTTGCCACACTCAAAATTTAAAATTATTCGTCATAATGAAAAATAATTCTTATTACTATGCAATTTACTTCATATTTAGACAAGTAAACATTAGTAAATAACTTTTTACATTGGAATAAAATATTTCAAAAAATATACACATTTTATTAGGTGAAAAAAATTAGCTAAATTCATAACTGTGTACAGAAGTATTGGTTTAGAAGAAAACATTAGTTCAGTCCAAATTAAAAAGTCAAAAAAATTTAAGAAGTAAAGATTTTTTTAAATTCATATTTTCAAAATTTATTTTTTATTCAGGTGCACATTCTTCACAGTATATAAAGGAATGTCCCTACAAAGTAATTTGTTGCAGTTGCAGCATAAAGTGGTCGTCTTCCGGTCTTTTTACAGGGGGCAAACTTCGCATTGTCCAGAACTTCTTTTATTTTTATTTCTCGAGTTTCCTCAACACCACTTATGTGCTTCACACCTGCAAAGGTGTGCTTTATATGCAAAGGTAGTCCTGGCAGTAAGGCTCATGATGCAATATGGGGTTTTGAAAGCTCTTGACCCAGAATTTTAATTTTTTTTTTATGACAAAAAGACAAAATTACAACAAAAAAGATAAATAAATATGTTAAACACCAATAAAAGACTCACACTAAATAATTATTCTAATTAAAAAACAATAACTTAAAAATGTACCAACACAAATTTTTGGACGAGAACACACGCGCGGGGTCAAATTCACCCCGCACTTAAAACAACGATGTAAACACAATGACTGGTACGCCACAACGGGTTGACCTTGAGTGACAGTGTGGAGGAAGAAGTGATAAACAACTACCTAGGAGGGGAGCGAGAACAAAAATTTTTTTGAGTCGCCTCAGAGAGAAATGAATGGTGTGGGGTGCTTTACACCCCGGCGCGTGTGTTTGAAGGTTAATGTGAATTGGCTCTAGTTAAATTAACCCTCTTTCAATCTTTTCCCCATTTTTTTGTAATAAGTAAACTAACAATAAGTGAACTATAAATTAGGAGAGTAATATTGTTACTGGCCTAATGACTTTCCTTTCATGCTTGCATATATCTTGTTCAAATTTTCAATCATTAATAAAATACTTCTTATTCATCCGCTCAAGTTCAAATATAATTTTTTAAACTTGTAGTAGGTGATACTTGTTAATACAGTTTTTTTCAAATAATTCATATAATGAATTAATTTTAGTATTATGTGAGAGAAAAACTTTTCACAAAAGGGGCAAGGTATGCAATATAGCTATTTTGTTCCATTAGGCTTAAAATAAGTGATAACATTTGATTTCATAAAACAGCTGATTTTATGTTATAGGTTATTGTGGTAGAACAGTTGTTTAAACACACAGTTGTTTATTTATAATAATTGCATTATTTAATAAAAAGTAAATAAAATAAAATTTGTGTTTGTTGACCTAAGTAGGAATTGACTTTAAATTTTTTTTGTTTACATTACTTGTTAGTAAATCAGGAAAGTAATATTAATCTTTGGCTTAGTGACTTGTTACCTGTACAATCAATGATTTAAATGCCTTTATAATGTATGTAGCAAAAATTGAACTATTTATTAACTAAGAGTGTAGCTTATTAATATCTGTGTGTTAGTTGTATCTATGAAAACATCTAGACTGTAAGTTAAACATTTTACATTACTTTTGTTTCTTAAAAATTGTTTAAGATAGTATCAAAAATTGTTTTACTCTCAAATAGTATCACTGCACTTGATTCCAATAAGACCAAATAATGGTAGCCTACGTGCCAAGAGTGGATTAGAGTTTGGAGGAGCTCTAACATTTTAAATTTTAGTTTATTTATGCTTTTAACTTTTCTAACTGCATCAGTGATGCACACATGAAAGTTTAAGTCCTTTTGGTAGCAAAACTGGTTTATTTTTTGTTGCCCTTACTTTACAATTAACCGTTTACGTTGAAACATTGTAATCTAATAGCTCCAAAGAACATAAAATGAAATAAATTTTTAAAGAAACCTATCAAGTCAGATGTGCTAAAAATTGTTTGTTTCAGTTTGTTTTTTAAAACCTTACTTTAATTATAAGTTCATAGAAGCCATTAGAATAAAAAGTTTGATCATTAGACAAATTTACTCTGGTGGCTTCTAAAGGTATGTTTAAAAGTAATAGCTATACATGGTTTGTTTCATTTGACTTGACTTTAAAAACGTTGTTGGATGGGAGGTTAATTGGGTGGGACATCACAAACGTGGGTGTGCTGAGGTTAAGTGTTTGACATTGTACAATTACTCTTGATCAGGCAATGGGTTTACATGTTGTCTGCTACTACAAGCATTTACACAATTTTCAAATATTCAGAAACAGAGAATGATAGCGCTTTCATTGGCAAAACTTTAAAATATATTAATGTAAAAATCCTTTGTAAAATAAGGAAAATTTGAAGTATTGAGGAATTGTATTTTTAATTTAAAGTTGGAGTTGTTATAATTTAGTTGTACAGTATAACTTACAACTACAGATTAAATCATCTCCCAGACCAGGACAAATAACTGTGGGGAACAAAGAGGTGGTGGTTTGAGATTAAAAGAAAAATGGATTATGTAGTTCTTTAAATAAATACCTATGAATATATTAATTTTTTTAGACTTATACAAACGAGAAAGTTTATATTACCTGCTAAAAGTATTTAACTTGAAAACACTCATTGATTAGTTTGATCGCTATTTGAGTTGGAAAATTGAAATTAAAACATTATTAAAAAAAACTAATAAGAAAATAAAATTCAATTTAATGATTGACATTTCCATTCTAACGTGAGAATGATAAATATGTGAGTCGCCTAGTAGCCTATTAAGCTATGCAAGCTTATAGTAGAATACAGAAAATCCAGTATGGAGATAATAGCAGTCTAAAAAATATTAAGTTTTATGCTAGATTACAAAAAAATAATAGTCTAATAATAGATCTTGCTACATGTTTAAAAATTAAGAAAATTATGTGCAAATGCACTAAGCTACAAAACTTGATATTATTTAAACTGTTTGTTTTTATTATCTTTAATCCTATAAACAATATTTTAACTGACTCCTGAATGACTTATATACACAAGAAATAAATAGGCTACAACTCACAATTATAGAAACTTTAATATCAGACGCGTTTCAATGACATGTCATCATCCTCAGTGAAGCTACACAATCAAAACTTAATTTTAAAAATTAATAATAATAAATATATTAAAAAAATTTTTTTTTAATATTTTATTATTTTTGAAAATTAAGTTTTGAGTGTGTAGCACCTCTGAAGATGATGACATAATGTCATTGAAACGCGTCTGATATTAAAGTTTTTATAATTGTGAGTTGTAGCCTATTTATTTCTTATGTTTATATCTTAAATCCTGTCTACAAAAAGTTATTTTCTTATTATCGATTATAGCCTATATATCGGTATGAAATTTGATCGAAAAAATCCTTAAATTTTGAAAGAAAGGCTTTATTAAACATATTTTCTTAAACTATTAAATGACGTTTTTTATGTATCTAGTCAAAGCTTATGTGGTTCTTGTTAACAGTTGAAATAACTAGGTTTAACCCCATTAGTAAGAGTTGGGTAAGCGATGGATATCTGCATTGTTTATGTAAGTGAATTGTTTTTACTAAATTCCAACTTTATTAAACATGGATTTTTGTCCTAGATTATGGCCGGTTATCAATGTTATATATACACGTACGGTATATATATATAGTTTTAGTAATAAAGTCGAATGTGTGTTGAAATAAATGATGAATACGCAACTTCCGGTCACGTGCCAACACGTGCAGAACCAGAGGCAAATGAGACGTGAACTAAATCATAACTGACGCCAGCCATGCCTTGGGGAAGATATGTCATTGCCTTGGATTCTTGTTTATTTACTTCTGCCGTGCTTTATAATTAAACTGTTGCTGGTGGTTTTCAAACCTTATTAGGATATTCAAGGACTCTGGTACAGTGATGATTAAATAGTTAATTTCCTTAACAAAACTAAGAAAAAACAGTTTCTAATGCAACTTATTTTTCACTTTCCCACAACCGTTATTAAAATCCTGGTTTCAACTATATCGCGGACCACGTAGCCGTGCACTTGGCCTTAGGAGGATCGCATGAGATTTCTCGTTGTACTATCACTTCTGAAAACATGTTCTCAGCACCTTCTGAGAACATCAACACCTTCTCCATCTGATGTCTACACATATTTCAAGATTGTTTGTTATTTCACACCAAAGCTAATTTGTCATCGAATTTATCTTGTATCGACTATCTCATGGAAGTCAGTTATTTGACAGTCCTTATCATGTGTTTCGGTGATAAAGTGTTAGTCTTTGTAAACTTGGTTAAGCCATACAGGATGTCAACTGGAAAATAATATTTAGCGTACGATATGATTTTATTATAAAATGCAGCATGAGATTCTTAACAGATTAATTGTATATAGACAAAAAAATTTTTTATAGTATATTAAAAAAGTACTTAACTAAGTGAATACGTAATGGCTTACTTGCTGACGCGTTTCAAAACATTCCTTCCTTTTACGAAGCTAACCCTCTACTGGCGGCATCGTGCTAGGTATAAAGGCCTTAACGGGATGGATTTATCACTGTGGGATGGGATGGGTTATTTTGGTTATGTGTCATGGAATGGAAAAGGCTGTTGGCTTCAAAATGTGTGATCATTTAATATGTTTTCTTTATCTGTTGCGTAGTGCTTGTATATCTCGTATTTTTCTAAAGTTGTTCGTTTCTTACTTAGCTTTAATATGTGGAGAACGTTTAAATTAGTATGAATGTCCGTGTGTGTGTGGGTGTGTGTGTTGCGTGTTTTTTAGGTGTTTTGCGAAGCTGAATTTTGGGTTTGCTTGTTTACTCTGGGTAATGTGTTCTTCGAAGCGTGTATAGAATGACCTGCATGTTTGGTCGATGTAATAGCTGGGACAATCGTTACAGCGTTATTTTGTAAATACAGTACCTGATAGATTGTATTTGTATGTTTTTGGAAGGTTGTATGAGCTGTCTTAAAGTGTTTGTTGTTTTGTAGGATATTTGGTAATGGAGTTTTTATCCCGTTATATCCATTCCGTTACAGGCTTTGTACCTAACACGATGCCGCCAATAGAGAGTTAGCTTCGTAAAAGGAACGAATATTTTGAAACGCGTCAGCAAGTAAGCCATTACGTATTCACTTAGTTAGGTACTTTCTAAATATAGTTTAATCAGTGAATTGAAGATGATTACATCAAACAACTTTCTTATAGATTTGCGAGCCAGATTTTGGAACCACGCTGTCGGGCATAGACTCAGTGACTCAGTACATGAAATTATTTGCAGTTGTACTTCTAAAAGTAGTTGCTATCCTTACAAGTTAGAGGTTTGTCCTTGCTAGGGCTAGATGCGTGATAGCTCGAAGATTTTCTCTTTGTGAAGGATGTGTGAACATTGAAGCAAGATAATTTCTTTAAGAATAAAACTGAGCGTTTTAATGACCGTAACAAGGCGAGTTAATTTTCCCTTTGTGAAGGATGTGTGAACATTGAAGCAAGATAATTTCTTTAAGAATAAAACTGAGCGTTTTAATGACCGTAACAAGGCGAGTTAATTTTCCCTTTGTGAAGGATGTGTGAACATTGAAGTAAGATAATTTCTTTAAGAATAAAACTGAGCGTTTTAATGACCGTAACAAGGCGAGTTAATTTTCCCTTTGTGAAGGATGTGTGAACATTGAAGCAAGATAATTTCTTTAAGAATAAAACTGAGCGTTTTAATGACCGTAACAAGGCGAGTTAATTTTCCCTTTGTGAAGGATGTGTGAACATTGAAGTAAGATAATTTCTTTAAGAATAAAACTGAGCGTTTTAATGACCGTAACAAGGCGAGTTAATTTTCCCTTTGTGAAGGATGTGTGAACATTGAAGCAAGATAATTTCTTTAAGAATAAAACTGAGCGTTTTAATGACCGTAACAAGGCGAGTTAATTTTCCCTTTGTGAAGGTTGTGTGAACATTGAAGCAAGATAATTTCTTTAAGAATAAAACTGAGCGTTTTAATGACCGTAACAAGGCGAGTTAATTTTCCCTTTGTGAAGGATGTGTAAACATTGAAGCAAGATAATTTCTTTAAGAATAAAACTGTGCGTTTTAATGACCGTAACAAGGCCAGTTAATTTTCCCTTTGTGAAGGATGTGTGAACATTGAAGTAAGATAATTTCTTTAAGAATAAAACTGAGCGTTTTAATGACCGTAACAAGGCGAGTTAATTTTCCCTTTGTGAAGGATGTGTGAACATTGAAGCAAGATAATTTCTTTAAGAATAAAACAGCGTTTTAATGACCGTAACAAGGCGAGTTAATTTTCCCTTTGTGAAGGATGTGTGAACATTGAAGCAAGATAATTTCTTTAAGAATAAAACTGAGCGTTTTAATGACCGTAACAAGGCGAGTTAATTTTCCCTTTGTGAAGGATGTGTGGACATTGAAGTAAGATAATTTCTTTAAGAATAAAACTGAGCGTTTTAATGACCGTAACAAGGCGAGTTAATTTTCCCTTGTGAAGGATGTGTGAACATTGAAGCAAGATAATTTCTTTAAGAATAAAACTGAGCGTTTTAATGACCGTAACAAGGCGAGTTAATTTTCCCTTTGTGAAGGATGTGTGGACATTGAAGTAAGATAATTTCTTTAAGAATAAAACTGAGCGTTTTAATGACCGTAACAAGGCGAGTTAATTTTCCCTTGTGAAGGATGTGTGAACATTGAAGCAAGATAATTTCTTTAAGAATAAAACTGAGCGTTTTAATGACCGTAACAAGGCGAGTTAATTTTCCCTTTGTGAAGGATGTGTGGACATTGAAGTAAGATAATTTCTTTAAGAATAAAACTGAGCGTTTTAATGACCGTAACAAGGCGAGTTAATTTTCCCTTTGTGAAGGATGTGTGGACATTGAAGTAAGATAATTTCTTTAAGAATAAAACTGAGCGTTTTAATGACCGTAACAAGGCGAGTTAATTTTCCCTTTGTGAAGGATGTGTGAACATTGAAGCAAGATAATTTCTTTAAGAATAAAACTGAGCGTTTTAATGGCCGTAACAAGGCGAGTTAATTTTCCCTTTGTGAAGGATGTGTGGACATTGAAGTAAGATAATTTCTTTAAGAATAAAACTGAGCGTTTTAATGACCGTAACAAGGCGAGTTAATTTTCCCTTTGTGAAGGATGTGTGGACATTGAAGTAAGATAATTTCTTTAAGAATAAAACTGAGCTTTTTAATGACCGTAACAAGGCGAGTTAATTTTCCCTTTGTGAAGGATGTGTGGACATTGAAGCAAGATAATTTCTTTAAGAATAAAACTGAGCGTTTTAATGACCGTAACAAGGCGAGTTAATTTTCCCTTTGTGAAGGTTGTGTGAACATTGAAGCAAGATAATTTCTTTAAGAATAAAACTGAGCGTTTTAATGACCGTAACAAGGCGAGTTAATTTTCCCTTTGTGAAGGATGTGTGAACATTGAAGCAAGATAATTTCTTTAAGAATAAAACTGAGCGTTTTAATGACCGTAACAAGGCGAGTTAATTTTCCCTTTGTGAAGGATGTGTGAACATTGAAGCAAGATAATTTCTTTAAGAATAAAACTGAGCGTTTTAAGACCGTAACAAGGCGAGTTAATTTTCCCTTTGTGAAGAACGTGTGAACATTGAAGCAAGATAATTTCTTTAAGAATAAAACTGAGCGTTTTAATGACCGTAACAAGGCGAGTTAATTTTCCCTTGTGAAGGATGTGTGAACATTGAAGCAAGATAATTTCTTTAAGAATAAAACTGAGCGTTTTAATGACCGTAACAAGGCGAGTTAATTTTCCCTTTGTGAAGGATGTGTAAACATTGAAGCAAGATAATTTCTTTAAGAATAAAACTGTGCGTTTTAATGACCGTAACAAGGCCAGTTAATTTTCCCTTTGTGAAGGATGTGTGAACATTGAAGTAAGATAATTTCTTTAAGAATAAAACTGAGCGTTTTAATGACCGTAACAAGGCGACTTAATTTTCCCTTGTGAAGGATGTGTGAACATTGAAGTAAGATAATTTCTTTAAGAATAAAACTGAGCGTTTTAAGACCGTAACAAGGCGAGTTAATTTTCCCTTTGTGAAGAACGTGTGAACATTGAAGCAAGATAATTTCTTTAAGAATAAAACTGAGCGTTTTAATGACCGTAACAAGGCGAGTTAATTTTCCCTTGTGAAGGATGTGTGAACATTGAAGCAAGATAATTTCTTTAAGAATAAAACTGAGCGTTTTAATGACCGTAACAAGGCGAGTTAATTTTCCCTTTGTGAAGGATGTGTAAACATTGAAGCAAGATAATTTCTTTAAGAATAAAACTGTGCGTTTTAATGACCGTAACAAGGCCAGTTAATTTTCCCTTTGTGAAGGATGTGTGAACATTGAAGTAAGATAATTTCTTTAAGAATAAAACTGAGCGTTTTAATGACCGTAACAAGGCGAGTTAATTTTCCCTTTGTGAAGGTTGTGTGAACATTGAAGCAAGATAATTTCTTTAAGAATAAAACTGAGCGTTTTAATGACCGTAACAAGGCGAGTTAATTTTCCCTTTGTGAAGGATGTGTGAACATTGAAGTAAGATAATTTCTTTAAGAATAAAACTGAGCGTTTTAATGACCGTAACAAGGCGAGTTAATTTTCCCTTTGTGAAGGATGTGTGAACATTGAAGCAAGATAATTTCTTTAAGAATAAAACTGAGCGTTTTAATGACCGTAACAAGGCGAGTTAATTTTCCCTTTGTGAAGGATGTGTGAACATTGAAGTAAGATAATTTCTTTAAGAATAAAACTGAGCGTTTTAATGACCGTAACAAGGCGAGTTAATTTTCCCTTTGTGAAGGATGTGTGAACATTGAAGCAAGATAATTTCTTTAAGAATAAAACTGAGCGTTTTAATGACCGTAACAAGGCGAGTTAATTTTCCCTTTGTGAAGGATGTGTGAACATTGAAGTAAGATAATTTCTTTAAGAATAAAACTGAGCGTTTTAATGACCGTAACAAGGCGAGTTAATTTTCCCTTGTGAAGGATGTGTGAACATTGAAGCAAGATAATTTCTTTAAGAATAAAACTGAGCGTTTTAATGACCGTAACAAGGCGAGTTAATTTTCCCTTTGTGAAGGATGTGTGGACATTGAAGCAAGATAATTTCTTTAAGAATAAAACTGAGCGTTTTAATGACCGTAACAAGGCGAGTTAATTTTCCCTTTGTGAAGGATGTGTAAACATTGAAGCAAGATAATTTCTTTAAGAATAAAACTGAGCGTTTTAATGACCGTAACAAGGCCAGTTAATTTTCCCTTTGTGAAGGATGTGTGGACATTGAAGCAAGATAATTTCTTTAAGAATAAAACTGAGCGTTTTAATGACCGTAACAAGGCGACTTAATTTTCCCTTGTGAAGGATGTGTGAACATTGAAGTAAGATAATTTCTTTAAGAATAAAACTGAGCGTTTTAATGACCGTAACAAGGCGAGTTAATTTTCCCTTTGTGAAGGATGTGTGAACATTGAAGCAAGATAATTTCTTTAAGAATAAAACTGAGCGTTTTAATGACCGTAACAAGGCGACTTAATTTTCCCTTGTGAAGGATGTGTGAACATTGAAGTAAGATAATTTCTTTAAGAATAAAACTGAGCGTTTTAATGACCGTAACAAGGCCAGTTAATTTTCCCTTTGTGAAGGATGTGTGAACATTGAAGTAAGATAATTTCTTTAAGAATAAAACTGAGCGTTTTAATGACCGTAACAAGGCGAGTTAATTTTCCCTTTGTGAAGGTTGTGTGAACATTGAAGCAAGATAATTTCTTTAAGAATAAAACTGAGCGTTTTAATGACCGTAACAAGGCGAGTTAATTTTCCCTTTGTGAAGGATGTGTGAACATTGAAGTAAGATAATTTCTTTAAGAATAAAACTGAGCGTTTTAATGACCGTAACAAG
The DNA here is from genome assembly GCA_036971475.1 of Prosapia bicincta. NCBI lineage: Eukaryota > Metazoa > Arthropoda > Insecta > Hemiptera > Cercopidae > Prosapia > Prosapia bicincta. The sequence goes on from JBAIZL010000411.1 coordinate 2,254,680, forward strand.
GCGAGTTAATTTTCCCTTTGTGAAGGATGTGTGAACATTGAAGCAAGATAATTTCTTTAAGAATAAAACTGAGCGTTTTAATGACCGTAACAAGGCCAGTTAATTTTCCCTTTGTGAAGGATGTGTGAACATTGAAGTAAGATAATTTCTTTAAGAATAAAACTGAGCGTTTTAATGACCGTAACAAGGCGAGTTAATTTTCCCTTTGTGAAGGATGTGTGAACATTGAAGCAAGATAATTTCTTTAAGAATAAAACTGAGCGTTTTAATGACCGTAACAAGGCCAGTTAATTTTCCCTTTGTGAAGGATGTGTGAACATTGAAGTAAGATAATTTCTTTAAGAATAAAACTGAGCGTTTTAATGACCGTAACAAGGCGAGTTAATTTTCCCTTTGTGAAGGATGTGTGAACATTGAAGTAAGATAATTTCTTTAAGAATAAAACTGAGCGTTTTAATGACCGTAACAAGGCGAGTTAATTTTCCCTTTGTGAAGGTTGTGTGAACATTGAAGCAAGATAATTTCTTTAAGAATAAAACTGAGCGTTTTAATGACCGTAACAAGGCCAGTTAATTTTCCCTTTGTGAAGGATGTGTGAACATTGAAGTAAGATAATTTCTTTAAGAATAAAACTGAGCGTTTTAATGACCGTAACAAGGCGAGTTAATTTTCCCTTTGTGAAGGATGTGTGAACATTGAAGTAAGATAATTTCTTTAAGAATAAAACTGAGCGTTTTAATGACCGTAACAAGGCGAGTTAATTTTCCCTTTGTGAAGGATGTGTGAACATTGAAGTAAGATAATTTCTTTAAGAATAAAACTGAGCGTTTTAATGACCGTAACAAGGCGAGTTAATTTTCCCTTTGTGAAGGATGTGTAAACATTGAAGCAAGATAATTTCTTTAAGAATAAAACTGAGCGTTTTAATGACCGTAACAAGGCGAGTTAATTTTCCCTTTGTGAAGGATGTGTGAACATTGAAGTAAGATAATTTCTTTAAGAATAAAACTGAGCGTTTTAATGACCGTAACAAGGCGAGTTAATTTTCCCTTTGTGAAGGATGTGTGAACATTGAAGTAAGATAATTTCTTTAAGAATAAAACTGAGCGTTTTAATGACCGTAACAAGGCGAGTTAATTTTCCCTTTGTGAAGGTTGTGTGAACATTGAAGCAAGATAATTTCTTTAAGAATAAAACTGAGCGTTTTAATGACCGTAACAAGGCGAGTTAATTTTCCCTTTGTGAAGGATGTGTGAACATTGAAGTAAGATAATTTCTTTAAGAATAAAACTGAGCGTTTTAATGACCGTAACAAGGCGAGTTAATTTTCCCTTTGTGAAGGATGTGTGAACATTGAAGTAAGATAATTTCTTTAAGAATAAAACTGAGCGTTTTAATGACCGTAACAAGGCGAGTTAATTTTCCCTTTGTGAAGGTTGTGTGAACATTGAAGCAAGATAATTTCTTTAAGAATAAAACTGAGCGTTTTAATGACCGTAACAAGGCGAGTTAATTTTCCCTTTGTGAAGGATGTGTGAACATTGAAGTAAGATAATTTCTTTAAGAATAAAACTGAGCGTTTTAATGACCGTAACAAGGCGAGTTAATTTTCCCTTTGTGAAGGATGTGTGAACATTGAAGTAAGATAATTTCTTTAAGAATAAAACTGAGCGTTTTAATGACCGTAACAAGGCGAGTTAATTTTCCCTTTGTGAAGGATGTGTGAACATTGAAGTAAGATAATTTCTTTAAGAATAAAACTGAGCGTTTTAATGACCGTAACAAGGCGAGTTAATTTTCCCTTTGTGAAGGATGTGTAAACATTGAAGCAAGATAATTTCTTTAAGAATAAAACTGAGCGTTTTAATGACCGTAACAAGGCCAGTTAATTTTCCCTTTGTGAAGGATGTGTGAACATTGAAGTAAGATAATTTCTTTAAGAATAAAACTGAGCGTTTTAATGACCGTAACAAGGCGAGTTAATTTTCCCTTTGTGAAGGTTGTGTGAACATTGAAGCAAGATAATTTCTTTAAGAATAAAACTGAGCGTTTTAATGACCGTAACAAGGCGAGTTAATTTTCCCTTTGTGAAGGATGTGTGAACATTGAAGTAAGATAATTTCTTTAAGAATAAAACTGAGCGTTTTAATGACCGTAACAAGGCGAGTTAATTTTCCCTTTGTGAAGGATGTGTGAACATTGAAGTAAGATAATTTCTTTAAGAATAAAACTGAGCGTTTTAATGACCGTAACAAGGCGAGTTAATTTTCCCTTTGTGAAGGTTGTGTGAACATTGAAGCAAGATAATTTCTTTAAGAATAAAACTGAGCGTTTTAATGACCGTAACAAGGCGAGTTAATTTTCCCTTTGTGAAGGATGTGTGAACATTGAAGTAAGATAATTTCTTTAAGAATAAAACTGAGCGTTTTAATGACCGTAACAAGGCGAGTTAATTTTCCCTTTGTGAAGGATGTGTGAACATTGAAGTAAGGTAATTTCTTTAAGAATAAAACTGAGCGTTTTAATGACCGTAACAAGGCGAGTTAATTTTCCCTTTGTGAAGGATGTGTAAACATTGAAGCAAGATAATTTCTTTAAGAATAAAACTGAGCGTTTTAATGACCGTAACAAGGCCAGTTAATTTTCCCTTTGTGAAGGATGTGTGAACATTGAAGTAAGATAATTTCTTTAAGAATAAAACTGAGCGTTTTAATGACCGTAACAAGGCGAGTTAATTTTCCCTTTGTGAAGGTTGTGTGAACATTGAAGCAAGATAATTTCTTTAAGAATAAAACTGAGCGTTTTAATGACCGTAACAAGGCGAGTTAATTTTCCCTTTGTGAAGGATGTGTGGACATTGAAGCAAGATAATTTCTTTAAGAATAAAACTGAGCGTTTTAATGACCGTAACAAGGCGACTTAATTTTCCCTTGTGAAGGATGTGTGAACATTGAAGTAAGATAATTTCTTTAAGAATAAAACTGAGCGTTTTAATGACCGTAACAAGGCGAGTTAATTTTCCATTTGTGAAGGATGTGTGAACATTGAAGCAAGATAATTTCTTTAAGAATAAAACTGAGCGTTTTAATGACCGTAACAAGGCGACTTAATTTTCCCTTGTGAAGGATGTGTGAACATTGAAGTAAGATAATTTCTTTAAGAATAAAACTGAGCGTTTTAATGACCGTAACAAGGCGACTTAATTTTCCCTTGTGAAGGATGTGTGAACATTGAAGTAAGATAATTTCTTTAAGAATAAAACTGAGCGTTTTAATGACCGTAACAAGGCGAGTTAATTTTCCCTTTGTGAAGGATGTGTGAACATTGAAGCAAGATAATTTCTTTAAGAATAAAACTGAGCGTTTTAATGACCGTAACAAGGCGAGTTAATTTTCCATTTGTGAAGGATGTGTGAACATTGAAGCAAGATAATTTCTTTAAGAATAAAACTGAGCGTTTTAATGACCGTAACAAGGCGAGTTAATTTTCCCTTGTGAAGGATGTGTGAACATTGAAGCAAGATAATTTCTTTAAGAATAAAACTGAGCGTTTTAATGACCGTAACAAGGCGAGTTAATTTTCCCTTGTGAAGGATGTGTGAACATTGAAGCAAGATAATTTCTTTAAGAATAAAACTGAGCGTTTTAATGACCGTAACAAGGCGAGTTAATTTTCCCTTTGTGAAGGATGTGTGAACATTGAAGCAAGATAATTTCTTTAAGAATAAAACTGAGCGTTTTAATGACCGTAACAAGGCGAGTTAATTTTCCCTTGTGAAGGATGTGTGAACATTGAAGCAAGATAATTTCTTTAAGAATAAAACTGAGCGTTTTAATGACCGTAACAAGGCGAGTTAATTTTCCCTTGTGAAGGATGTGTGAACATTGAAGCAAGATAATTTCTTTAAGAATAAAACTGAGCGTTTTAATGACCGTAACAAGGCGAGTTAATTTTCCCTTTGTGAAGGATGTGTGAACATTGAAGCAAGATAATTTCTTTAAGAATAAAACTGAGCGTTTTAATGACCGTAACAAGGCGACTTAATTTTCCCTTGTGAAGGATGTGTGAACATTGAAGCAAGATAATTTCTTTAAGAATAAAACTGAGCGTTTTAATGACCGTAACAAGGCGACTTAATTT